>OX463843.1:38961868-39072461 GCA_949825065.1 Odontocerum albicorne | reverse complement strand
TAAAAGCATTTACTCGTATTTACCATAAAACGATCATTGATTACTAGTAGTTCTAAGTTTAGGGATTTTCATAATATTGCCTATTTTTAATATGAAATACGAATAGACCATTATAACATATTGAAATATGTAAAATAAGTTTTTTCTAACTATTATTTACTTCCAAGTCACACAAAGCCAGCTTTTTACACGAATTTTCATCTTCGGAAACTCTTATTTAACGGGAAAGGCAAAAATGGAATACTTAGCAACAGTGGTGTGTATAAACTTTTATGTGCTGACTGTGATAATTTATATATAATAGTATATAGGAAAGACAGGAAGATCTTTTGAAAAGAGATTTTGTGAACACAAACCCGCCTTAACAAATCCTCTAATTTATTCTGAAATGACTAAACATTATCACCGTGAAAACCATACATTTTCTATTGATGATGCCAAATTCTTGCATATCAGTAGTGACTGAAATAAATTAGAGACAGATTAGAGGCCCTAGAAATTTCTAAGTCAGTGCATCGGGGTGAACATCTGGCAAACACATATATTCCAAGAATCTCGGCGCTGCTCGCTGAGGTTGTCTCCTCCATCGCTCCACCCACAGTCTTCAGCCCGAATGTTTTACCGTTAGAAGCGTGTATGTCGGTACCAATTCGAACAGAATTCAGTCTCGTTTGTGCTGCCCTGATGATGAAGTGAAAGCCTTGAAACCGGTAGGGTTATACCATTATAAAAAGTGGATTAAACAGTGTTTGATAAAATAAATTACAAAAATTATATACTTCATAAAACGAAACGCTTTATTTCACATATGGAAATAAAGTTTTGGCTTCTTCTGTAATATAACATATCTAGTAAAAAAACACATATTGCATATTTCAAAATAAAATATAATATTTTCATTTTTTTTTTACTTTAAAAAATGTTCCCTAAAATCTTAAATAAAAATATTCCCTGAAAAAAAACTAATATAAACTATATTGATTTAAAAAGCTAATTAGCAAGCGTGCAATCGTACATTAAAATATTCTCATTCTGAAAATTAGCCTGTTTATGGTAAATACTCGTATAGTACTTATAGTACGAGTATATCGTTAGAACGATTCATTAATTTTAATGTTCAACATTTGTTCACGTGTATAAGCAACGTTTAATTGTAACAAATCCAATAAGGTTACTTAATATACTTTTTTTGTACAGATTTTAAAATCCTCATGGTTAAAAAATATGTATTTAAAAAATATTTTTTTTGCATGTAATTGCGAAATAATTCCAGATAATTAAGAATATTTAATATTTTTTTCGCTTTTGTTGAAAATTATGTCATAACTTTTACAAAAGATTTTCAAAACTCTGATATGATATTTTTTAAATTATGTCAATGCTTCGTACGTTTAATTCAATAATATCCAATAAAAAATTAATTTTTCATCCAATAATTAGAATAAAACATTTTTTTGCAGGGAGATTTTTTTTAAGCATTGATTCTAAAAATATAAAATTACATTCGTGTACATATAAAAATGTTTTTATACGAGGCATATCCAGAAAGTAAGTGTACTTAATTTTTGTAGGTTACAATTTTTTTTATTTCAACGAAAAAAATTACGTGGTTACCGTAGTACATATGTAAGCTATTTTTTGACATAGTCGCCATTCCTCTCAATGCAGGTGGTGAAGCGGGGTATCAACTTTTTGATGCCTTCCTCGAAGTAGTTTCCCGCCAACCCCTCCGTCCACTTCTCCACCTCCTCTTTTACCTCCACGTCGGTTGAAAACCTTTTTCCACCCATGTGCAGCTTCAGGGAGGCAAATAGATAGTAATCTGAAGGTGCTAGGTCAGGGGAATGCGCGGGATGGTTCAGGACATCCCATTTAAACGAGGCGAGCGCTCCTTCGTGGCGTTGGCCGTGTGTGGTCTGGCATTGTCGTGCAGCAGGCAGACTCCCTTTGTCAGCATGCCTCTCCTCTTGTTCTGAATCGCCCTCCGCAATTTTTTTAGGGTCTCACAGTATCTTGCAGAGTTGATGGTCTCCCCTTGAGGCATATATTCAATTAAAATTATGCCTTGACAGTCCCAAAACACGGATGCCATAATTTCCTTGGCTGAAATTGTGGTTTTGAACTTTTTGGCGGAGGGTGAAGAGGTGTGACGCCACTGTTGAGACTGCCTTTTGGTTTCAGGCGTGTAGTGTGCGACCCAAGTTTCATCTCCAGTAACGATGGAGCGGAGAAATTCATCTCCATGGAGTTTGCAGCGCCTCAAAAACTCTTGCCCGGCATTATTTATTTCGCACTTGGCGGGAGATTGGATTGACATTTTTCACGAAACGTGTTGTCGCGTCGACACTTCTCAACGTACTGACCTCGAACCGGTCTCGTTGCGGAGGGGAAGAATCAGGCTACACGGAAGTGTAGCCAACATATCGAAAATAAAAGCCATCCGGTCGTGAGGGCCTCAGTACACTTACTTTCTGGATACGCCTAGTACGTATATTATAAATTATATTTTAATGTCAAACTGGTTTTAATTAAAACCGTTAAATTTGTATTTTAATAACGACATATCACTTTCATAAAATGGTGTACAAAATGTCACAAGACTCAGAATTCTGAGCTTCAATTATAGCGCGAACTAAGACGTCTCGTCGTTAACCGGTTACTTTGAAATATGCGGATAGCGTAGAATAAAATAAAATCCCCACCCTTATTGCATGTAAACATTTTGTTATTTAGTCAATTTGTGAAAACAAAACTTCAATCTTTACTTAGAAATATTACAATAGTTAAAATAGGACTCTTCTTCGCATATAATTATTGAAATACAGAGGTTATTCAGTAAAAACACTGCATACGATCATTACCATTACCCGGTTCATAAAAAGATAAGTGGCATATAAGAAATATGGTTCTTAGAATTGGTTGCTACTTATTGCCAAGTGCAAATATGGGTGCACCACACTATAAACCTATAATGTATTAAATGTGTGTCCAATCCAAATATAAGATTGTGAAAAAAGATAATATAAGAAATTGGTTCTTAGAATTGGTTGCTACTTATTGCCAAGTGCAAATATGGGTGCACCCCACTATAAACCTATAATGTATTAAATGTGTGTCAAATCCAAATATAAGATTGTGAAAAAAGATTATATAAGAAATTGGTTCTTAGAATTGGTTGCTACTTATTGCCAAGTGCAAATATGGGTGCACCACACTATAAACCTATAATGTATTGTATTAAATGTGTGTCAAATCTAAATATAAGATTGTGAAAAAAGATAATATAAGAAATTGGTTCTTAGAATTGGTTGCTACTTATTGCCAAGTGCAAATATGGGTGCACCACACTATAAACCTATAATGTATTAAATGTGTGTCAAATCCAAACATAAGATTATGAAGAAAAAACTTTTCCCATGGCCATCAAAGGTATTTTTGATTTATGGGCATCATGTTTTACCCCTATTTGTACAAAACTTGTTAAAAAATACATGTTGAAGGTTGCAGGTTGCAGTCAGGAATGTTGTATTTCATATTTAATATGATCGATGGGCTGAAGAGTTTCTGAATATTCAAAAGTAAAGATGGTTGAAAGGAAATAATAATTATATGGTATTTTCTTATTGTTATAGGCAAGATATTTCTTTATCACTTTGTAAAGAATTTAATTTTCATCAAACAAACTTTACAATGCCATTAAATCATTTTCATAACAAACTTGAAAGACAACATATTTTTTTTAAAACACTTTTAATTTGAAATTCGAATACTTGCACTATTTTATGTATGAATAAAATTCACTATAGTAATACAATATTTAATACATAGGTATTTAATTTAATATAATATTGATATACAAAATGACGACGCCTACACTACAGTGCTTGGAATAAACTTAAGTCATAATATGTGTAAAGCAGCTTCAGCTTCTGAAGCTCTTGGCAAAAGAAAAGTAAATCTTCGCGGAATCAGAAACAATAAACCATAGTTCCGTGATGAAATAAAGATAATGGCGGAGGAAAAGAAGCAGAGTTACTAGTTATAGAAGCAATCCAACAACAGAGGAACACAATAGATACAAAATAGTACGAAACCGAGTAAACAGTGAAATTGCTCCCCTGGCATAGACGACATATCAAGCGAGATGATGAAATACGCGAGAAATAATTTAATTACAGAAATACGAGGCGTATCCAGAAAGTAAGTGTACTGAGGCTCTCACGACCGGATGGATTTTATTTTCGACATGTTGGCTACACTTTGGAGACCGGTTCGAGGTCAGTACGCGTTTCGAAATCGCTGGAGCGATCTCTTGAGTCGTAGCGAGGGTAACCAGTGAATAGGCTCGTTGATGCTACGTTACAAGAATACGGTATTTGATAGTACTGAGGGCGATATTGGTCAAACGTGGATATTTGTGAACGAGCTTCCACCTCGATAAAGTGCGCGTCTCTATTGATGACGCAAACCACTCGATCTTCGCAATACAAAAGATTGGTATCTACTAGTTAGATTTCTAACTTTATTTAAATAAAAACTCCACAGAGAATTTACATAATTATATTAACTGAGTATCAGTTAAAACGGCTCTAAAATAGTACGCGAAATTGGCCAAAATTACGGTGTCAATATTCCTTTATTTAATTCGCTTATAAATTATACTTCGCGAGAGATTTGGACAGTGTCACACCATCTCAATTACTATGCGTGACCCAAGAAATACGCGTGAATTCCTCCTCATATACCGAAAAATAGAAAACAGAAGACAAGAAAAAAAAAACAAATCAGAGGAAATACCATCCCCAAACTCCGGCCACGTACATGTTTACAAATATTTTTTAAGATACAGACAGTTATAACAATAGTAAGAGTAATACACATTACAAGTTACATTACATACATCAAACAACATATATGGTTAGTAATTGTTTAGTTCACTGCGGCTTTCCCCAGGAGCCAACTTGTAATGTCCATCACTATGGAGCATTGGTTTTGTGTTATTATGTCTCCAATATGGCTTCAAACCGGACTCTTAAATTAAACCAATGATCCTATAACATAAGCGAGCTATCTTTGCACCTTTAAGTAATAACTTAGACTAAGATGTAAGATGAAACTCAACTGTTTGACTGGTAATTTCGGATATCCGTATAAGGTATAACTCAAAGGACAATCAGTATTGGGAATACAAGTTGAATAAACTTTTTTCATTACATTGCCCTAATACACCACCCTCGGTGGGTGACCTTTAGACACTTTGGTTAGGTTTCATCTATACTTTATAAGACAGAGAAAGAAAAACATTTACAAATAATCTTTACCTTAAAGTATACATGTAATATAACGGCAATGCCACATGTGGGACTTTCATCCCCTCAAATGTCAAATCGCGTGAATTCTAAGTCACCAGTGTCGCGCTTGCGAACAGTAACTCGGACTTTGGGGTAGCACTTGCCAATTAGTCGGGAGTTCTTAGAACTTGTTGGTTACAGTATCTCAGATACCAACCCTCGGATGTATTATCCGGCCATTCATTACCCTCTAACGCCTGGTTGCAGTATCTAGATACCAACCCTCGGATGTATTATCCGGCCATTCATTACCCTCTAACGCCTGGTTGCAGTATCTAGATACCAACCTTCGGACGCATTGTCAATGCCATCCATTTTAATACACTATTGCCTGGTTGCAGTATCCCGATATCAACCCTCGGATACAGCATTGACAACGCCATCCATTATATACACAATCGCCGGGTTGCAGCATCCAGACACCAACCCGAGGCTGCACCATCAACGCCATCCATTTTAATACACTATCGCCTGGTTGCAGTATCCCGATATCAACCCTCGGATACAGCATTGACAACGCCATCCATTATATACACAATCGCCGGGTTGCAGCATCCAGACACCAACCCGAGGCTGCACCATCAACGCCATCCATTTTAATACACTATCGCCTGGTTGCAGTATCCCGATACCCAACCTCGGATGCAGCATTGACAACGCCATCCATTAAATACACAATCGCCGGGCTGCATCATCCAGACATCAACCCGAGGCTACACCATCAATGCCATACATTTTAATACACTATCGCTTAGTTGCAGTATCCCGATACCAACCCTCGGATGCAGCATAAATGCCATCCATTTTAATGCACTATCGCCTGATTGCAGTATCCCGATACCAACCCTTGGATGCAACATTGATAATGCCAAGTGGTAATTAACACAACACAAACTCAACGGGTAATAGAAGTAAAATTAAAGCATGCCCCCATCAAAAGTTTCGCAGAGGTACACACACAGATCCTCCATCCAGACATCTCATCAACACTACCCAAACCCCTTAAACTAACCCCATGCAAGCTCTTTCATAAAGCTGACTTGCAGTCATCCACATACGACCCGCACCACGTGAACACCCCCCGACAGCGACGGAAAAAAAACATAAAACAAAAAGGAAATAATTAACTAGAACTTTAACAAGTCTATGCAAATAGGAAGTCCGCCTAAGAAAAACATACGGTCACATGGAAATCATTATGTTATAGCTACAACCCAACCGAAAGATAGAACAAGCCAAGCATCCGTCAGCAAACTCACCGATCAGCTGTCCAGGCTAAGGTCTTGGGGACGCCACCACACTTTTAGAACGAAGCAAGAACCCTTTCTCAAAAGGTCAGTGAACTACCATTAAGTTGCCACAGCTACTCATCACGACAAATGTCCAACTTGGCGTATCTATTCCACCTTGGCTATGTCTTTGACGTGATATCTAACTGTCACTTCCCCTTAACCCTCCGATCGGTGACAGTCCCGGCGGCGTTAAAAAAGTGGCAAGGTCCCTAGGGACCGTCAAAAAATTGTATGGTATTATCATCATGCAGGTGTTTCTTGATGGTTTTGTATGTTAACTTATGGTTGTATAAAGTGTATAAATGTATATAGAAGGATAAAATATAAGTATAAAGGCCAAAAAAGAAATGTTTTATTATGCGTGTATTGGTGGCTCGTTCTTCGATATTTGGAATTGTTAATTGTTTCGTCAACAATTGCAAAAATGAACGTCGCTTGTCTGTTTTTTGAACAGGCTTCATCTCATTGTAAATTACGAATGCAGCAATATCTATCATGTTGTAGAACATTGCAAGTGGCCAACGATTTGTTGAACGTTTGCATGAATAAGTGCCAAGCATCTGATCCATTGTGTCCACCCCAGATTTATGGGTATTATAGTCCAGAATGACCATTGGCTTTCGCTTATCGGTGTCAATATCTACCGAACAACTATAATGCATTGTATACAACAGCAGGACCGATTTATTCTTCTTCGGCACGGCCAACACAATTTATTTACGATTTTTTTCAATAATGGTACAAGTCAGATATAAGGTCCCTAAGGATCTTGTACCTGATTCCCGTACTAAATGTTTTCGAACCGTAATAAAATACAAACGAGTGATCGTATCGCTTCGAAACTGGTTTAATCGCTTCAGCATGTTTTTATTTTGGAATACATGCAGCATCACATTTCTAAAACATACAAAGAGAAAGTTGTGAGCAAACAAAAATTGAAAACGTCCCCAGGGACCTTGTCACTAATCGGAGGGTTAAGGTCGGACAGCTGGTAAATGATGTTAGGAATTTACATTGAGACCACATTCCTGACAATCCGAAGTGCCAATTTTGGTGCTGAATTATCTGCTAGCATCCGATCGGTAAAAATATTATCTCTAAACCACCTGTCCATCTGATAGTGGTCTATCTACTAGGCGTAAACTATACCGAGCAGCGCTTTGCTTAAAGCCTGCCAAGAACCTGTCCGTATCATTAACATGAATCTGTTCCATACGCTTTAAGCCATCAACATCGTGAGAGGTGCGATCAAGACGTTCTTCCGGCACGCCCACCCTTTTACTCGGGGAACGATCCATGAGGGGCAGGGTGGAACCATGCAAAAAGGAAGAAGGGTGAGAAGCCAATCGCTACACTCACAGTATTTTTTAGGCAGGAACCGATCTTTGCCTATTTTTCTCACCCCTCACGTTGGTTTTCCTGAACCAACAGTAACAAACACGGGATTATCGAGGAGTAACATCTCTCACTAGTACTATTCTGCGGGTGGTAATAGGCGTTAAAAAATATCCGTGATCCCCTATGATTCCAAGAATCCTTTAAATTCACTAGAGGGGACTTGCTTCCATCACCCTCAGCTATAGTACGTGGTACGGAACACGGCAGGAATATTTGCTGTTCTAGCCCTTAAGTTTTCGATATAGCCACTCTCAGGGGAAAGCCCAACAAACTCGCGGAAATTATCCACAACGGTCGGCATCGGGGAATTACGCTTCGTAGATAACGGAGGAAGACCAAACAGCTCCATGCTCCTAGACTGCATGACCTATTCGCTCGCTTAGGTACAAACATATGTCCTAAGGGTTTCTGATTGTTCGCTTATGTTTTATACAGCTGTCACAACGCGATATAATTGTAAATCGCCAACTAATAATCAGGGTGCATAATAAATGCGCGACAAAACTTCCAAAGTTTTTCGTACTCGGTGGCATACATTGTTGTGACAATCAGCGATCCAGGTTCCTATCGCATCGGCAGGTACCACGAAACTTACTGCTGACGAGCTTACCGAGAGAGAGGCGAGGCGATTTTCGAGAACTCCTAAATAAACCTATGATAAAACGAACATAATCCTAGAAACTTCTAACTTGTTTACCACTCCGCGACCTAGGAAACTCTTACATTATCTAAATCTACTCAGGACCCCTATGGAGTCCGTCGCGGTCCACGATATGTCCGAGACATTCATAGGTGCGATTTACGAAATTTGAATTTGTATAACTTCATAGTAAGGCTCCATAATATACGCGTAGGTATTGTCGATTAACAACCACCACGCATAGAAGGTTAAACCTAAAAATAAATACATTTTTCAAATAACAATTCCAACGCATAAAAAAATTATTACCACAAAAAAATGCATTTTTAAATACCAACACATATGCATAAAATATATAATTAAAAAAAACTTTCTCTCTCCGGTTTTACTTTATCTCTCTACACTTTCTATTTTCTCTCTAATTAAAAAAAAAAACTCAACTCTCAAGCTCCTCCTTCGAGACGAGTCAAGACAACTTTAAAAGTCGCCAAATGAGTGGGAATGAATAGGAAATGAATAGGTCACTGACCTCTGCCAAAGCAGAGTCCAGTGACCTATTCATTTCCAAAATCCGAGAGATATAATCTGCGGAGGACTTCTTGTGGCTGGATGCCCAAATATCTAGCCTACAGTCCACCATAAAACTCTCTGATTCGAACCTTTCCAGAAAATGAGCCTTAAACTTGGCCCATTCCATATGGTCCATATAAGTAACCCTAAAAAGGTCAGGGTCCTGTCACGCAAAAACTCCGGTAGCGCAGGAGAAAGCGAATTAATGTTGAATCTGCTTGCACGCGCTATCTCTTCAAGCCTTAAAAAAATCACGAACACTTCCCGTACCATTATACGTATCTACGGGCCACGACGAGAAGTTAATATTTAATGGTAGCAAATGGTTACTCCTGATACTGTGCGAAGGCGTCGTCACCAAATCTATAGACGATGCGGGTCTTGCCAACGGCAAGGACGAGTCTGGCAGAGACGCAGGTATACGTGACACAAGCTCTCGAGAAAACTCCGGAGCTTCTTAAAGATTATTATATGCCTCCGACCTTCGAGGCAATGCAACCATCACAGTAGGTGAGGGACCGAGACCCTTATTAAACTCTCTCGCCTGCTGACGTAAACTCCTCATTTTTCGACTAGGAGTAATTCCCTTTTCCGTCAACTCGGCAATTAACCTTTGTTTTTTAGCCCTCAAAATATCCAGAATGGAATTCATCCTGAACACTTATCCGCGCAACGACTATTCTCCAATAACCCCACAACTTACCGCAAGCTGCAGAAGGAAACACCTTGTTCTCGGACTCTCGGTCACGTTATTATAGCACTTGTCCACCAATAATAACCACAACGATATTCCCGTACGAGAACTACCGCTCGTAAAACGTAAATAAAAGAAACCAAGAACTCTTTGCTTTTCTAAAACGATTATTACTAAAACGACACTACTCCTAAACACTATCGCACTATGCCTCACAGCGTTGCAGGGTTCACTAAACTTTGCGTGAAATAACTAGTCTAATTTCACCAGAAAATACCCTCTCGTGACCACCGACTCGAAACAACTGAACCGAAAACAAAGAATGTCCCTATTCTTATACAATTTGAGAAACTAAGGTGCTCTGTTCACCCTGCCTATCCAAATATCTGAGCTTAAACAAAATCAGCTGACAATGGACACCTCTAATATCTATCGTTCAAATTAAAACCACCGCACGATTTGTATAACTAACCAAACTTAAAAATAATGAAAATGTAACGAGTTAATTATCGAAACAAAATTTTCAATCTCTTTTCACTAAAATATATTCGGAGATTGATTTGAAAAAGATCAATCTCTTTTCCCTTAAAAATGAAGGATGCCACAAACCGCCAAATTTAATTACACAGTTACGAATTCGTCCCTCAGGGGTGCCACACTTACTACAATAAAATAATATCCCTCCTCTTACAACTCCTACGATTTCTCTGGCTTTCGACTTTGTCTTCTTTTAAAATATTTTTCACTTGATCCAACCATACTTTTATTGGTCTTGCTTTATCACGCCTTCCACTTACATTTGATTTATATTTGTTTTTAATTTTTTCTTAATCGATTCGTTTTTTATGCCCCAAACCATCTCAGAGTGCTCTTCTTCATCTAAATCAACACATCAACGTTAATTCACACTCCTCTCTAATCTTTACTTTCTGTATTCTGTCCTACATTGTCACCTCACGTTTTCTTCTGAGTGCACGCATTTCTCCGACTCCTTTCAGTCTCGTTCCACAATCACGTTTCACTTCCATACATCAAAGTTGGTACTATTGTGGCGGTCGCACACTCGGAACACTGTGGGCGTCCATACACACGGTCAATGACCGATGAAGTGACCTTTGCATTCCTTGACAATTCTAAACAAGCAAGTCCGAAGTTCACACGCCGGCTATTCAACCCGTAGCCGGGAGCGGACCGCATTCCATACTAGAGCGAGAACGCACCACACTTGTCTCGCCAGTTCCGTATTTGAATGATACCTACATACAACATTAATCGTTTTTGCATTCGCAGAAACGAGACGTAGGCATATCGCGAGCGCATTCCCGCGCACATTCTAAAATGATATAAATACCTACGTCTACCAAATAAATCACTCTCTCTTTCCGCATTGCGATCTAACGAGTTTTATTTATCAACAAATCATCATCATCTCTCCCTTAAGGACTAGCTCCTAAACTATCATCTGGGTCTGGATAAACATCTATATTGTACATCTGTTAATTTTCATAATATGTATTGAAAAATAAACCATACAAGGACAGGCAACAACATTCGCACACGTCTAATGCGTTAAATTGTGGTTACCTGACGAACTCTCCAACTAAACTGGGACGTTTAATAAAATTTCTTTTAGGAACCATTGGGAGTCTTATCTGAAATATCTGAGTAAAAAACGAGCTTCTTATTAACTGAGCCAAGGAGGTAGAAAAATTATTAATAAAAAATTTTAAAATATTTTTTACATTATTTTATATTTGAATATAAATCAGTGTTTTTTTTGTCCTTATTCTATTAAAATATAATTTTATTCGAAACAATATTTAACTTCAAATGAGCAAAAACATTATTGTAAAGTTTAAATAAAATAAAAATAGCGCATTTTTTTCTCTTTGAGTTCAGTTTCGGTTTCAAAGACCTCCGTCTTTCTCGTTAGGTGAAGATGAATTAAATTACGTGTATTTCTATATTGTATTTTTCCTTATTGTAATATGTACAGGAAAGGGGGAGCGGAGTAGTGGCTAAAAAGAGCAGGGGAGTAATAGGTCGGCGTCAAAAGGATGACTTTTGAATGGGAAATATATGTAGATGACTATTTTTTAAATTATCTTGATTATTTATAATGTTGAGAGTTAATTTAACGCTTTTTTAATCTAGAGAAATTCTATGTCATCCAGCTGCAATTCCCTCCGGACCTTGCGCAGATTTAATAAAAAAAACATTGTTTGACATCCATCGAGGTTTACGGATTCTTTGTATGATGCACGGAGTGCAGCTGGATAATTTATAAATAAGCGAGATTAAAAAAAGCGTAAAATTAAGTCTCAACATTATCAACAACCAAGTTAATATCAATAATAGCCCTATGCTAAATATGTTTCCCGTTCAAAGGCCATCCTACCTAGGCCCTGCCCTTGTGAGCCACTACTCCGCTCCCCCTATTATGCTCCTATTACAATTAGAAATTTTATATTTGAAAAATATTGTAATGTAGTTCATCTTTGACTGACGAGGAAGACGGGGGCAGAATCATTAACTTATTATACGTAAAAAGTAATAATGAGGAAGAAGAGCGCCAGACTATACTATCGTTACACACATCTTTCGCCATCTTTACTTCTTTACACCTTCTCATACAACTCCAATGATTTCATCTAACTTTCTTCGTTTGCATATTTCAACATATCATTTACTTGATTCAACACAACTTTCCTTTGTCGCCCTCTTCTACACATTATCCTCAAATTTTCCCTGTTGATTTTTTTAAATTTCTCCATTCATTCGTTCTGACATACATGCACAATGTGTCTGGAGTGCTCCTTTTCATCTAAACTTAAAACATAAAAAATAAGCAACATTATATAGTACATCTGTAGCTAAAACTTGATACTAGCGAGATAATTACTTTAAACAAGATAAAATGCTGTTATTGTAAAAAACATATTTTTCAAGTGTAGTAACAACATGCGGGGTGCCATGAATGGGTGGGAATGGGAGTGGTCATTATTTATTTCTAACTCCTTAAGTCTGAGAAAGGGAACACAGTGGTTTTCAAAATGATGCGTGTTATACAAACCATAACAGTAACTCATACAAATATAGTGTAATTACTAATGTAAAAATTACGCTTGTCTTCATGACTTCTATCTGTACGATTATTTTCATAACATCTATGGCATAGTTAGGACAACGCTTCACTTCCACCCAAAGGGGTTCAGAATCGTTTTCCGATGGCAAACAGAATAAAAATAAAACACTTCTAGTCTTTTAAAATAGTTAATCTGATTAAAATAAAATACTTGCATGCACTAAATAGTCGTTTGCATTGTTGCCTCTTTACGTTCGAGGTTATTTTGCCGGCATGTGCGGTGATAAATCGCTAGTTCCGTCCCTATTCCAGGGGTTTTTGGCCCAAAGGCTCGATTTAAGGGCTAGAGACAAGTTTTCTCCCAGTCACGCGATCCCATATGTCCAAATCACCAGTTCGGGCATATCTAAGAGTTCAACATAATTAGATTTTTTTTAAATTCATTGCATATATGCAAGACGTTTTTTTTTCTCTAATAACATTTTCATTTACGGTTCAATTGGCGCGACTGTGAATTGAACGTCTTAAGAGTTATTACATGTGTATCATTTTTAATCACGTTCAAGAAAGAATTATAAAAAATTCCGTTACTCAGAATACACTTTAAGCTTTCTTTACTTTTTTACCCTTCCCACTTTATTGAATGAATTATTTTCATTATTTCTTAAGAGATTTTTTTACTCGAACTTGTAGGAATATATATTTTTTTGTTTACGACTGTAAGATAAGCCGGTTGGTTTTATAAAATACTGTACATCAAAAACCCGCCAGTTCTTCCATGCAAAACCACCTTCACAAATATATTTTGGTGATTATACTGTCCCCTCAAAAAAACTTTGGGATATTTTTTTAATTTATGAATTTCTAGTTAAAAAAATCTAATAAATCTGTTTATTTAAAAAATATAGTAATTGATCGATATTAAAGCTAATTTCCAGTCAATGTCGTAAAGAAGTCTTATCAGTTATGTGCGGTTGTGTGTGCACTTGGCGAGAATGAACACTTTATCTGTCTGAAGAGAGTTTTTAATAATTATTATTTTTCACGTTATTTAACAAAATTTTCATTACATAATTTATGACACATCTCACTTCAAATTTGTAATCTGAGATTTCAACGCAAGAATCGGTAGTCTCCACAAAGATGACGAATCAGTAGGAAAATTTGGCGTAGGCATCCGCAGTGAAAGAGGAAACATGATTGTAGAGTTTGCTCAAATCAATTCCTTTTGTGTTATGAATTCATTTTTCAAAAAGAAGCACTCTAGAAAATGGACATGGAAAAGCCCAACAGGTAACACAAGTGATATCGACTACATCCTGTCAAACAAAATATTTACTGTCCAAGACTATACTGTTCTCAACAGCTTTAAAACAGGCAGCGATTATCGTTAGTAAGAGCCAAAATAAAGATCAACACCAAAACTGAACGTCTCAAAGTGGTAAAGAAAAAGAAAAACAGGATAATTGACAATGATTTACTTGCTAAAAATAAAAATGGATTTCAACTAGACCTTCAAAATCGATTTGAAATCCTCAGAGAACCAGAGCTTCCGATTACAATAGAATCAATAGCAGAACACATATTACAGAGCGCACCAAACTACGGCGGCTCATATACTCAAAAAGAATCAAAATTATCAGCGAAATATTCGATCTTATGAGATATTGAAGAAAAATGATATCTACACAACTTACTTCTACATCACCATCTTTCTCAAAGATCAATTAAATGCTATGCCAAAATATTCGCCAAGATTCCACAAATATAATACAAAAATGGTTCAAAGGACGATTGAGAATAGAAAAAGTCTCAAAAAGCTAAAGCAAAATATGTCTTTAGGAAAACGCCACATCATTGCACTTAAACTTTTTGAGAATAATGTTACTTAACAACGAGACCTTATCCTGAAGAGAGCAGAAGAATTGTATAGAGGACTATATGCCGATACAAATACGGTAACTGTATCTGATACAAACTCAAATCTGGAAACAACTGAGAACGAAAATGTCCCGTTGATCTTACCAGAAGAAATCAAATACGCAATCAACGGAATGATATCTCGTAAGGCCACTGGTACCGGCGGTTTGTCCATTGAGGCACTTAAACAAACAAGCCGAGAAGTGGATACCCTCTTATCAACACTTTTCAACAAGTGCCTTCTAGTAAAAGACATTCCAGAAGATTGGAAATCTGCAACCGCAATACTTCTTCATTTAGAAAGGTGATCATAAGGATCTTAAGAACTACCGTCCGATCAACATGTTATCTACACTATATAATTTCTTTTCCAAAATCTTAACCAACCGACTCTCGAGAACTTTTGACATGAACCAGCCATGTGAACAGGCTGGATTCAGGAAGGGTTTCAGTACCGTGGATCATATTCAAGTGCTGCGGGAAACAATAGAACGATGTGAGGAATACGAACTTTCTCTATACCTAGCCTTTGTGGACTAGGATAAAAAGTTGACATATTAGAAGCTTCAAAAACACACGATTAAACATACCTATCAATTATGGTGTTTGGTTTATTAACTTTTTAGTATTTTTTGAACTGATAAAATAATCAGTATCTAATTAAAATGAGACATGTTCAACCAAGTATGCAAAAACCATCTTTATGACTAAATATTGTTTTTTTTTATGTTTTTTTTAAAAACCCTGTACAGATAGTAGTACACGTATCTGAAAAAAAAAATTGATAGTGAAAATATTTAGCAGGTTCTCATTGAGTTGTGAATACTTGTAAACTTAATCAGTGGCCGGTGGAGTATACATTTTATTTTACACGACTCGCGGCGACTGGCAGAAACTAGTGCAAGCGTGCAAATAATACCTCAATGCTTATTAAGGATTGTTGATGTCCGTGTTTTTTTTTTGTCAACAAAGTGTATTCGTTTCCGATAACGGACATGAAAACATTATTTGTTTAGAAGATACATTTAACTTTATCGGTGTGAAATGATCTCGTTTTAAAGTTAATTATAAAGAACGTGTAAGAAATCGTGAAATGAAATCAATTATAAATACTAAATCATATAGAGTGATCGAAAATTCAAAAAACTTTAATTATTTTAATAATAAATAAATTTCTGAACTGTTGATATTCTTTAAAAGGAGTTGGGGAAAATATGTCATTCAAGAAAAACAATTTTTCAGGTTTCAAGTAGATAATAGATGTCAATTAAAAGTATTTTATCGAACTAATGTTATAAACTGCAATGAGGAATATTAATTTAGATGTGTTACATAAGTAATACTATTTATGATCGCTATTAATCAGCAATTATATATTATATTGTCTAGACTCTAGATGATAAGTTAGTTAGGCCAAATTACGAGATGTATCGCTATAGTAGTAATCAAAGTAAATCAAGTCGTGTTACACGTTATGATTACTCGAGTTCTACACGTCAGTGTCGCCATTTTGGCGGTTAGTTTCAAACGATGATGTTGACGTATTGCGTGTGTTGTGTCAATTAAAAAGGGACTTGGGTCGAGGAATATTTTACTACCGAAGTTGCGACTGGCTGTTATAAAATTCTTTATTTGGCATGTTCTGGATTACTTTCGGAAAACGGTACGTGAACAAATTTTTTCTATGTCCTTTTAAATTTCAGGTATTCAAAATGATTAGGTACGCCAAAATCTTTGTTTATATAATTATTGTTAATAAAAGAGACTCTGAATGAACTTTTATATGTTTTAATACATTTTCCTAATATGTTTACTAAAAAAATTATAAGTCAAATATATGAAACAATATATAGAGTTCCCTTAGTCATGAAGGTTTTAATAAGCGAAGCTCCAATAATTCACATTATTGGAGCTTCGCTTAAGAGCATTATTTTATCATAGGGGTGGGGTTTCAATTGAATCAATTGAAGCAGTCGCTTAATAACATTTGTTTTATTTCAAGTTATATAAATATTCATTCCTCTCAGATAAATTATAAGTCAAATATATGAAACAATATATAGAGTTCCCTTAGTCATGAAGGTTTTAATAAGCGAAGCTCCAATAATTCACATTATTGGCGCTTCGCTTAAGAGCATTATTTTATCATAGGGGTGGGGGTTTCAATTGAATCAATTGAAGCAGTCGCTTAATAACATTTGTTTTATTTCAAGTTATATAAATATTAATTCCTCTCAGATAAAAATCTAATTCCTTTTTTGTAATGTAAGTATACAATTTTGAAATGTTAGTTTTTACTACATTGACGAATACAGTAATCAAGAGGGAAAAAAAAGATTTATTGAAAACCTGTATTTTGTTATTTTTATATCTTAATTATATAATACTTCTAGCAAGTCCCACAATTCAAATACATATCATCCGCAGATGCCCTATTGAGGTAGACAGAGAGGACACAATGCGTAACTTTCTTTCCGCTACATTTACCTTTCGACTCCTCTACATCCATACACCTTCTCATATAGCTTTTCTGACTTTTACATTTGCTTATTTCAAAATATTTTGGACGCGGAAAACATATAGCTTTTAGCAAATCAGACCTGTCTCGCAAAATACAACCTAAAAATACATGGTATATAGTTTCATCATCCAAACCACACTCGCAGTTCAAAATATTAATATAATTAAAGAAGGTTTAACCATTTTTTGTCTCTTCATACAATTTACAAAACTTCTTCACACAATAATATTTACGTTTTACTAATGGCCAAACAGATATAATATTTCAAGTCTCGCCCCGATTTTGATGTCTCTTGTTATTTCTCTTCAACAATTTTCATTCTCGAAACACAATATATTTTCTTATTTTATAGTTGTTATATAAAAACAAACTTCATAAAAAACTTTATCAAATGATTGTAACAAATTGTAAAAGTAGAAGGTAAAGCACGAAAAAGGCTTAAAAGTTTAAATTACCATTGAATTTAGGGCAAAAATAAGACGTGTGGTTGAAAAATGAGGCGACTCGTATTTTCCATTTAGGTTAGACTCGCGAAAACCATTACAAAGTATGTTAACAAAAGGCGGGTAATGCGGATCAGAGGTAACATATTGTATGTTATGTGAAATATTGATCTTTTCAAAATCACCCACAGTTTTATTTAGAAAAATATTTCCTTTTTTTTTTTCTAAAAATGCTTTCAAAAATACTATAGGTATAGTACGAGTAGGATAGATAAAAACCAACAACTTTTCTTAAAAGTCATGTTTAACTATGTTTTATGGTGAACGTAAAAGCAAGCTATTTAATATTGAATAAAATAAATAATCAACAAAGTATTTAAATCACTAACAAATATATAATCGAACCGGACAGTATTAAAACCTGCTAAGATGGTAGTTCACAACAGTATTTTAGTATCAACTTTGATGTATGGGAGTGAAACGTGGGCGTAGATAAAGACTTATTGGAGTCCAATAGATGCTGTAGAGATGCGTGCTTTGAGAATAATGTGCGAAACAACAATGTATGAGAGAATATGAAGTGTTTAGGGATCAATGTTAATCAAGACTGATGTGTTGAGTAAGAAGAGCAAGAGCATTCTGAGATAGTTTGGAAATGTGGAACGAATGAAAGAAGATAGGCATAAAAACCAATATTTTTGGCAAATATGAATGTCAGACGTGCAAGAAGACCACGGGAAATATGGTTGGATGAAGTTAAGGATCTTTTGAAAGAAGGGAACGTTGGAGATGTATATAGTAGATGTAGAAAAGGCTGAGGATTAGTTTTAATATTGGAAAGTATTGCACTCGGCCTACTCTAACAGGAAAGTGGTGCGGCGCGATGGTGTATAATGTACGCAAAAGTCAATTGAATTGCTAATATTAAAAAAAAAATTTCTTCACTCGATAAGAAAAAATCTGGAAACCAATAGTTTATAATTTTATCATTATATTTTAAAAGTTTTTTTTTATTATTTTCCTCGTGGAAATTTCGCTAAGGTGTAATAACTGAAACCAACATTGTTTTTCCAGCACTTTTTCGATGATCATAATCGCTTCACGGGTTATTTGTTTAAAACCATATTATAAGTTATTGAAAATTATTACTTAGTGTAAATATTGTTTGCGTAGAGTCTGGGTCAGAGAGCATTCCAGATTCCAATCAAAACAATTAAAGTCAGATATGTCCAATGTGTAAGAGACCTACCCTACCACGCTCCTACGTCCTACGTCCTACATATGTTTATTTTCATAACGAGGATCTCTCTTTTCTTTTGAGTCTTCACTCATAGTGATCGAAATATCGCAAAATTATCAAACAGTTGAAACTAGCCATTGTTTATGATGCGTTATCAAATTCCGATTGTATTATATTCATAGTTTGACGTGTTGTTCGGCTACTCTAGCAATCATCTCCAGCATCTGACGACTCCTTGACTTAAGGGATATATCTCAAAGCCGTACGAGAAGAACGTACGAGAAAATTGGGAGTATCAGGGACTTCCTAACTCACTCTGTTGTGTTATGTTCCTTCTAACATTTCTGACACGCTATATTTTCGTTAGTTTTTCAACGGTAGATCTAGTACTCCTACGAATTTCATTACCACAACAATTACCCGTATTTGAGATGAGAAATTCTAGTTGATATATTGTTCATAATTTAACATTTAAAAATATGTGAAGTATAAGTGAAAAATATGTTTTTTCTTATTTGAATAGTCTTTTATCAGCATTTTTATTGATTGCGATGTCGAAAGTTAGGCTGGAAGATTCCAACGCGGTAAGGAAGACTTGAATGTTTTCCTCCTACAGAGCAAACGGTGTTGTGTTATCAGTTTAAAGTATACTTTAAATTAAAGTTCCACCACTGTTGTACCTGTATCCCAATTAACCATTATTATACTCAGTGTGGAAATATATACATAAGTATAGAGAGAGTACGAGTATATCCCTCGTGAGCAGTTGCTATATATTCCGTGTATTAAGTATTCTAACTGAAACAGAACTCACCTTACGTAGTTGACTCAGAAGGTTCGCATTTCCCGTAGGCCGTCCCAAAGAGTGTCCCATTGCAGAGTATCAAAGTAAAAGCGTTTGGATCCGTATTGGTAGTCCTTGAAAATAATTCCTTCCATTTTCCATCTGGATTCCATGTTTCCTCAGTCATCTTGTATTAACCATATTTCGATATTTGTTTTGGTTGGATTTACTTATATGTTGTATTTATATTATATTTTGTGCTTACCTATTAAACGAAGAAATAAATGTCTAATATCCATGAAGAGTATAATTGAAAACACAGTTAAAATGGGAATTAGTATACTTGTCATTAGCCACCAGAGATTAATAAGCAAGCAAATTTTAATATAGCAAATAACATATATCTAGTACTATGGGGATATCTTTGTATTTTTCCTTCATTGTGCACGTAATGAAATGAGTCGTGTGTTTTTCTCTTCAAGACAGTGAGTTTCACTTAGAACAATCATAATATATCCATTTTGAAGTTCCCTGACGACGAGAGCTGTTTTAAGTCTCCTTTCCGGGTGACCAGAGGTAGAAAAGTCTGAAAGTGGTCGTAGGTTCCAGGTGCCGAAGATGAAATATTAGCTAATTCGCAGATATGAATCAGGGTATTTTGTCTCCAGGTGACAATGTTATCCAATTCGAAATATACATATTTTATTATATCCCTAGTACAATATACTCGTATAATTCAATTGGACCAGCCACGCTTTCGATCCAACTCAGCGGTGCTTAAACTCGGTGATTATCTTGTGGCGCAAATAAACTGAGACGATTAGGCCATCCACAGAGCTTGGACTACCCTGGACGGAGTCGTTGTATTTTAATTGTATGTGGTAAGAAGTGAATATCCTCATAGGTAATACAATACGGCCCATACTCGGCTGTCCGACTCTTAAATTATATCTATCAGGTGCACCGCGCGCGGGTGAAGTTGACTTTTGGGATGTTGAGACGTTGTTACAGTTATTTTACATAAATTGATGATAAGTGAAATTAAATAATAAATAAAGATAAGAGATAATTAAAATAAAATAATCTCAAGTAGTTTGGATATTTTCAACAAGAATGGGCGATAATGAGCGTCTTAACTAATGCGAACTTGAGGTGTTTGAGATAAACAAGTATGTTATATGATAATTGGGACAAAAGAAGAAAACGATTCAATAATGAAACTTGTTATGATAGGTAAGAGTGATTGTCTGTCCTCTTTGTTTACCCCGATAAATATATGGTATGATAATATTTTGCATAGGTATGTCAGTATGTTCAATCGCTCCTAAATCATCTGTCTAAATGAGTATTTTCGGCGACACTTGAAGAGAGTAGACCAGTTGGACGACCGAAGCACCGCTGATGAGGTGGACCGGCGAGAGAGTAAGATTGCTCCGGGTAGAACTACCAATGATGGCGGACAACTGAAGCTAATGGAAGAGAGAAATCCGGCCCATTTAAGATCAAGGTGAAAAAGATGATCAATGTGTTTTTAAGTCAAGATGTGTCTATGAAAATATTGGTATTTACTTATTTCAACACTGTCACTATAATATATTTAGCTGGTGTATCGCTCTAAAGCAGGCCTGACCAACTCAAATTACCCCTCGGGCCGCATTGATGACCTAAAATTTTCCAAGGGCCGCACATAAATAAGAATTATTGCACATTTTGTTCCAATATTTTTTTCGATATCTGGCTTTAGAACGAAATTTTATTTGTAAGTGATGGATTTGGATGCAGAGGCAGAGGCAAACTTACACAGAAAGTGTTCAATCAGTGCAAATCTGAAGAAAAAAACGATACTATAACTAGATATGATAAGAAAACATGTATTGAACCAACAACAACAATGTATTTGTATGACAATAAATACACAATGACTTCATTTATTCACAAAGATACTTAATTTTTTTACTTTACATCATAAATATAGTTTTAACAATCGTAATTATTAGTTAATTCACATATATCAAATAATATTTTAAATTTTATTTTCTGTAAAAACAGATATCAATGATGCAATTTTTCTATCAGTGTGATATTTGCGCTTCTTTTCGCTTACTTAATTTTTTTTAAACTTTTTCTATATTTGAAGTTGCTCGTCTTACTCGTAATTGGTTTTCCAGATTTACGAGTACGTCGGTTATTGACGCTCTATTTTTGTTTTTGTTATATTTCATTTTAGAAAACAAAGGTTCACAAACGTATGTTGATCCAATGGCACTAACAATTTTTGGGCAAAACATCTGAGGTTAGGATTTTTTTTTGCTGTTATGTACTTACTATAAAATTCGGTTTTTGGAATCGTGGGGCATATATTTTTTTATTTAATGTTGCATTGTAGGTCGATCAATTCCATTTGTAAGGTTTCTGAAATAGTGGAAACATCAAAATCAAATGGCGAGCTGAACATTTGAAATGCTTTCTCATAACTCAGCAGCTCTGAAAAACGACAGTCAAAGGCTACTATAAGTTTACTTCTTTCATCAGCAAATTTAGAAAAATACTTATAATATGTTTCTTTCAATAATGGAAAATGTTGTACATTGTTATTTTAAAGTTGGTTCTCAAACAATAATAATTTCGTTTGGAACGCTTTAATCAAATTGCAAGCATCAGTAATGAAATTATTCTGACCCTGCAACTCTATATTTAGCTGATTCAGTTTTTCTGTAATATCTACCAAGAAACACAAATCTTGCAACCACTCTTCATTACTTAACTCAGGAACAGGCACATTCTCGTCGGTCATAAACATTTCAATATCTTCCCGTAACTCAAAAAATCGTCTTAAACATTTTCCGCGACTCGACCATCTAACATTGGTAAAAAAACGACGTCACCATAGTCTGAATATAATTCAGTAAGGTATGGCTTAAATTGGCGATGTCGAAGGACGTGCGAACGAATATAATTCACTGTTTTTATAACAACATGCATGACTTGGCTCATAGATAATACATGAGCCCATAAATTTTGTTGATGTTTCATACAGTGTATCACTCACTGAATTTGTTTATTTTTTGCTTCGAACTCAATGACAATCAACTTTACAGCCCCCCTATTTTTTCCAATCATAGCCGGCGCTCCATTTGTTCTTAACCCGAAAAGCATTTCTAAATGTAAGCCATTATCGGTCAAATATTTTGTTATGGCTCGTAAAACATCTTCCCCTTTTAAAGTATCTTTCAAGATTTTACAATTCTTTTGTAACCTGGAACGATTCGTCAACACCAAGGATAAATATGTTACTGCAAGCTGTGAAGTGTCTAAAATAACACATCGATCAATAAGTCCCGGGACTAACTACTAAAACAACATTTGTTGGCCAAAATTCTTCTTTATTCATCAACATAGTCTCCTACAAGAGCGATACATTCATTCCAACGCTTTCCTAACTTTTCTATGCCAGCGTTGTAGAACGATTTATCTTTGGTTTCAAAATAGGCGTTAGTTTCGGCAATCACTTCTTCATTGGAGCCAAATCTCTTTCCCTGGAGCATCTTTTTGAGGTCTGTGAACAGCCAATAGTCGCTGGGGGCCAAACTGGAGAATACGGTGGGTGCGGAAGCAATTCGAAGTTCAACTCATGCAATTTGGCCATCGTTACCATCGAGTTGTGACACGGTGCATTGTCATGATGAAAGAAAACTTTTTTCTTCTTCATATAGGGCCGTTTTTTTGCAAATTTCTGCCTTCAAACGCTCCAATAACGCTATGTAATATTCGCTATTGATGGTTTTTCCCTTTTTAAGATGATCGATGAATATTATACCATGCGCATCCCAAAATACGGAGGCCATAACCTTCCCGGCCGACTGTTGAGTTTTTGGTCGCTTCGGACGATTTTCACCGGCTGCTCTCCACTCAGCTGACTGCCGATTTGATTCCGGAGTATAGTGGTGGATTCAACTTTCATCAATTGTCACATACCGACGCAAAAATTCCTGTTTATTTCGCGTCAACAGTGCCAAACAGCGCTCTGAATCATCGATGCGTTGTTGTTTCTGTTCCATTGTGAGCAAAAGCAGCACCCGTTTCGAAAAAAGCTTTTTCATGACCAAATGTTCATGTAAAATAGTGTAAACACTACCAAATGATATCTTCAGGATGTCGGCTATCTCACGCAACTTTGCTTTGCATTTTCCATCACGATTTTGAAGGTTTTTTTATGTTTTCTGGTGTAACAGCCTCATTTAGACGACCAGAGCGTTCAGCATCATTTGTGTCTGTACGACCGCGTTTGAAATCAGCATACCGCCAACAAATGGTGGACGTGTTTTCAACGAAGCAGAGCCCGTATAACACTTTTTAAGCCATTGCTGAGTTTGAACGGTATTTTTTCCCATTAAAAAGCAATGTTTTATCAACACACGAAATTCGATTTTTTCCATTGTTTTGAAAATAGCAAAAGTAGCGTCACTAAAACCACTGTAACTCAATGACACAATATCGGAATATGATGAAAGTTTGACACGTAACTTCTAAAGGTTGGTACTAAATGAGAATGGTATGGATTTGTTTTCTGAAATATCATTAATGCTACGAAATATTGTTTGACGCGATAAACTTATGCTGGAAAATAATTTACTTGTAACGCTTGGCGATAGTGGACGATTGTTCTAACGATGAACACATTTAAAACTGGCAAGCTTATATTTTCTCACTGATAGGTACGTCAAAAAAGTCACTATGTTTCGTTTCGTGATTTCTTTTAACATTGAATTATTTAAAAGCACCAACTGTTTGTCTACAAATTAAACATGTTTATTTGGCGTTCTGCATTATGAAGAAGTAATCGTCTTCCCAACGGTCACTGAATTAATTTTTTTCATCAACGAGTTTTCTTTTCTTCGAATTCATGATTAACGACTAAAAAATAAATGTACTAATTAATATACCACTAAAATAAGTGAATAAGCAGAATAATAAAAGATAGAATAAGCACAGCAGCAAACCCTGATATAGAAAGAGTAAGACCGCAAGCCTGGAAAGTATGGGTCACATACGATATCTTGTGAATGATTGAAGAGAGAAGATTCCTGAAAAACTCTACAACGGAAGAGGGAAAGAGATAATACAGAGACTATTGAGAATCAAGATCAATAGGGAGTACAGAAAGGCGAAGGAGAACTATTAACAGGAAAAGTTTCTGAAAATAAACAGAGATATTGAACGGAAAAAGCTGGAGACAGCATACTCTGAAATAAAGAATGTTTTCAATGGTAGAACCAAGACAAGAGGTGCCATCCAGGATCAAAACGGGAAACTCCTTTTTGAGGACGAAATGATTGTGAAAAGATGGAAGGAATATCTGGAAGAACTCTACAAGGGAGAGAGTGTAATCACAGAAAATGATGCTTTAGAAGCAGTAACGGATGTAGAAAATAATGTAGATGCTATTCTAAGATGTGAATTTGATAATGTTATTTCAAGATTGAAGGACAACAAAGCACCTGGAATAGACAATATCCCATCGGAACTGCTTATATGTGCAGGCAGCGGTACACTTGATACACTATACAGACTTGTCTGCAGAATATATGACACGGGAGAAATACCTAAGGATTTTACCAAATGCCTAGTAAAAACATTAACAAAGAAACCCGACACAACTAAATGTGAGCAATATAGGACCTTGAGTCTGATATCGCATGCATCGAAGATACTGACAAATATAATTATGAAAAGCGCTGAAACGAAAATTGAAAATGTGCTGTCGGAAGATCAATTTGGCTTTAGAAGAGGAACAGGCACAATATATGCAATTCTGAGCCTGAGACTTATACCGGAAAAGAGAATAAAGAAAGGCAAAGACACATACATAGGTTTTATAGACGTAGAAAAGGCTTTTGACAGGGTAGAGTGGAGACAGCTTTTTAAAGTGCTTAATAGGATAGGGCTGAGCTTCAAAGATAGACGAGCAATATGGAGCTTATATAAAAATGAAACCGCTATGATATTATATGGAGACAGCAGTGCTGAGGCTAGTGTTAGTCAGGGAGTGAGACAGGGATGCTCGATGTCACCGACATTGTTCAATTGTTATGTACAGAAGGCTATCGACAACATGAGGGAGGAGATGAGAGATTGGACCGGCGTGAGGATCCAGGGGAGAAAGATTAACATGATAAGGTATGCCGACGATATTGCACTGCTTGCGGAGATGGAACAGGAATTAAACGAGGCCTTAAAAAAGATGGAAAATGTTTTGTCATTCAATTATAATATGAAAATAAACAACGACAAAAAAATGTATGGTTGCTGGAAGAGAGGAGGTGACCGCGAGTGTTGTTCTAGGTGGCGTCAGTGTTGAGCAAGTGAGGGAATTTGTTTACTTAGGCAGCAGAGTATCCCAAGATGGCCGATCAAAGGCAGAAATAATAAGTAGGGTCCAACAGG
Organism: Odontocerum albicorne; assembly: GCA_949825065.1. Lineage (NCBI taxonomy): Eukaryota > Metazoa > Arthropoda > Insecta > Trichoptera > Odontoceridae > Odontocerum > Odontocerum albicorne. The sequence goes on along the minus strand of OX463843.1, from coordinate 39,046,079 downwards.
CAAGAGTTGCTTTTAACAAGAAATCCAAGATATTTGAATCTCCTATCATTGATATCAATGTTAGGAAGAATTCAGTGAAAACTCTTGTCTGGAGTGTGCTGCTGTATGGCTGCGAAACGTGGACCATCAGCCAGAGCGAGTTCGGGCGTCTGGATGCCTTTGAGATGTGGTGCTACAGGCGCATGGCCGGGGTGGTCTATTGATCAGATCACATCCAAAACGATAAGGTATTGAGTGGGGTTGGAGAAACAAGGCAACTCCTAAATAGAGTTGCCCAACAACGATCCAGTTGGATAGGCCATAACATCAGGCACCCAGGCCTGCTCCTTACCGTCGTCGAGGGATTGATTGAGGGAAATAACCATAGAGGTCGCCCTAGATACAGCTACATGGACTGGGTGATCCGGGATGTGCGCTGTGGCAGCTACCAGGAGATGAAGAGACTGGCGGATGACAGAGATGATTGGAAGAATCGAGTGCTTGGTGCAGACAGAAAAATAAGTGCACCTGTGCTAAGCTGACTAAAAGGAACATACATTTCCCAAAAGAATTAAGGATGGTCACCACATCTGTACAATTTACATTCTGTTCAAAAACTTTTCATTCTGTTAAAGAAATAGTGAACAGTTTTTTTTATATAATCAGTAAATGTGTCTTATTGCCTATGATATATTTTTTGCATACAGTTATAAGCATCATCAAATCCATTCAACCATTCGGTTTCATTCCACAGTGTTGGGTAGAGTGCGATACTGTGCTTTATTGCCACAGATAATACGGATGGTTTTACCATATTAAATTTACGAACGCAATATTATTATTGTTTGTATCAGAACCAGACATTGCGTCGAAGGTGACTCCGAGTTTTAAGCAAGAATAATTATATTAATTTATGTCAAAAAACACCGTAAAAACATAATTCCTCATATATGACCGCGGGCCGCACATAAGGGCATCGCGGGCCACATGCGGCCCGCGGGTTTGACCAGTCCTGCTCTAAAGTATTTTTTTCTTTCAACAATAAAAATCAAGATTTTATTACCTTTTTAGATGTATCAAAGTAAGGATTATTTTGTAAGCAAAAATGTAATGATACGCCTGCATGTTGAATTAATTGTTGGTTGTAATCTCGATAGAACCGTTTCAGAACTGGAAATGTTAAAATTTTATTTGAGAAAATGTGTTGATTGAATATAAAGTATCATTTGAAAATACGTGTTTTCTACTTTCATTGATCAATGAATAATCTCCTATTCAACACTTTAAGAGCAAGTTTCCTACACAAAGCTCGCTTTCAAAAACTACACCCGGAATTAACCTGTCAGTGGGGCGGCGATGGGATGGGCTCGAACGAAGCTAGGTAGTTAAGTCACGGCGTCATTCCACTTGGTAAACAATACCAATTGCAGTGGCATCTACTGACGGAAAACGTAACTATTGAAGGAATACGATTTTCTTACAATGTAGTGTGGGTTTCACGAGAGTTTGCACTGCTGGTCTAGGATGACCATATTTTAATTTATTTTGTAACATACAATATTATATTATTATATATTTTTAAATATTGTGTATCTAATACTTAATATTCTAATAAAATACTAACCATAATAGTAATTTAATGACAATAATGAAATCAATGGTCAATATAAAATCAAATCATTTATTCAATAGGCAAAGAAAACACAAGTAACACTAATAAATACTAAGACCAATTAAAAATCACTTATAACCAAGTATGTATTGTAAAAATAGATAAATTACCCTAACACTGATTAAAAAAAATTGATTCTTCCTCACCAAGTACAAGTATTTCCATAGATATGCAATGCATATGATATGATCTGGTTACCTACCATTGTTTCATACTTTAATTCTAAGAAAATGATTCAGGCTAATCTTAATTATCTACTGGTTCTTAAAACTAAAAAACAATGCAACTAGACAGATATCTACATTTATCATATTGCTATCATCGCTATCGTCGCTTGAATTGATATTTATTAAAAATTGATTGAGATCAGTAATACTGTCCACAGCTACTTAATTTTCCCAGTATTTGAATTCCATTTCCTGTACATGCCGGCAAACATCACTCCACTCGTCGCTCGAAATCAAAGAAACCTTCTCTTTGACCAACCTTTCGACAGAACTCAACGTCATATCAGTGTTTCTAGAGCCCATATATCCCTTGATAGAAGCCCAAACGTTTTCTGTTGGGTTCAGATATGGATGGTCAGGTGGAAGCCGTAAAACATCGTGTCCATTATTTTGAAATAACCTATCGATGGCGTATTCCTTGAATACACTCTTGTGTCTTAAGATTAACCGTTATAATTCTGGCTTAAGCATTTCACTTGAAAAAGGGAGTTTACTCCTCTGAGTCAGCCATTGAATCATATCGGCCTTCTTGGAATGTGATGTTGGTGCAGGATTAATTAATTTATTATGATATGAAGCATTATCGATTACCACCACAGATCTCGGTTCTAGGTTGAGAATAAGTTTTTCCGTAAGCCATTTCTGATAGTTGTTGTAGTTCATGTCATAATGGTAGTATCCGGTTTTTTATGAGATTTGTATATGAGTAGACCATTAGGAATGAAACATTTTTCACTTCCAGTATGTACAATAATGAAACGGGATCCCTTTAAAATGGACTTTCGAAGTCCCTCTTCAGATTCATCGCTTCATGCTCTCGATGACACGTGGCTTTTATGAACATATGTTATGTTTCATCCGTGTATGATACACGATTTTTCTACCTGCTTCTCGATATCGTTTGCCTGCTCTTAAATATATTATTTTAAATACTATGTGTGGTTTTCCCTCAAAATGTTTAAATTGTCTTGCGTTGTATGCCAGCGAAATCCATTTTTTTATTATTCTTCTCAGGGTTGACTCAGATCCATTAAAATTAATTGATTTTTGCAACATTGGAAATAATTTTGGGATTGTAGGCAACATTTTTTCTTTAATATGAAAATCATATATGATATATCATACACCTCCTTATACATTCATCAAAAGTGTTAACAGATATGGTAATTTGTTTCATGAAACACTGTTTATTTAACTTTTTGTAACGGTATAACCCTACCGGTTTCAAGGCTTTCATATGTTTACCGATACTTTGTTTTGTCGACGAACGAGCGAGCTCAATTATCACATTAACAATAGTATATCAACTCGTTTTAAATATTTTGTAAATGTTTTAATTGTTATGACTATGTAAATACGAGTATACAAAACTATAAATACATTATTCTTATTATTTGCTTGTAATATTTTACTAATTTAGTCTTCAAAATTAAAAAGGACTGACATTCCACCCTTTTTATGGTTTTAAAATTATATTTATTTTATGTTACAAAAAAACTGATTCGCAATTAATCTAAATAAAAAATGTTGGTCCATATACGCAGAAAGTTCGAGAAGCATTGCGCTTGAGAAGACACGAAAATTACACATCTATTAGCTACATAATATATTGTATTTCTCAGACAGTCGCGATGAAAGTTCTAAGGGATGGGAATATGTCGTCATTAGAAACCATCTTGTAACATAAATGATAGAATCAACATATCAAAATTAACACCCATCCATACCAATTCCAAATGTTTGTCGTACATGCTTCAACTGAGCATTCTGAGATATTAAATCAATCTATGGTCTCTAAAAAGAGCGAATGAAAACTTTTCTTTCACAGGAAATTACTATCTATCTTGGTGGCATGAATGCAGAAATAGGAACCACATGTTGTGAAAACCATTTACAAAATATAATCGGTAGTTGTGGCGTGGGACTGAGAAATGAGGAAAAATAAATAAATTTCAGCGCTGATTAAGTTTTTTTTTAAATTTGTATTATGTTTATTATAAACATATACGAATATTAAAAAACAACATATGAATCGTTTATATATCTACAAAGTAAAATCTGCCTGTGCCGGAATACTACGATTTGCAGCGTTCAGTATTAACGGTTTCGCTAGGTTTTAGCAGCTCATAATAGATAACACCCTTCTGATCCCACCAAACACAGAGCTTTGTCTTCCGTCTATAGCGATTTGGCCTTGCAGTCGATGTCGCTGGTATGCTTGGAGTTTCCCATGATATTAGACGCTTAGGATTCTCGAAATATATCCATTTTTCATCGCCAGTCACAATTCGATGGAGAAATGATTTTCTTTTGTATCTGGCGAGCAACATTTCGCAAGTGGTTTTTCGGTTTTCCTACTGTCTTTCATTCAGTTCATGTGGAATCCATTTTTCCACCTTCTGGATCTTTCCCATGGCTTTCAAACGTATGGAGACGGCTTCTCGTGTCACATTTAATTGATCCGTGAGTTGTTGATGCGTTTGAGCGTCATCCTCATCCGACAATGCTTGCAATTCGGCGTCTTCAAACTTTCTCGGTGGTCTTCCACATTCTTCGTTTCTCACGTCAAAATCGCCACCTTAGAATTTTTAAATCACTCAAAGCACTGTGATTTACCAAGAACATGCTCACCGTAAGCTTCGACAAGCATTTGATGCGATTCTGCAGCAGTTTTCTTCAAAATCTAACAGAAAATCAATGCTGTCCGCGAATCGTAGTTTTCAGGCACAAAATCAGACATTTTCAACGCTATGAAAACAAATGTGGTTGTATTAAACTTGTATTGTTGTGAAATAAAAGTATTTGACAAATGTAAACACAAGAAAAAGGCGCCAATGACGTGGTTTGACAGTCACTACATTGACAACTAGAGCCATCTATGAGCAAATTCCGGTTTCATATTTACAGACTTGTATATGCGGCTCCCTGGTCCCTTTGTTATCTTGTTTCCATGACAATTTGGCTCTTCTCACTTGACAAACTACCGACCCCTGAACTAAGCGAAGTCAGAAGAAAAGGAGAAGACTTAATAGAACTAAAAGATGGACATCGTCTAAATTTTAGAGGTACAGAAGGTGGAAGAACCAGTGGAGTGGGATTTATTATCAACAGGAAATGGATGAATAACATCATTACAACTTAAAGCTCTTCTGACAGAGTGGCGTCCCTAACTTTTGAAATTAACAAACGATATCAGATGCAAATTATACAGACGTATGCCCCTACGCAAAGTTACTCTGATGATTTTATCGAGGAGTACTATCAAGAAGTTCAAAATATGTATGATGCAAACACATCTCACTTTAAATTTGTAATTGGAGATTTCAACGCAAGAATCGGCGGTCTCCACAAATATGACGAATCAGTGGGGATATTTGGAATAGGCACCCGAGATGACAGAGGAAACAGGCTTGTAGAGTTTGCTCAAAGCAATTCACTTTGTGTGATGAAGTACAATACTTATGCGTGTAATAAATATTGAAAACCACGAAATAAAGTAATACTCTTTTGAAAATTCTATTTATGTTAAATTAAATATTTGTGTTTTAAAAAGATTTCGCTTTGTTCGACAATCGAAAATAAAGCCCAATTTAAAAGTTAAAATAATTGGTAACAATGTATGATTTATTATTTTATTTATAGAACCATTATTATGATAAGTTCACATTTCCAAATTGATATATTTTGTCCTTCTATGTATTGCTTATTTATTATCTTTGACGTCCACAGTCTTAACAAACATCAAATTTCAATTTAAAAAAATATACAAAACAAAATTCTTATGACAACAGTAAAAAAACAAACCTAAAAACAAGTTTCGCAACAAAAATAAAAATCAAGAATAAAATTGAAAACACATTTAAACTTGAACACAATTAAAATGAAAAAAAAAACATTAATTAGACGACATTCAAAATTCCATAAGTCACTCGACATGTTTATTGTTCGCTGACGACTTGAAAAGTTTCAAAAAGATCAATTCACCTCACGACTGTGCACACTTACAACAGGACCTAGACTTCCTAGTCTCCTGGAGTGAGCAAAATCATCTTCTGTTCAACATTAATAAATGTGTCTGTGTATCTTATATTAGTCGATCGTTTTCACCAATCCACCATCAGTATACTATACAGGGAGTGGCACTAAACAGAGTTCTTGAATTCAAAGATTTGGGCGTAACCTTTGATCTCGGACTCACGTTCGTTAACCATATCCCACGTTTGTTATCGGACCGTTACGAACTACTCGGTTTTATAATGAGAATATCAAGAGAATTTAACAGCACCGATATCCTCCGAAACTTATATAATTATCTAATTAGAACCAAATTAGAATATGCATCTACGGTTTGGACTCTTAATCAGCTCAAATATAAAAACAATATAGAACAAATACAAAAAAAAATCCTCAGATATCTATGGTACAGAACGAAGGGCGATTACCCAAAATATGCTCACCATGCCGAACTTCTCACGGTGTGTAACTATAGAAGCCTCGAAACAAGAAGGCAAGAATCCATTGCGATATTCCTACTTAAGGTTTTCCAAGGTTGCTTTAACTGTCCCGCAATTCTAGAAGCACTAAGTTTATATGTACCCAATAAATATAGCCGTGCAAGGAATCACCCTCTGTTCTACATACCAACTTACAGGACGAATATCATGGCTAAACACTCAGTCACGCGTGGTATAGAGATATTGAACCAACTGAATGACACTGTTGATATATTCTCGGTACCGTCTAGCAGTATGAGAAGAATCCTGGCTGATATTATTCTTAACGAATAATCTAACGCTAGAAGCTGACCTTCTTTGTGTAACAGGAGAAATCCGTGCAAAGTGGATAAAAAAAAAGAATTAATGTACTAAGCAGGAGAAGTAAGTAAACTTGTATAAGAATTAGGGTTTTTGTTCTTAAAAACTGCTTAAAATTTATCACAGTTAATAAAAAAATGTAATTATCCTAAAACCTTCTGGTTTTTTATAAAAACAATTTAATAAAACTTAACTTAATAATATTACATGTTTTTTTTATAAACTTACAAAACTCTGCTACATAATTCCTTTAGGCTGAGGCATTAAAAGTTTCCTAGTTGGGTATTTTTTTTAAATGATTAAATTTATGTTTATTTTCAACATTCCTATAATGAATTCCGAAAAAGAGTATAATAAATTCTTCAATTTGATAGAATAGTATTATTCAACATCTTTAAACAATAAATTTAGTGATTTTCAATCAAACACATCCTTTCCGTTAAAATTTATAATTATTTTTCAATTAGCATATTGACACACTGATGTTTACAAAACTTCAAAAAAAATTAAGTGAAATATCCAAATACGTTTCCTATAGTTTCAACTTTGTTATCTAATGATTGATAAAAATCATAGAAAATAACAAGTATACTGATATATTTTATGAATTATATGGAAGTTTTAAAAAGTTTACAACACTCAAATTTATAAAATTTAACTAAAAAGATAATGATAATAATTCTTTCTCAAGCTCAATTATGAAAATCAAATTTTTTTAGTATAAAATAAACGACAGTCAACTGGCGTGATCAAGTTTTTAAACTTTTCATCCCCTATCGGAGAGTCAGTAAAGGTAGCCTTTGTATGCTTCGTTTGCTCTACGATAGAGGCCTCAAGTAAATAATATCATAACTTCGCACTTAAGTTCCACTTATCGCTGCAAGATGGCGTTGGCAATCAATCTGGATAAGAAAATTAGTATCTACAGTATTATAAAGTAGCTGTACGTAAAACTCTATTTTTCTCGAAAACTTGAAAAATTTTATGAAACTAATTATTTTCAAACATTAAAACATTTAAAACAATTTTGGGTCACCGACGAATAAACTTTCCAACTTGTATTAAACAATGAATAAATATTAAGAATAATTGTGTAATTTTATTTGCTTAGTATATTTAAAACATTGCGAAAATCTTTAAGTTTATGGCTTTTTTAGCCTTTCTGGATTAACATAAAGCTTTTACGGTTATTGGCCGACCTAATGTTTAAAATTTTTTTTAGAGCAAAGCTTCTCAGTCCAAATCATTCCCTTTTTTGTAATATCCTGTAGCTATTTTGTTGAGTTCTGGATAATCCGCTTTACATCTTCAATTCTGCTTCCTTTCAAGGCTGATTCTAGTTTTGAGGATAGTCAGAAAGAATAAGCAAGAGAAAGTGTCAAGAGTTTGATTCGATTGTGTGCGGTGTTGGGCAAAAAAGTTGAAAAGGATATTATAAGTGGGCGAATGCATTATCGTGGTGAAACTACGAGTCAACGCTTTCTCAGGGATGGTGCTGATGTCTTCTCACTGCATCGCTAATCTACTCATAACTCCGTGTTCACCTTCTGATCTTGTGAAGCGTATTTGTGATGAACAACTTTGTTGCCAAATAAAATAACGACCATTGTTATGACACTTCTCCGATTCAATTGCACTATTTTAATATTATTTAGATGTCTTCTGATTTAACCTTGTAGTCAAAGCTGACGACTCATGACGATAAATAACCAGAATACAATCTTGTTGGTTTAATTTGATTTTATTGCACAAAAAGGAAACATTTTTTAATAGTTTGTCATAATTTTTTGAACTTTCTCTGATTAAGTCGCTCTTTTGGGTATTTTTTCGATGTCTTCTTACTTCATTTCCTAGTCATAGCCTTGCCAGTAATAACCTTCTTGGTTTAATTTTTTTTCGAACTGAAAGGAAAAATTTATGATCGGTGCAGTCGCATTTTAGTTAATACGCTCTACGTCGGAATAGGATACATGTATTTTACCTACCAAAATTTTGCAATTACATTTTACCTAAATGGATTTCCGTCAGACCATTTAATTTTGTTTCTGAATCTGATTAGAGTTTTCGTCAAGTTATGTTATTATTATTTATAGAGTTTAGTTTCTAAACAGTGATTGTATTGACTACGGCCTGCTCACAATAACTATTCAGGATAATAAGAAATACTCTTGTCCAAAGGAGGCGGCTTTGTACAGATTTCAAATATTGCTAATGATACCAAGGACTATATAATATAAAACTCATCACATATATTCTCAAGAATGCGGATTTGGTCCAGATGTTCTGGGTTTAGTCTACGATAGGTATGGTATAGCGCACTGCACACAATTAACTCAGCACTTAGATTGTTAACCCATTCTTCCCTGTGATGTGTAACTAGTACACGTTGCTTCTAAAAACTTTATCATAATATCTCTATAAATATAATAAATACTTGCATTGAATGAAAAAAATAATATTAATAATAATTAGCACTTATCGGTCACATCAGAGATATTTTGTGAAAATCGGGAATTAATTCACCAATACAATCAAACGTGTGACGTAGGTATATTCATTCTAAAAAACTGCTATGGGTGAGAAGCGACGCTATTCACGTCTCACTCTCACTCTACTTCGGTATATGGGAACGCAAGAAATAGAATATCAGTTCGCTCGCTTCACTAGCTCGCGGGCATTCATTTGAGGTGGTCTTTTCGCCCGTTTTGTGAACGTCGGCCGATGTTTTTTTCATGTTTTCAGCAATTAAATTTCAATCATTATCACTTTTGACTTCAAATTTAATTAATTTAAGCGATTGGCTATGAATATTCTTATTTTTCCGATTTTAAATCGCTCATTTTTACATGTATTGTATTGAATACACAGCACCGCACCGCGCGGATTTTTTTAGCACAGGAAGCGAAAGGTCAAAAGCCCAAATAGTGGCGTATGTATAGTATGATGTAAAATTATTCCGATATTCTTCTGTGTGTGGAAATCACACACAATGTGCTCTCTCCTACCAGATCGCAGCGTCTGGTGTTAGTTTGTGCAGCTCCTGCACACCTCAGGAAAATGCATACAATGAGCAGCTGTTAACGATGTCGCCCTTGATCTGAATATCGATGCACATTCTATAAGCTCAACTTGCGTATTTCATGTACAGTGCAGTTCACTCAAAATCAGTACAGTGCAGTTCACGCAAAAAATGTTTTTTTCTACACTACACTTTGTTTATCGGGATTACCATTTATCGAAAATCGGCCTTACAAGATCAGAAGAGTCTTCTATATTGGTTGACAGGAGATGAAACGAAATAGCGATGGTTCTTTTATGATAATTCGTATCATCACACACAACTTATACCTTTATTTTATATCTCCTTCTGATGGGTGGCTTCATTAATACAAGTGAAAATTTCGTTATGAATTTTTTTTTTAAATTCCACCCTTATCCATTATTCCATCTTTTACTTTTCATATTGTGTGATGATGAACATTCAATTAAGGAACGTTAGTGCATGAGATTAGTGGAAAGATCCTGTGAAACTTTGGTCTTAATATAGCTTCCATTCGCAAGCATTTCTAAGTCGTATGTTTTTGCAAGGCTACAGATATTTTTATTTAAATTTTGTGTATTTTAACATTAAATAATAGCGTAAGGAACGATCGAATCAATGATGACTTTTTGATAGAGGTGGGTGTTTTAAGTAGAATTTAAAAAGGAACTTGAGATGGTTGAACCACATTGAGACAACGAGTTACGGAAGATTTACAAAACAAATATATTCGTCTAGAATTGATAAAAAGCGAAGAAGAAATAAACCGAGAAAAAGTAGAATATGAGACAATTAGAGAAATTTTAATTTAGGTCAAGATAAAGATTATGACAAACTAAAAATAATGTATGACGATTATACATGGACGTGGACAATACGACAGCTTTGTACACGCAAAGAAAAGCATTCAGGCATATCTTATCGACCTAAGTCATTACGCATCATCGCATTATATTAGTAATAACATTACAATAGTAAATTTGTATGTTTTTAATACGTGATTAATATTATTAAAATAACGCAAAGTTGTGTACTTTTAATAATATTAATATTATTAAAATAAAGCAAAGTTGTGTACCTTAAAAATAATTTTTGTCTAAAATTGTGTTATTGGGTGTATAAAGTATTGTGAGTTCAATGAAATTTCCATAAACATAATGCAGCACGTTTTTTTTTATATAGGCAATCTACCTAAACTAACATGATTTGTGCCAACAAATTTAAGATTTTTTTCAATTATAATTATATGAGTCAGTATAATAAAAGCAATTTAAAAAAATTACAATTCTAGACAATTTAAAGTTTCTACTGATTAAGCTTCAAAAATTGAATAATCGATCTATAAATGGAAAAGTTCATCGAAGAAAGAAGAAACGCAACATTCATTGGACGCGGTAAAGATATGGCTTTTAGTAAATCAAATCTGTCTCGCAAAGGAGAACTGAAAAAATACATGGTCTATAGTTTCATCATCCGGACTACACTTGCAGCCGGGATTCTCTAAAATACCTATTATGTGAAGGTGACTAGCCGCCGCGCAGTGGCCCGTCCACAAACGACACTTCCTTCTTATTCATTCTTATAATATTAAACCATTGTTTCAAAGGGATATATTGTTGGATTGATTTATATCGAGATCCCCTATTTACACCAGTTATATCCTAATCCAACGCCTATCGGTGCTAAGTATCATGCTTAATTTTATTCAAAAGATCAGTTACTGGCAGGGAAAAATCAGATAAGGGACAGCCGGTAGAACATTCTTCATTTGCCAAGGAATCAATACATTCATTCCCAGTGATACCAAGATGTGAAGGAATCCAAGCTAGAGAACCATCTATGTTTTTGGACATAAATTGGAATAACTTGGTTTTTATGGAGCAAAGAACTTCTTTATATGAGTTACTCAAACAATTACATGAAAATGAATTAAGAAAACTTAGGGTATCGGAGGAGATTACATTTTTTTTAAGTGCTCCCAAAAATAAAAAGCTTCTTTTATTGCCACACATTCATCCATAAAAACAGTAGTTGGGAGAAAGTTTAAAAAAATATTTCATTAGTTTGCATAGTTTGGTAAGTATTTAAAAGAAAGTATGGGATGCTCAGGGTACCGTTTTAAGCCGAAGATGATGCGTGGATCAGGTAATCTCTTTAGATATAATGTGATAAAATGTATGAAAAAAAAAATGTTTTCTGTGTGATTGTAGACTTGTAAAAAAGATACAAAATATGAAAATTCTGCTATTTATAAAGTATTTTCTGAGATGATGGAACAGTTAGCAGAAATGTCTTACTTCCATGGGGCACTAAAACGTGTGTGTTCAAACCAGACAATATGAACATTGACTAAGATGATGGTCCACAGCAGTATTCTAGTACCAACTTTCATTTATGAAAATGAACCGGCAACGTGGATAAATACCAAAGGAAGCCGAATAAATGCTGTAGAAGTGCGTTTACCGAGAATAATACACGTTGAATACATACATATGACAAGAAACGGAATAAATGCTGTAGAACTGCGTTTACCGAGAATAATACATGGTGAATACATACTCGTACATATGATAAGAAACGGAATAAATGCTGTAGAAGTGCGTTTACCGAGAATAATACACGCTGAATACATACATATGACAAGAAACGGAATAAATGCTGTAGAACTGCGTTTACCGAGAATAATACACGGTGAATACATACTCGTACATATGATAAGAAACGGAATAAATGCTGTAGAACTGCGTTTATCGAGAATAATACACGGTGAATACATACATATGACAAGAAACGGAATAAATGCTGTAGAACTGCGTTTATCGAGAATAATACACGGTGAATACATACATATGACAAGAAACGGAATAAATGCTGTAGAACTGCGTTTACCGAGAATAATACACGGTGAATACATACTCGTACATATGACAAGAAACGGAATAAATGCTGTAGAACGGCGTTTATCGAGAATAATACACGGTGAACACATACATATGACAAGAAACGGAATAAATGCTGTAGAACTGCGTTTATCGAGAATAATACACGGTGAATACATACATATGACAAGAAACGGAATAAATGCTGTAGAACTGCGTTTACCGAGAATAATACACGGTGAATACATACATATGACAAGAAACGGAATAAATGCTGTAGAACTGCGTTTATCGAGAATAATACACGGTGAATACATACATATGACAAGAAACGGAATAAATGCTGTAGAACTGCGTTTATCGAGAATAATACACGGTGAATACATACATATGACAAGAAACGGAATAAATGCTGTAGAACTGCGTTTATCGAGAATAATACACGGTGAATACATACATATGACAAGAAACGGAATAAATGCTGTAGAACTGCGTTTATCGAGAATAATACACGGTGAATACATACATATGACAAGAAACGGAATTCAATCGTTTAGGATAAATTTGAACTTAATAAGCGGATATAGAAAGTAAGATGAAGAAAAGTACTCTGAGATAGTTGAGGCAAATAGTATAAATGAAGAAAAACAAACAGAACATATATACAATTCAAATGTGAGTGAAAGACGTAGTAGACGAAGACCAAAGAAAGTATGGATCGATCAAGTGAACAATATTTCGTAAAAAAGGAATAAAAAAACAAATAACTCATAGGATTTATATGAAGTGTAAAAGATATGACATAGGAAATGTGTCGACATAGGAAAATCTAGCGCACTCTCATATCTCCCTACCCTGACGCGAAGACAGCATTACATATTTTTAATCGATATACAGAATAATCAATCAACAAAACTTAAATGAAATATTTCTTGTCTTCACACAAATTATTTCTTATTCTCATATAACACATCTCAAATATTAACATTTTGAAAATTTATAGTAAAAGGTAAAAGTTTTATTTTAGTTATATTTTTTGAAGGTGTTTAATATTAAACTATAATTGTTTTGTATATTTTATTCAAATAAATAAGAAGACAATCGTTTAAGCCTTTTTTTATATTTTAAATAAGTATTTCGTTGACCTTAAAACCTACATGTTTATAATTCAATTAAATTAACTATTTCCTATACCATATGGTTTGTTAATTCAAAGTATAAAACAATAGACAAATGTTCTCGATATTCGACTAGCATTATTATACACATAACCCATAAAATACAATATATCTAGATACACTTAGTAAAATATAAACTTTTAATTCAAATGTTAGATTTTCTGTCAACAGACTGACATATAATTGCAGTTTTTTGTCAAGTGGAATGTTTCTTTTTCGCTTCACTCTGCTGCCTACCATTTCACAAGCCGATTTAAGTCGTAATTTTTACAAGCGAGTTTCTAGTCGGAAACACGTCCTCAAAATGCGAAGCAGGTGATTAACCATTGTTTGATGAAAATACAATTTGGGTTTCAAAAAACTTCTTTATATTCAACACTTTTTCTTGAATATAATAAGTTTGCAAGTGAAATGTCGATTTAATTGTCATATTTCTTATCTTAGCAGTGTTTGGCTGGGATTCTAACTAGCACCTGTAATTTACTAAACCAGCAGGCTTAGCATAGATTATTTATTGTCCTGACAATTGAAATGTCGATTTAATTGTCATATTTCTTATCTTAGCAGTGTTTGGCTTGGGATTCTAACTAGCACCTGTAATTTACTAAACCAGCAGGCTTAGCATAGATTATTTACTGTCCTGACAATTGAAATGTCGATTTAATTGTCATATTTTTTATCTTAGCAGTGTTTGGCTGGGATTCTAACTAGCACCTGTAATTTACTAAACCAGCAGGCTTAGCATAGATTATTTTTTGTCCTGACAATTGAAATGTCGATTTAATTGTCATATTTCTTATCTTAGCAGTGTTTGGCTGGGATTCTAACTAGCACCTGTAATTTACTAAACCAGCAGGCTTAGCATAGATTATTTACTGTCCTGACAATTGAAATGTCGATTTAATTGTCATATTTCTTATCTTAGCAGTGTTTGGCTGGGATTCTAACTAGCACCTGTAATTTACTAAACCAGCAGGCTTAGCATAGATTATTTATTGTCCTGACAATTGAAATGTCGATTTAATTGTCATATTTCTTATCTTAGCAGTGTTTGGCTGGGATTCTAACTAGCACCTGTAATTTACTAAACCAGCAGGCTTAGCATAGATTATTTATTGTCCTGACAATTGAAATGTCGATTTAATTGTCATATTTCTTATCTTAGCAGTGTTTGGCTGGGATTCTAACTAGCACCTGTAATTTACTAAACCAGCAGGCTTAGCATAGATTATTTATTGTCCTGACAATTGAAATGTCGATTTAATTGTCATATTTCTTATCTTAGCAGTGTTTGGCTGGGATTCTAACTAGCACCTGTAATTTACTAAACCAGCAGGCTTAGCATAGATTATTTATTGTCCTGACAATTGAAATGTCGATTTAATTGTCATATTTCTTATCTTAGCAGTGTTTGGCTGGGATTCTAACTAGCACCTGTAATTTACTAAACCAGCAGGCTTAGCATAGATTATTTATTGTCCTGACAATTGAAATGTCGATTTAATTGTCATATTTCTTATCTTAGCAGTGTTTGGCTGGGATTTTAACTAGCACCTGTAATTTACTAAACCAGCAGGCTTAGCGTAGATTATTTATTGTCCTGACAATTGAGCCCTTACCTAAATATGATATATCTAAAAACTTTAAACGATATTTTTTTATTTTTCTAGTTGATACAGAAAAAATTTCTAAAGCTATAATTTCGCTAGATGTATTTTAATGATAAGTGTTAATATAAATAAACAAAAATATTTTTATACTCCCTTTTGACTTAGTACTTATTATTATATTCTTCACCTTAATCTTGAACCGGTCGAACTTCTCTCTTCCATTTGATTCAGTTCTCCCCCATCATCGTTACTTCTGTCCAGGGCAATCTAACTTTTACCTCAATCAGCTGTATTGACAAGGAGCGCCTTGGTTGTTCCATCCGTCTTCTTCTTTTAGGGGTCGCCAAGAAAACTCGTTGATCTAAAAGCATTCAACATTTTGACATACATGGGCAAACTAAAATCATGCTATGTTTCTGTAGGGGTAGACAAAGCAGATAAAGCACCAATTTTACGTATGGCAAAAGAGTTCCTTCCACTTTTCAACATCCGTTCTTCTCGAACAGTTCCTTCGCGTTCTCCTAATTTTCATTATTAAAATGTACATCAACTAAGTCTAATCATACTTGTCTACCTTAACTAACACACAAACTCACGTTCCCATTGGTTAAGTCAATCTTGTTTAAATGTCTAAACCACTTGAGGTAAATCAATTTTACTAATAGTTGTTTTAATTACCTTATTTTAGATTTCTTTTTAAGATGAATGTAAGGACTGGAACAATATCTCCGCTACCCAAAAATCACATTTCATCCTACCTGCATGCTGTGCAACAGCTAGATAATTAACGAAGTCTTAATCACCGAAATCAATGGTATCCAAGAACGTATAGTAACCAACTTCTTTCCACATATAGGGAGAATTAAATTACTCCTTCCAGGGTTGTTCGAGCAATGTGAATGGTTTTACCGTCTCAGTTAATTTGCGCCAAATGATGATCTCCGCAAAGTTGCTGAATCGTAGAAGTTGGATCGAAAGCGTGACAGATCCAATTTATTTATACATAGCCAATATAACAAAGGTTGGAATGTTTCTGAACCAAAATCAGAGATGCAATTTATTCGATGATTGATAAATGAGCATATTAACATATGCTTTAGCGGTTCCAATGAATTGGAACCGCTAAAGGTAAGCTTCAGGATGACTTCTTCTTCCTGGCACTGTCCCAACTCATTGCCTAGGTAGGCTGTTGGAGTCGACTATTCTCGTTATCAGGCTGTATATTCTTCGGTTATGGGTGTCGCTTTCATCTAGGCCATTTCTCTGCAGGATTTTAGAGCATTGAGTCATCCAGGAGTTGTTTGGTCTTCCTCTGGATGGTTGTCGAGGAAGATCCACAGACATTGCCTGATTTACAGTATGCTCTGGTGATCTCCATCTTATGTGCCCGTGCCATCTCAGCTGTCGCTCTTCCCGCTTAGTATTTATGTCAGTGACTCCCAGGGTACCACGAATGCGTGAGCTCTTAATTTTTAATTTTCCTCCAGGATCTTTCTCCATCTCTCCAGGCTGCTCTGCAAGTCACAATAGTTATATGATATCAGTGCTACATTATCTGCAAAAAGCGTTGTCTTAAGGATACCGTTCATTTCATGATTTTTTAGATAATTTATGACAATTATGAATAGCAGTGGACTGAAGACAGATCTTTGGTGCACCCTCAGTTCAATTAGAAATTCATGTGATGTTCCCGACGTGCATCTTACTTGTGTTTTTCCATTGGTATACATATCTTGTATGGTAAGCACATATCCTTCCGGTACGTCATTAGATCTCAATGCTGCCTAAATTAAGTTTCGGGGTACCCTGTCGAATGCCTTTTCCAGGTCTATAAATACCATGTGTAGGTCTTTTTTGGCATCTCGATATTTTTCGACTAGGATTCTGACTTTGAATTGCATCTATAGTTGATTCTCCCGAGACGAAGCCGCATTGATCGTCGTGAATATTGACAACATTCCTTATTCGGGTGTTGATAATCTCTCGTATATTTTCATGGTGTGGGACATAAGCTTTATCCCCCTATAATTGTCGCACTTCTTGGTGTTTCCCTTATTTTTATAGAACGGGAGAAGATAGCTCTTCCTAAAGCTTTCTGGCATTGGTACTCCAGACAGTATTTTATTGCAGAGGTTGCACAGCCATTTATGGCCCACTTCACCACACTCTTTTCACAACTACGTTGGAATATTATCTGGTCCCACAGCTTTCCCCTTTTTAATTTGTGATATGGCTATTTTAACTTCTATCGGAGTGATTTCTTCAACTCGCCCAAGCACTGGTTGCTCTGACGCATAAGTTGTTCGTGGGAATTTATCATTTAGTAATGTAGAATAATAATCTTTCCATCTATCGCATATTTTGATTTCCTCTGTGATCAACCTACCATCGGCGTCTTCTATGTATTTGGGTGTTCTAATAGATTTGGCCCTTTCTTTTCTATACGCTGCGATTTTGTATATTCTTTGTGCTCCCTTAGGTGTTTCTAGGTAAGATATCTTTATAAAGATCTTTCAATGCCTCATGCTGTGCAGATGCAACCAATTTATTTGCTGTCTTGTTGGCTTGCCTGTACAATACCCGAAGTTCATCTTTCTCGCTATCGCACTTGCAGTTGGACCAGTTTCTGAAAGCGATTTTCTTCTACTTTAGACACTTCTGCACGTCATTTGTCCACCACCATGATTCCTTCCCTACCCTCAATTTACCTTCGGAGACTCTTAGTTCGTTTCGTATTCCATACCCAAAACCGCCGTGACTAGCATCATGGCCAATACTTGACGCCCCCACATGCCCATTCATATCTGCCCCCATCATGATAGCTTCATTTTTTGGAATGCTTTGCTTAGTTCTTCCAGCATGTCCCAAAAGCGATCCCTCTTTACTCTATCACATCCCAGCGTCACAAGCTTCAGGATAATTCGTTCAAAGAATTGAAAAAACAACGAACTTCGACTAGTTTTCAAGTATAAAGCACAATAAAGATAAATAAACTTATTTCAAAATTCAGTAATTACAAATAATGCAAAATGGAATTACGCATAATGGAATGGCCATCGACGAGTGGTGGACCAAATTTAACAAGATCTTAGGTATTTTTTTTAATCAGCGAAGTCAATCTATGGACATTTTGTAGAAACAAAACTTTTGTACTTTTTGAATACGAATAGATCTCAGCTCAGGGATAAATATCTGACTAAAGAAAGATTAAAGAATCATTACGCAAAAATAGACACCAATGTTATTTTGATGACATATTAATATCCCGGAGGGAATGTCTGCAAGGCTTAACTGGATAAGAAAATTTTAATTCAAATTGATATAGTTGTAGATACTTGTTTTGGATCTGATTTACATATACATTGAATAGCCCCTGTGGCATTATACCAGAGTGTGTCAGAAACCTCAATGTGCATTGTAACTCAGTGCATGAACATGAGTTACACACCACTAGCGCCTACTCTGTCCCTTTTATGATACACACCAGAGTGGTTCATTCAAATTGATGAATAGTATTATTCATATTAACTCGGTCGAACATGCATCTTCTATGTTTATTAAACAAAGAAAGTGGAGAGTTTTAGCCGACTATTCAGCATTGCAGACTATTCATCCTTGCTGACGCTCCCGTATTGTATTGGTAACTAATACAATTGAATTTTTGCATTGTCGTAAGAGTGCTTGTATATTTACTTACATGCTTACGTTATGTTTGATTTTTTGTTACGATTGTTTCTTTACATTTATTTTTGTTGTATTTTTTTACATTACTTTTTACAGTCTTTGCAATATATAATGCACTGACTACTTTTTTTTAAAATTCTTGTTAGTATTACAAGGTGCATTATACCATTTATTAATAAACTAGCTGTACTCAGCCACGCGTTGCTGTGGCTCAGACTGGTTAAATGGAAAAGAAAGAAAAGAGAAGAAAGCACACGTTTCAAATATGTTTAATTTCGCAATGTTTGTGGGTATTTAATATTTTTGACGTCTTTTAGTCACTCTTAGCCTGTCTCGTTCATTCTGTTGAGAACGAAGCAGATCTGAAGTTGCAGAACGCGATCGCCGTACTCGCAACCGTGCATCCTCAAGTCTGGCTGCACGTCACCATGCTGCTTCCTCGGCACGTATTTGATTCATTCTTTGTCTGTTTCGCTCGTTCGCTGATGCCCGTTCTTCCTCAGTTTGATTTGCAATTACTCGTCGCACTGCTTCCGCTCCGCGAGTACGACGACCTAAGTTTGATCTTCTGCGGGGCATTATTTTGATGAACTAAAGCAGATTGATTGCACTGAAAAAGAAGAAAGAAAATTATAACAAAAACATATAAAATTGCGAAACATTAAAAAAGGAAAAAACACGAACTAAAAAACAAAGAAAAAACAAAAAAATAACGTGTCACCACAAAGTAGAGTATTTCAGGCAAGCATTTATTTAGTCCACCGGTGTCGATCGAGGAATTACATGTAATGTTTGCCTGAAATCTCCTGCAAGCAATATTAATGCGTTCCCAAATGGTCTGAGGTTTTCACGCAAATCTCGCAACGATCGATCAAGAGCTTCGAGCGATTTTTTGTGTGCTATTGTGCATTCATCCCAAACAATAAGTTTACATTTCTGCAATACTTTTCCCATGCCGGATGCTTTGGAAATGTTGCACGTGGGAGTTTCAATGAATCGCATGTTCAATAGCAATTTCAAAGCGAAATGAGCAGTTCTTCCACCTGGTAGCAATGTCGCAGCTATTCCAGACGACGTAAGAGGTAAGGCTATGTCATTTTGGGATCGAATTGCTGTCAGAATGAATCTAAATTTTGATTGGAATAAACAAACTAAGGACATCATTTTGAGTTCCTTTTTCTGGGGCTACATGATAATGCAAATACCTGTAGGCCAGTTAGCAGAGAGATGTGCCGATAAGAACATGCCGAATCTAACTATAATCATCAGCTGGGTTGTACCTGAATGCAAGGCGATTGTAATCGCGTGATTGCTGAGCACGGAGTCGTGTTTGACGCTGATCTGCTGTTTAGTTTGATCTTCTGCGAGGCATTCTTCTGATGAACCAAAGCAGATCGATTGCACTGAAAAATAAGAAAGAAAGTTATAACAAAAACATATAAAATTGCGAAACATTAAAAAAGGAACTGAATAATATTGTTCAGTTTGTAGACGTCTTAATTCTTGGCGGCAAGAATAGCTCGTTCACTCAGCCAATCGTGATTCTTATAATTGATTTGAATATTGGGAAATACTTTTTCAACCAATTCTTCTTTTGACGTCACTAAACTGCAGAAGTTATGAGGCAATGAAATTCGTCCTGAGGTCATATCAACCGGCACCTTTCGGTTCCCAATTTCCAGCAATTGATGTGAGAATATCTCAGCTGATCGATCTATTTGCAGCTGGTCACGCATTTGTCAAATAGGAGTATTGTTAAAGAAATATTTGTCAAATAAGAGTATTGTTAAGGAAGTACAGATAAAATTGAAACTAATTAAATGTTTAGAAAAGAGATAGATTATTGGAATTAATTAAATGTTAAGGAAATGCAGAGAGATAATTGTAACTAATTAAATGTTAAGGGAAGACAGAGAGATAATTGTAACTAATTAAACGTTAAGGGAAGACGGAGAGATAATTGTAACTAATTAAATGTTAAAGGAAGACAAATAGATAATTGGAACTAATTAAAAAAATCTCCATTTCTACATACGATTTGATAGATTTTGAAATATAAACATAGAGATAAAATTAAATTCTATATAAAAAAGATACTTTTGATATTCCTACTGACGTCTTCCAGCCACTCTCAGCCTGTCGCGTTCATTCTGTTGAGAACAAAGCAGTTCTGAAGCTGCAGCACGCGATCGCCGTGCTCGAACGTATTTGAGCCATTATTTGTCTGTTTCGCTCGTTCGCTTACACGACATAACCTGTAAATGAGCAATGTTTAGTATTGCGTGATTAATTTGAATGCATTTCACGATATAATTTGAATTCAAATATCAATCAATTGACACACCACAAATCCATCGCCAATTGCATTGAAAAATAAGAAAAACAGTTAAAAAACGAAATGAAAGAATCTGAAACGTCGAAAATGCTATGTGACATAACCTCTCAATGAGAAATGTTTAGTTTGCGTGTGTTGCTGCAGAGGGCGCTCCCATTATATCGTCTGTTTTATATATTTTTGTATGTACAACTGTGTTTAAAAAAGTATATATTTATATACAGGCGCGTATTCGAATGAAACCTTTTATCACAATTTCGAAGCAATGAAAAATAATAAAAACAGTTAAAAAACGAAATGAAAGAATCCGAAACGTCGAAAATGCTATGTGACATAACAGTCAATGAGAAATGTTTAGTTTGCGTGTGTTGCTGCAGAGGGCGCTCCCATTATTTCGTTTGTTTTATACACTTTTTTACATACAACTGTATATAAAAAATATATATAAACATGCTTGTATTCAAGTGCAGCCTTTTATCAAAATTTTAAAGCAATCGGTGAAGAGCTTTCGGAGGTTAGAGATTTTTAATATACAAAAATTAACATTTTTATTTATATACGAGTAGATAAATAATTATGCAAGCTACAATTTATCCAAAAAAAAATTTTTTTAACCTGGCGAGTTTATTGCCAAAATTAGAAGACTCTCAAGACTATCACCAATTAGCAGTGATATAAGGTTGCAAATATTGGCTTAGATAAACAATGGCATTAGATTTCAACGAACACAAACAACAAAGATCATTATGTTAACTCAACGACACGGAAAAGCTAATTGACAGGCTTTCAGAAAATATCATGAAAGATCTAAAGAAGACGCGAGTGTAGGGAAACTTGACGGCAACTGTACGATACAGATCAGCTATAAAAAACATCATCCGGGAAATTAAAGCTTCACACGAACAATTTTTCAAAATGAAGGAAGTTGCGTGAGACAAACAACTTCACAACTATAGTAATTGCTTATGCGTCGTAATGCCGCAGCCACCGTATTCACCAAATATGCCCCCCTGCGACTTTTTCTTGTTCCCGAAGATGTAGAGGACATTGAAAGGACAATTTTAATATTAATGATTAAATAAACATTTTTTGATAAAAATGCAAAATATCGTTTTTGTATAAAAACCTCGTATATATTATATAATACTTGGCAGTTAAAATAAAATTTAAATAAATAATAGCTAAACGTGGAAAAAAAAAAGGTTTAACATTTTTTTAAATATTTCAATACCGGTATATTTAACCAGAAATCAGGAAATTGAAATACTCGTACTTCGCATTAAAAGTTCAAATTGGATTCCTTCTCCGTTAAATAGTCCGGTAAAATATACCTCAGTATCTTTTAAAAGATAATCAGGTTTACTTTTGTTCAACGCAGTGCTCTCGTTAGTTTAAATGTCAAAGAAAAATATTTTTCTTTGTGATATTTTTAACGAATTCATCATATAAACTATTAAATTATTCTCTAATTAAAACGGATTTCAAACTAGTATAACAGAAGTAGAGAGTTTGATATTTATGCAACATCCATAGCCTAGTTGATAAGATACTTGACTTTTATCAGGAGTTTCAATTTTGATCCCCGAGTGTACCCAAAAAAAGGAAGATCCCAGTCTGGTAATATAATTTGTCAGGTCTCATGCCTTCATGAGACCTGACAAATTATATTAACAGAAAGCAATCCACGAGTTTTGTCCATACGAGTATTTTAGTTGTTTTAAACCCGATGACTCAATTATGCACCGATAACAATACTGTTTCCTGTCCACTCACTTCAATATGCCCGAATTACCAAATCGGATAAGCTGAAGAGTACTTACTCGTACTATAAAAAAGAATAACATTTAGTTAATATAATTGTATTACGCTTTATTTCTATACGAGTACTCGTACAATCTAACCAGACAGATTTATGAGTATTACTAGGTAGGTGTAAAAAACTTCAAAAGCAGATTGGAACATTTTTTTATTTGAGTACAATCAAGAATCGAACTAAAAACCGCCAGGTGGAATACGAAGTTCTACCAAATATGCAACATTATGTAAGTTTGCAGATTGTTAAATCAGTGATTGTTCATGTATATATACGTGATATAAAATTCTAATAATTATTAATAATGTGATGAATAATAGATAGCTCTCCAATAGCGTTGATAACTTATTTGTAAAAAATCTAATTACGATGCCTCGAAAATTAGCTACGAAGTGTATATCGTACTAGTAAATGAATTTAGCGTTATATTTTGCATATTCATCATTTCATTTGTGTCACACAATTTTACATATTTGATAATTATTGCGATACAAGCTAATTGCAAAAAAATTTAATGCAGAATTCAAACACTTAGTCAAAAATTACATATTAAAACCTTAATAAATTATTCAAATATTGACAACGTTTACAGGATTTAAAAATATTAATAAAACGATAAGATTTCACATTATAATCAGATAAATATATTACAAGCTAAAGAAAAATTACAAATGATTTGTAAACTATACAAAACAATATAATAGGTTAGTCAAAAAGTTTAGAAAGCGACTTCTATGGAGCAGTAGAAAACCAAAATTTCTACGCCATTTTAATATTTCATCTTTCATAAGAACGTACTCAAAATTTCATTTCGATCTGTCAATTCATTCTTTGTTTACAAGCCATTTGAAGTTGACGTGTCAGTGTATTTTTTAACAATGGAAAAATCCGAATATCGTGCAGTGATTAAATTCTTTGTTTTGGAAGATTTATCGGCTACTGAGATCCATGCAAAGATGGTGAAAGTATTAAAGGAGTCTTCTCTTTCATTTCCAACCGTTCACCGATGGGTTTTGGAGTTCAAGCGTGGCCGTACAAGCGTTGAAGACGATCCACGCTCAGGACGTCCAAAAAGTGCATCAACACCAGAAATCATAACGAAAATACAGGATATGGTTTTGGAAGATCATCGATCGACTGTGTATGTGATAGCTGACACCATAGGCATCTCACATGGAACAACATGGCATATTTTGGCTGAAGTTTTGGGTTTCAAAAAACTGTGTGCACAATGGGTGCCGCATTTGCTAACAATGCAACAAAAACACGTTCGAATGTGACTTTCTGAGCAACATTTGGAGCAATTTCGAAAGGATAAAAAGGATTTTCTGCGTCGATTCATCACTATGGATAAGACTTGGGTCTACCACCATGATTCTGAATCAAAACAAGAGGCTAAGTATTGGTGTGAACCAGGCACTTTGGCTCCGAAGCGAGTTCGTGTCCAGAAATCGGCCAAGAAGGTGATAGCGTCAGTTTTTTGGGATGCAAAAGGAATTTTATTCATAGATTATCTCCAAACTGGTAAAACAATCAACTCTGATTATTATTTTGACCTTTTGGACCAGTTGGATGAAAAAAATTGTGAAAAAGACCCGGTTTGCAGAAGAAAAAAATCATTTTTCATCAAGACAATGCACCTGCTCACACAGCTCAAAAAACCATCGCGAAATTCAGTAAATTGGGGTACGAATTGTTGCAACATCCACCCGTTTCACCAGATTTAGCTCCCTCTGACTTCTGGCTGTTCTCACACCTCAAAAAATTCCTTCGTGGAAAGCATTTTTCATCAAACGATGAGGTTATCGTAGATGAGTATTTTGCAGGCCTTCCAGAAATCACTTCCGTGATGGGACAACAAAGTTGGAAGATCATTGGACCAAGTGTATTGATCTTATAGGAGACTATACTGAGCAATAAAAGTGATTTCCCCCAAAAAAAAATGTATTTTCATTTCCGCTTTCAAAACTTTTTGACTAACTAGTATAGTAACTGTTCCAATTATAACAAACCATTTTCAAAGCTAAATTAAAAAGGAACGATTAGAAATCGATTTACAAAAATAAATAATTTTCAATGCAGTTAAGTCTCGTCTTGTTCTGTAAAATATTAAATTCATCCGCCAACTCTCAATTGAAAGCATTCCGAAGAAAATTCCTGAAATGAAATGTGCATTAAAAATACCTTTCAACATTCGCCTTATTGTTCATTTAAAGTAGTTCGGAAAAATTTTCTCAATTTATCGTACATTCGAGACAGGAAAGAATTTGTTCAAATACTCTTGACTCAAATAATACGTATGAATTCTCCCTCTGAGAGCTTCATCTCATTTTTCTTATTTGAGTATGAATAAAAACCTTCAATATTCACTGCATGCCTGCATTCAACGGCTGACATCTTGGTATATTGTGACCATTAGAATAAGCAAATACCGTTCGAATTTAAACTATTGGAATTCGCATCGGTTTAACATTTGCATATAAAGAAGTTTCTATCGATGAAAGTTGAACAGCTTTTATTTAGTTACATTTAAGAATATTTTATATACCCGTCCATGCTTTGATAATTCAAGTAACGAAATTACAATAAATAAGAAAAAATGTCAAGGTTTGAAAAAAATCATAACATTTTTAAAATCGAAAAGTGATGTTTATTGTGGTCATTTGAATTCTTACATTAGAATTTGTTTTGGTAAAGTTAATATCCTATGTGGTGCACATTAGAGCACATGTTCTGATGATTGCCAAAGTCATTCTGTCTTTAGAACCATTAAATTAAATTGTCGAACCAAATTAATTATCTCTAGCAATGTCGTATACCATTCTATTTGATGAGGCGATGTATTTTTATTGCTGGAACTTCTTAAACTATCGAACTTCCCACCGATTCCAATATTTAGAGGATTTTTCATCTCCCTTCACAAAATGCACTTTGTGAAGGAAGATGAAAACGAGGGCGGTTCAATAAGTACCCATGTTTAACGACAGATGACGTTGCTAAGGCAAGTTGCTATTACTATCGTGTGCTGCCATCTGTTAAACGATGCCAAAAACAAATTTAACACTGATTCATAGGTTAGTTTGTATTTGACAGCCATTGGAGTAAGCTGTACTACGTGGTTTTCGCTATTATGGAGAAAATGCAGTATCGTTCAGTGATTTGCTTGAACATGTGTGAGCATGTGTGAGGAGATAAAGGCGAAATTGAATGCTGTTTATGGCGACCCTTCGCCATCAATGACAACAGTTAGATATTGTTTCAACGAATTTAAACGTGGTCGAACATCCGTTTTTGATGAGGACGCCCGGCAGATGTGGTTACCGAGGAAATCATTGAAAAAGTCCACGACATGATTCTCGCTGATTGTCGAACGAAAGTGCGCGAAGTAGCAGAGGCCATAGGTGTGTCGACGGGAACGGCAATTTATATTTTACATGATAAGTTGGCGATGAAAAAGATTGCTTACGGTGGACAACAAGCGCGTGCCGCTTTCAGCTTCGAAGTTGTGTTTGGAACTATTTAAGCGAGATCCGAAGGAGTTTTTTCGTCGATTTGTCACCGTCGATGAGACCTGGATTCATCATCATACACCGGAAATCAAGGAATAATCAAAACAATGGGTTGCTTCCGATGAATCTGCTCCAAAGAAGACGAAGATGATCCCGTTGGTGGGAAAAGTTATGGTGACAATTTTTTGGGATGCGAAGGGCGTCATGGACTTCTTAGAAAAAGGAAAAACGATCACTGGATAATACTATAGTGAGTTATTGGATCGCTTTGACAAGAAATTGAAGAAAACACGGTCCCATTTGGCTAAGAAGAAAGTGCTGTTTCACCACGACGATGCACCTGCACATTCATCTAGAGTTGTCGCCGCTAAACTGCATGAATTGCATTATTAATTGCTGCCACATCCCCCCTATTCGCCCAACCTGACTCCCTGCGATTTTTTCTTATTCCCAAACATGAAGAAATGGCTCGCAAGAAAAATATTATGAGGAGACAAATTACAGAATCCAGATGACTAAGGAAGCGATGAGTCGCCTAAGGGTGAAATGAAGATATCGAAGAATCCTTAGAAAAACCTAGACTCGATTGATTGAAACCTTTATTTTACTTCATTTTTATATATTGTGCGGAGAACTACAAACTTCAAGCTAACATATAGTAGGTAAAAAAAATAATGCCTTTGAGATCTGGTGTTGAATTTCATGGCCTGGAAGAAGAACCAAACAATCGACTATTGAAGTGCTTGGGATTGAGAAGCAACTCTCAGAGCAAGAAAAATCCTCAATACTTGAGACATTTTGGTGCGGGGGACGACAACAGCTTGTGCGATTTTGGTGCAAAGTGTGTAAGGAAAAAAGAGCAGAGACCTAGCACCCATCCGATGGAATGACCAGATGAAAAAAGAAGCGGGGGGCTGATTTTAAGATGTTATCGAGCAAAGGATTGCTTGAGCTGGAGAAAGATCGTTGATGATCATAGTAATGTCGAAGAAATAACCATAAAGAAGAAAAAATATCAATACATCATTTGATGGAATAGAAGGATAGAATTCTATACGTAACATATTTATATTTGTTGTTATTATTGTTTTAAACTGAAAATCTTTTTTGCTGCTTATCTGATTTATTTTTGAGCTGACAGACTATCATCACACCAGCTCAACATTAATTTTCTTCCCCTTCTCGCAGCTCTAACACTCTCGTCAACAGAGTGGTCTCGTCTCATTGCCGATTTATGTATTGTATCATTCTTTCACGTCCAGACGGGTATAATAGTGATATGATAAATTGAATTTTTCCTCAGTTTTGAAAAGCTTTCAGGCTTTGTAAAATTTACCGCTGCATTGGTGTTATTTTGGAATATAGCATTCTTGTTATTTGGACAGTTCTTTGTGTTTATTGTATATAAATGTCATGTAATAACAGGACCTGCCAAAATGATGGCTCACAGCAGCAATTTAGTGCCAATATTGATGTGTGAGAATGAAATATGGACGTAGAAAATTAGTTCATTCAGTCGTATAATTAGTGATTCAGTCATATTAAAGAGCATGGCCGGGAGACCGTATTGTTTTCGTTTCGATTCGTTTAACCTTCGAGTGAAGAACAATGGTAGGTAAAAATTATTGACTACTGCATGTGAAGAGGCAACAACAATCGTACCATCTGGCGCATGCGTTTTTTTTTACCAGGTGAACTGTTTAAATAGACTGGAACTCTTTTTCATATTTTTTTAATATCCGTTAGTATCGAGATCGAACACGAAGAATCTCCATGCTTAAAGTCATACGTCTCAACAACTAAGCTACTGACATCGTCTTGAAAATTAATGGAAGAAGCCGAATAAATGTGTTGGGAATACATAAACTGAGGAGAACATATGGCGAGTCAATGTATGATAAAATCAGAAATATAATTATGAAGGTTTGTTCTGCTCTGAATAATGCAGTCAAAATTATTGTACTAGATCTTCCAAATAAATTGAACCCACTGCAGAAAGGATGATACGCTTCCGTTTATAATGGGCAGTAGGATTTCTGCCACACTTTTGAATTAGGCTTTTGGTTGTATTCCTTACAAGATAATTTCTGGTAAGTAATACAACCAAGCAATGAACCTTCTTATTCCTTTGTTTGACTAGTTTCTTTCTTGGTAATAATGCTGAAGTACTGGAGGGTAAGCAAATGTAGGTGTAATTGAAGACAAACGCTGTTAGATTTTTAGATCTTCCATGAATAATGAATTTATGCAACAAGCTCTTCAAATACATATTACATACGACACCAGTACCGTATCTCAAACGCTTCTTTCTTCTGCATTATTTTTCTCTTGATGTCCATATTTAAACACCATGAACTACACCATTAAGGATAAATGTAAGCCTAAAACTTATTGAATAAAAGTTGGTGTTAAATATATAAAAAGTATTTTGAAGCGGTTTGGACATGTTGCATGGATGGGTGCCAAAATACTAATTTATCAATTATATAAATCAAGCACGAGTGGTAGAACGTTAGTGAAAAAAGTATGGATAGCCTGAAAAATCTTATTTTGAAAGTAGGAAAGGTAATAAGTAAGAAAATTAAATAGATCAAGGGTCTCCAAACTACGGCCCGCGGGCCAACATCGGCCCACGAGCACCACCAATCCGGCCCGCGGTAGCGTGCCGGATATGGCCGGTATCCGGCCCGTCATAGTTTATTTTGATTACATTGTAATATTTACAATATAAGTAAACCATACAAAATAATAATCAGATGTTTTCATTTAACGACCAATTAAAAAACACAATAACTGACATACATAATGAAATTGAACATTTTAACTGGAATTAATGATATGAGATTTATCCTAAAAACTTACAATAAGTGACATATATAGGTAATTCACATAAAGAAATCAAACATTATAATTATGATTAATGAGATTTATATAGCTGTAACTTTCCACTGACAATTGTTTGCAGTTGTGGATCAAGTTTACTAGTGGAAATTATCAGCAGCGACTTCAAATGATCATCAGTTAATTTGGATCTGTAAATATTTTTTGTATATTTCATTTTGAAGAATGTTTTTTCACACAGATAAGTAGTGCCGAAAGCGGAAAAAAGCCACGAGCAAATTTATGCAACTTATCAAACTGTGTGGGTGGAAAACTCTTATAAAATTACAGCAATGATGACTTTAAGTATTTTTTCTTTAAAAATATCGCTGCATCAACCGTAAGTACCAACCGAAATTGCGAACGAAGCGGAGTCCACCCGCGAACCCTGCGCCATAGATATCTCTATGGCGCAGGGTATTTGATTTGAGTATTTCTCCATTGATTTATTCTCTAAACCCAAATCATCTCAGAATGCTCTTTATTATTTTACTCAACGCATCAGCCTTAAGTTCACGTTTATCTCTAAGCACTTCATTTCGTGTTCTATCATACAGTTTTCCCCCATGTATTCTTCGCAGTGCACGCATTTTAAAAGCATTTATTTGTTCCTTTCAGACTTTTTCACATCCACGTTTCACTTCAATATAGCATAGCTAGTACTAAAATGTAAACTACCATTTTAGTAGATTTCGATACGGCCCAGTTTGAGTATATGTGTTTAAGGGCCTCATTGTGAGGTTAAAAACAATAGAATAATAGCGCCCAGTTCAGATTCAGACGGAGGAAATGCAGAAAAAGAACCCTGTCGAACTCACCGACATTAAAAATATCTACCAAACCAGATTTAGAAGAACCCAGTTATTGTATTCTCACCATTAATTAATTTAATCTGTTCACCGCGTTAAAAATCTAATTCCACGAATCCTGTGTGCGGCACAATTTCGGCGTTTTTTAATTTCTAGGTTTAAACGCGTATTTTGTTTAGAACCACTGATATTTGATTACAACACCAAGTAAAAATGACACTCAAGTAATTTTCTGATAATAAATAATAGTCATTACTCTTAAGGAGACTCATTAAATAAAGGAGATAAACTAAACATTACGTAAAATACACAAAGGAATGCTACGATCAAAGCAATGATTCATTACAATCACCCAATCAAATGCGTATATGCGTGTGCGTGTGAAGAACACTGCACTGGGACGAGACGAGACGAATGGGATCGTCCAGTATGGGCTCAAGGATATGAATTATGAAGTGTTTTTTACTTCACAAACACTATAAATCTCACTTTGTTCACACCATATTTATTGGTCTTTATTGAAATACTTAACTCAGATTTATTTACTATTATGAAATAAAAATCAAGATTGTTTATTTTTCAATATTTCTTTTTCTCGTGGTATGCCCTGAAGCATGGTTGGAAACACAACGGAACATTGCACTCAGAACACATAAATTTAGTCATTTTACGCACTTTAATATTTATTTTAGTTTTAGCACAGACATTGACACCTTTTACGTGGATTTTTGCACTTTGGCGTAGATGGAATGTTTATATTTTCATGATTTAAATATTTTTTTGGTATAAATCTTGTAGGGTTGTCAGCAGAAGTAGTGGGGCGTTGAACTTTATTGAGCATTACTTTTGTTGAATTTTTCTCAATCAATTGCCGAATAACAGCTAGCTGAAATTCAGCCAGACTAACCGGTTTAGATGTAACAAGTTTGTACAAAATATGGGCGTTGAGCAAATACAAATCTATTACATGGAAAAACACCTTCTTGTACCATTTGACGGACTTTCTCATGCAACTTAATCCACTTAGCATCATGCCCGCTTTGTCTACCAAACCCATACCTTTGTTGTAATCGATTACGCACTTGGGTTTTTGTATGGCTTCACCGGTTGGCCTGTTTACTTTTCCAGTACAATCTTTTGAATCGTCATGAAGAGTGGTAAGCATGTGCACGTCGCGCCGATCACACCATTTCAGCGCCAGCAATTTTCTATTATTAAAAGATTCCACTTCTCCCTTTTTCAATTTTTTAAAACTTGGCATGCCTTTTCGGTTTTTACGCACTGTTCCGCAAGCATTTGTTTTGTTTTCATATAATCGTTTTAAGAGTTCAGGGCTAGTGTACCAGTTATCACAAAACAAACGGTGTCCTTTTCCGATATAATTATTTAATAGAGTTGTGACCACTGAACCAGATATACCGAGTCCCATTTCATTGATCCTGTATAAATAATGAAATCTATTAGGTGTACAAATAAGTTTCCGCCGTTTTTTATAAAAAAATGGGCATTTATTGTGAAAGAACGGAACCTCATGTTTTATTCGAAGTAGTACCCATCGTTTGCCACTACTTTTCCCCATCTTTCTGTCAGCATACGAATACCGCGTCAGTCATCATCATCATCTTTTGAGGCTATCCACGAATCGACTCAATTTTTGGTATCTTCATATGATGTGAAGTGCTGCTCAGACAGGCCATGCGTCATCGATCAAAACAAGTGGTAATCAGAAGGAGCAATGTCTGGTGAATACAGCGGGTGGGGTAAAACTTCTCAATTGAGTGTTTCCAAATAGGTTTTGACCGGTGCCGCAACATGTGGACTAGCATTATCATGCAGGAGAATAATTTTGTCGTGTCTGGCGTAGTAGTGGGCGCGCTTTTCCTCGAGTGCTCGACTCAATCTCATCAATTATGTTCGGTAGACAGCCCCAGCAATGGTTTCATTCGGTTTGAGCAACTCATAATACACGACACCAAGCTGATCCCACCAAATACACAACAAGAGTTTTTTTCCATGAATATTTGGCTTAGCCGTAGATGTTGAAGCATGACCAGGGGATCCCCATGATTTCTTCCTTTTTGGATTATCATAATGGATGCATTTTTCATCACCAGTGACTATATGGTGCAGAAAACCCTTTCGTTTATGCCTGGCAAGCAGCATTTCACATGTGGAAAATTGGCATTCAAAGTTTCTCCGTGTCAGTTCATATGAATCCCAATTTCTTTGTTTTTGAATCATTCCCAATGATTTCAACCCATGTGAAATTGCTTGTTGAGTCACTCCTAATATAAGTGCAAGTTCTTCTTGCGTTTGGCACGAATCTTGATCCAATAATACTTCCAATTCCGCGTCTTCGTACACTTTCGGCCTTCCGCTACGTTCTTTGTCTTCGATGTCAAATTCACCGTTCTTAAACTTTTGAAACCACTCACGACAACTTCTCTCACTTAAGGCAGCCTCACCATATGCTTCTACAAGCAATCGATGCGCCTCAGCTGCAGATTTCTTCAAATTGAAGAAGTAAATCAAAAGTTCCCGCAAATGACGCTTATTCGGCTCAAAACTTGACATTTTCGAACACAAAAAAATATGTTATACTGATTAAAATTCACTAATATTTCAAGGTCATGTTATTGACAGATGTCCAACCTTACGATAATGACATTTTACATCTGAAAATTTTAACCATAACGTACTGGTGGCGCCAACTTTTGTCAAACGGCGGTGACTTATTTGTACACCCAATAATATACTCGTATATCCAGTCATCACGTCACAGAGTACAAACATTTTTATTCCAAATCTATGCCGTTTTGACGGGATGTATTGTTTGATAACCATGCGCCCTTTGAAAGCAATTATGCTTTCATCTATGCAGATATTCTGAAAAGGTGCGAAGGTTTCTTTAAATATTTTTCTAGTAAAATCAATCACAATTTTTATTTTATGCAGTCTATCTGATGATTGTGATGCGTTGTCACTAAAATGTAGCATCTGTAAAATGAGCTCAAATCTGTCCCTAGACATTGTTTGCCCGAAAATAGGACTCAGCAGAAGAGGATCTGTTGACCAGTGCTCCTCGATGGTAAGATGACGATACCTCGTCATTAACATTGTAACTGCTACAAATATGTACATTTCGTAAATAAATGTATCATACCATCTTCTTATCCTTGATTTATCTCCAAAACTTTTATTATTAATTTCATGTTGATAAAAACTATTCGTTTCGTCAATAATTTTGCTAGTTATATCTTCATTGAGAAAATGTTCAAAATAGTCAAGTTCGGTGGAGTTTTCAGAAAACGTAATGTCTAGATTCACTCCTGAAAAGGCGTTAAAATTATGAATAACCGGAATATGTGGACCCGAAAGCCACGAAGATGAAAACGTTTCTGTAGACGATTCGCCGTCAAATCCAACATTTTCATCGTTATCGAATCAATAACATCACTAAGGTTGGAAATATTATCGTCTTCACTAACACTTGACCCGTAATTTGACTCAAGTTCACATACGTAATCGCCAATTTCTTCTTAACTTAGACCACGTTTAGCCATAATGGATATAACGTGTTGAAAATAATAAAACAGAAAATTTAAAATTTATTGATTTCAAATACAAATATCAAATTTGAAATCAAAACACTAAAAACTGACAATAACTAAACGAACCATACACAATTATAAAGTCACTTATGAAAAATATTTTAAAAGAAATACAAAAATCAGATTGAATCTTACGTAAATAAACATTACTAAATATAAAATATTTAGTAATGTTTATTTACGTAAGAGAGACTCATTGTAGGACTCGATCCGCGCGACAGGTCGTTACATGTAATAAAATATTTAGTAATGTTTATTTACGTAAGAGAGACACAACGCAAGACTCGATACACGACAGGTCATTACGAGCGCATCACACATACTGACGCATACTGACGCAATAGCTGGAAATATTGAGAAACCAAAAACATTCGGCGCTCTGTTTATTCAACAATATCTCATAAACTGATATATTATTTGACAAGGTTTTCAGCGATGTCGCTAGAATAAAGATTATTTTAAATTTTAGTTCCATTTATATCCCGGTTTTGATTAATTCTTTTTAAGTATTTGTGATATGAAACTTGGATTGTCGTCAGATCACAGGCGTTTGTGCTTCCCGCGAGGAACACGTTAAACGTGCAATTGTACTTACAAAATGCTATTGGCACATTTGAATTGTAATAGGATCCTTGAGTTCCGAGCGGAAATGTGGAAACCAATTAGAGCCTGTATATCGGGACTATCAACAATATGGTGAAAAACCTTATAAAATAAAGGAACGTCAAATCGAATATAATCCTTTTAGAGATTAAAAAGGCGTGTGTACCTTGATAAGAAATATTGACTTGTCATTTGTCATATTTTAGTGGCAATTGACAATAAGGGGCACTTCACGACTTTTGAAATAAAGGGTACATATTTTCAATAACGTATCAACAACTTCAGCTTACTGTGTGGAACTCCATATTAAAATATTTAACAAGAAATCACTTTGTTATTCTACTAATTATGAATATATTTATCTTCGCTGTACTTGTTTCTTACTCTTGTCTTGAGGCTCTCTCCAGGTGGAATAATTCCGTCTTTGAGATAGGTTTTAGCGAGAATTAATCAATTAGTGGAAAAACAAAGTAAGTTTTATTCGTCAGTATTGTTATACATTTTCATTTAATTCTTAAAATAAAAAAAATATTGAATGACACACAAACTAGCTTGGAAACCTATTGGTTCTATTGGGTTCAACGACGCCGTTTAGTGTCAAGATAGCCGATTCCAGTGATTCAAGTCGGAGTTCAGTGAAGCATCGTAAACACAGAACTCTGCGATGAAGTCAGGTGCCATTCCCCTGAGACTCTCGAACACCGAGAAGCTTATTACTTGAAGACAATTTTTCCTTTATTCTTTAACAAGTATAGATCTTCTAAAAATGGTTATACAAGACAGTTCTTTCAAATTCAAAAATCCATCTAGTTTCGGAGTGTAAAACTAAAATGGACAAGTGTTTTATTCGATTAGTTTAGAAACTATGTCGTATTTTCTACAGCTAAAACTTTTCAATGTAATATCACACCTTCAAAAAACTAAAAATGTGGGGATTTCACACATGTTTATATTAATATTGATTAATAAATTATGCAATTTAATTTTCACAAATATTGAAAAAAAGCTGTAAATGAATCCTTGTCTCTATGATCAGTAAAATGTATTATATTTTTGTATTGTTAATTGGTATTTAAAATGAATGTGAAATGGTGGTTAATGATATGGAGCTGTAAAGTTGTCTAGATCACGAGAGGCAAACTGATGAAATGATTATATTCTGAGCAACTCCCTCACAACGCACAAGAATTGTATTATGTTACTTATTAGTGAAGTATAAAAAAATACATATGTCATTTTATTTCTACACATCAATTCAACCAGAAAGTTTTTCCCAAATATTATTTAAAGCAGTTCATAATTGGAATATGAGGAAAATAAACACGTTGAGATGTAGAAAATCAATAAATATTGTATCAAAATAAATAAATCAGGTGATAATTAAATTTTAATTAATATAAGGTAAAATTGTACCATAAGCGAAAACATATCAATAGAAATTAATAATAATAAACATAAGATGACAGACAATTATTCTAAAGCTATTAAAGGATCGTCAAGCGCGTTTTATATAATACCTACTACATATCATTTTATATAATACCTACTACATATCATTTTATATAATACCTACTACATATCATTTTACTTTTATACGGGAATGGGACACATACGAGTATTTATAGAGGATAATCACTATATGAATGATTTAATAAAAAACATGTTAAATTTCATTTTGAATTAAAAAATATCTTATTTGAGGATAAACTGTATTTCTGTATAAATTAAATTGATATTGCCGTTGTATAAAGTACAATCTAATAACCACGTAATAATCTTTTACAGCCGAGCTGAAAAACGTTTAATAAACTTTTAGTGGAAAATCAAACATTTAGGTTTCAACGGGAATCGAACCTGTGACCTCTGAGTTAAAGATTAGTATCTTAATGACTAAACAAGAACGTTATTTTTCTAAATGATAACAATAAGAACATTACACACAAAAAAAAACATTTTTACTACAACTTGCAATAAAACTAAACAGTGTTTGTATAATCAAACAAAATAGGTTCATAAAAAAAGAGTATAACTGTGTTTATCAGATAAAATCGAATTTGTGATTATGTGTCGGAATTGTTTTTTTATTAATATCTTATATATAATAGTTTAAGTAAAGTGAATGGTTGTCTCATTTTGAAGTTTAATTAAGCTCACCACTTCGTAAAACATAGATGAAATCAAAAAATGATAACATAATGTTATTTAGTGGGTAGAAATATTCATGGATAAATTAACAAGGTATTATTCAAATGTATGGTTTTTTAAAGATAAACTTATAAAATATGTATTATATTCGATATAAAATAACATAAACGATATTTTGAGAAAACGATGGTTACCTAAATATAAATTAAATTCATTTAATACTCGTACGTATTTATTATTAAAATTCTTACTGAATTCCAAACATTCATGTTGATTTCGACTTTTTTTTTAAATACAATATAAGTTTGGAGTACGAGTAAATTCAGAAATATACGGTGCTACATTAAAATACATATATAACAAAACACTTACGTGATTCATACAATCTGAAGTCAAAAATACGTGTATAAATACTAGCCCATATAACAGCTTTGCGTCAAGACGGCCGGCCCAGGTATAACGTAATATATTACATTTATGTTTCATTAACAAGTGTTATATCATTAAAAAATTAAATCTCCCTCTTTGCAGATAAAAATACGTATATAAATACTAGCCCATATAACAGCTTAGCATCAAGACGGCCGGCCCAGGTATAACGTAATATATTACATTTATGTTTTATTAACAAGTGTTATATCATTAAAAAATTAAATCTCCCTCTTTGCAGATAAAAATACGTATATAAATACTAGCCCATATAACAGCTTAGCATCAAGACGGCCGGCCCAGGTATAACGTAATATATTACATTTATGTTTTATTAACAAGTGTTATATCATTAAAAAATTAAATCTCCCTCTTTGCAGATAAAAATACGTATATAAATACTACCCCATATAACAGCTTAGCGTCAAGACGGCCGGCCCAGGTATAACGTAAAATATTACATTTATGTTTCATTAACAAGTGTTATATCATTAAAAAATTAAATCTCCCTCTTTGCAGATAAAAATACGTATATAAATACTAGCCCATATAACAGCTTAGCATCAAGACGGCCGGCCCAGGTATAACGTAATATATTACATTTATGTTTTATTAACAAGTGTTATATCATTAAAAAATTAAATCTCCCTCTTTGCAGATAAAAATACGTATATAAATACTAGCCCATATAACAGCTTAGCATCAAGACGGCCGGCCCAGGTATAACGTAATATATTACATTTATGTTTTATTAACAAGTGTTATATCATTAAAAAATTAAATCTCCCTCTTTGCAGATAAAAATACGTATATAAATACTACCCCATATAACAGCTTAGCGTCAAGACGGCCGGCCCAGGTATAACGTAAAATATTACATTTATGTTTCATTAACAAGTGTTATATCATTAAAAAATTAAATCTCCCTCTTTGTAGATAAAAATACGTATATAAATACTACCCCATATAACAGCTTAGCGTCAAGACGGCCGGCCCAGGTATAACGTAAAATATTACATTTATGTTTCATTAACAAGTGTTATATCATTAAAAAATTGAATCTCCCTCTTTGCAGGTAAAAACATCGTCACAATTATATCAATTAAAACCTTAATTAAGAATATCAGTAGTTTCGCAAAATAGTTAGATGAAACTTTATGCACGTCCTGATGAATGGATTTTCTGTATCAATGTGTAAAACGAGTTAACATGAGAAAAAGGGGATTCCTCTCGAAACTAGTCAGTTTATATCTTAATAATGTTGAAATACAAAATTTAAGGCTTTATTATCATATGAGGTAGTTAACTAAACAAATAAAACAATACTGATTGCAAAAATGAAAAATGTTTAATTTATCAAATAAATTAATAATTTTAAAGTTTTAAAATCGTGGTCAATTTCATATACGTATTAAAATGTTTTGACTTTGAAGTTATTTGAGAGAAGAAAAGTAGAATTACGTTGATTGTTTGAAATGCCTTAAGATTTTCATTCGCCATTTTGGAAAGCAAAACTCTAAACGTTTATATTATATAACTTTGTTCTCATTGTAATTTGACTTTAACTTATCATTTTATCAGAATATCAGCTCAATAACCTGGCAAAGAGATGAAAAGTGAACGAATGAATAAATAATCTTGGGGCAAACCATCAAAATAGTTCGAAATCTCGTGATTTTGGTACCCATTCAATGTTTCAAGAGTTCCACATTCGACCGTCCTTGAATTTGTATTGGGCAATTTTTAGTCGAGCTGAATATTATTCCCAGAAATGTAAAAAAATGAGGATAAGTTTAATTGAAAACTTTATTTACTCGTAATTTAAGAAATAATAATTAACTCTGCCACGCGGAAAGAATGAATGATGAACGATTTACGAGTACTAATAATCTATACACTACTCGTAATTGCGTTTATCAAGTGAAATACTCGTATGTTAATGCTTTTGATTATTTTTTAAACATAACGGTCCTTAATGGTTTTCAAAGCTTCTTTCAGACTTTTTAATTGAGTATTTGACAAATTAGCAATATATTTGATATTTTGCACTGTTTTGTTTTTCATTGGTCAATTCATCTTCACAAGTAGATGATGACATACAAGAAAGACCTACAAAATAGTGGGATAAACAATTTAATCTAATTTTGTAACATGGAAGAGATAGATGACTTTCTTATTGGAGAGAATGCAGGACAAGGTAACATTTAGGTACTATATGCACATATGATGGTATATACACGAAATATGTATAAGAATATATTGTAGAATAAAGCGAATATCGATTATCTCTACTCTACCCTCCCCAAAAGTGACATGACGTGATGAAGATAATATTATTCAGGACTTCAGTGTTGTCAAATTGTATTACTGAAAATTTGAAATATTTACACTTTGCTGAATTCTTCACCGTTGAAAAGTTTACTATTCGTGCTGTTACATTGCTTGGTATTAACATACTCTACTCGTATATACCTACGAGTAATCATTGATATTTGAGTCGTGATAGTAACGGATCATTAATATTTGTTGATGACCTCCATAGCTTCGTTGGTAAAACGTTTGTATTGTATTGTATAAACTTTTTGTTGTATACGTAAAACGTGGTGGGTTTATTGCCATAGGACAATATCTTCCAACCAATCAGAAATACGTTTAAAACCATTCTGTAATCATTTAAAAAAAATTGCGTTCCAACGAGAATTTTGGAAACAGCGGGTTTGTCTTAATGGAGATATACAAACTCCAATAATACGAGGCATATCCAGAAAGTAAGTGTACTGAATTTTTGTAGGTTACAATTTTTTTTATTTAAACAAAAAAATTACGTGGTTACCGTACATATGTAAGCTATTTTTCGACATAGTCGCCATTTCTCTCAATGCAGGTGGTGAAGCGGGGTATCAACTTTTTGATGCCTTCCTCGAAGTAGTTTCCCGCCAACCCCTCCGTTCACTTCTCCACCTCCTCCTTTACCTCCTCGTCGGTTGAAAACCTTTTTCCACCCATGTGCAGCTTCAGGGAGGTAAAGAGATAGTAATCTGAAGGTGCTAGGTCAGGGGAATGCGCGGGATGGTTCAGGACATCCCATTTAAACGAGGCGAGCAGTTCCTTCGTGGCGTTGGCCGTGTGTGGTCTGGCATTGTCGTGCAGCAGGCAGACTCCCTTTGTCAGCATGCCTCTCCTCTTGTTCTGAATCGCCCTCCGCAATTTTTTTAGGGTCTCACAGTATCTTGCAGAGTTGATGGTCTCCCCTTGAGGCATATATTCAATTAAAATTATGCATTGACAGTCCCAAAACACGGATGCCATGATTTTCTTGGCTGAAATTGTGGTTTTGAACTTTTTGGCGGAGGGTGAAGAGGTGTGACGCCACTGTTGAGACTGCCTTTGGTTTCAGGCGTGTAGTGTGCAGCCCAAGTTTCATCTCCAGTAACGATGAAGGGGAGAAATTCATCTCCATGGAGTTTGCAGCGCCTCAAAAACTCTTGCCCGGCCTCCACTCGATTCAACTTGTGTCTGTCTGTCAGCTGCTTTGGGACCCACCTCGCGGACAGTTTCCGATATCCGAGAGTTTCTGTGATGGTTTCGTGTAGTAGAGAACTAGAGATTTGCGGAAACATCGCAGAAAGTTCATCCACAGTCAATCTGCGATCGTCACGGAGCGCATTTTCGATTTTTTCCACAATTTCGTCAGTCACAATTGAAGGTCTTCCGCTCTTCTGATCATCATTCACAGACGTACGACCGTTTTTAAACTCGCGACACCACTTGTACACACTCGTACGATTCATAGCTTTATCACCATATGCAGTTTTTACCTCATTATAAACCTCAACCGGAGGTTTTCCCTTCCAAACGAGATAACGGATGACGCCGCGTATTTCGCACTTGGCGAGAGATTGGATTGACATTTTTCACGAAACATGTTGTCGCGTCGACACTTCTCAACGTACTGACCTCGAACCAGTCTCGTTGCGGAGGAGAAGGGTCAGGCTACACGGAAGTGTAGCCAACATGTCGAAAATAAAATCCATCCAGTCGTGAGTGCCTCAGTACACTTACTTTCTGGATACGCATAGTATAACATAGCAGAGAGCGCCAGACTATAGCAGAGAACGCCAGACTTTCCTATCTCGACACACATCTTTAGCCTCCTCCATATCTATACAACTTCGTCAATTTCTCTGAATTTCTACCTTTCCTTCTACTGTATCTAAATATCATTCACTCGATCCAAGCATAATTCCATTGGTCTCCCTTTCATATACCTTTCACTCATATTTGCACTATATATATTTTTAAGTTTTTCTTGTTTCGTTCGTTATACATACCCAAACCATCTCAACGTGCTCTTTTTCTTCTTACTCTACTATCAACCGTAAGATCACATCATTCCTAATAACTTTATTTTGTATTCTGTCAAATATTGAGTATTTTTCTTAATGCACGCATTTCTACATTATAAATTATTCAAATTATTGATAATTTACTTTTAATGCACCATTTTAAATATCAGATATTATATATGTCATCACTTTTACTACTCGTTTCGAATTCATTGTTTCACTTAAATTTTAACTAAAACATCTTTCGAGTAATCTATTTATAAGACTTCAATTACATCGGTCTGCCCATCTTCCAATACTCGTACATCCAAATCATCATAAAACCCCTCGCTTTTATAGTGGTTATAAAATATATCTCAAGTCAAGCACCTCAAAAGTAATTATTTATTCTCAGTTCATTTGTATTTTTTATATATATATATATATATATATATATATATATATATATATATATATATATATATATATATATATATATATATATATATATATATATATATATATATATATATATATATATATATATATATATATATATATATATATATATATATATATATATATATATATATATATATATATATATATATATATATATATATATATATATATATATATATATATATATATATATATATATATATATATATATATATATATATATATATATATATATATATATATATATATATATATATATATATATATATATATATATATATATATATATATATATATATATATATATATATATATATATATATATATATATATATATATATATATATATATATATATATATATATATATATATATATATATATATATATATATATATATATATATATATATATATATATATATATATATATATTTAAACTTCTTAAAATATAAAATTTTTCTCATATCATGTATAAATTAAGATAAATAAAAATTTAAATACACCATAAGTTTTGTACGATTGTACACATATATATTCCATGTATGATTGTACACATTTTAGAGTAAAAAAACATTGTTTTTCTTCATATAAGTTGTTTCAACTTCTTTCCTTTTTTCGTTTTGTTTTTTTTGTAAATGCTTTTTCTAGGTCATAATTTAGTTCAACCTATACAATGTGTCTAGTTTAAAATATCTCACAATACACTTAAACAATAAATATTTGAAAATCTGTCTACCTTACGCTTATTCAAGGGCTTACATTTTTTTGTCGAATTCCCAATAAAAGTTATATTTTTTAAATTATACTCGTATAAGAATTTATTCGACAAACAATTGGGTCAAATTAAAATTCATTATTTACCTTATTTCTAGCATTATGTAATAAAAAAACATTATATTCCGTACAAAGTAAAGAAAAGTTTTTTAATAATTAAATTTTTAAAGGCAAAATTTCAACTTATATTCATAAATACTAGTGTTAAAATACTCGTAAATATCTTGGTCTATTCAAAATGCTCTGAAGTTCACCAATAGTATAAAAAAGTATAAAGTAAAAACATATGTCGATAATTATTTACGTAGTTCAGTTTTGAAATAACGGTTTTGAAATAACGGATGTCGAAATATTTATGTAGTTCGGTTTTTAAATAACGGTTTTGAAATAACGGATGTCGAAATATTTATGTAGTTCGGTTTTGAAATAACGGATGTTGAAATATTTATGTAGTTCGGTTTCGAAATAACGGTTTTGAAATAACGGATGTCGAAATATTTTTATTGTTGTGCTAATTA
This sequence comes from Odontocerum albicorne, assembly GCA_949825065.1. Taxonomy (NCBI): domain Eukaryota; kingdom Metazoa; phylum Arthropoda; class Insecta; order Trichoptera; family Odontoceridae; genus Odontocerum; species Odontocerum albicorne. The sequence goes on along the minus strand of OX463843.1, from coordinate 39,002,782 downwards.
ATATCTGTACCCTAGAGGATAAACCACGGAAGTCACGTCGCAATGAATGTGCAGGAAACAAGTTTTTGTGCAGGTGTAGATTTCAAAACATCATAACTTTTAAACCAGTTGAGATAGTTTCGATCTGTAAAGAGCTTTCTTTGTAAAATTATCTATATTTTAATACTCATTGTATATATTGACAATTTTATTGAAAAATACATATAAAATGGACTTACGTTTATAGTATATTGAAAAATACAGATAAAATGGACTTACGTATGTAAATATATTATATTTAGAGGATAAACAACGTAAGTCCATTTTATCTGTATTGTTCGTCGATTGCCCTTACATTTATTATTTCCATATCTCTTAATCTGGGTTTTTTTAAATAAGTAATTGAAAAAGTGCTCGATATAAGTATATTTTATAAAAATATATGTATGTATGGAAATATGTTTAGAGCATGGACAACGTAAGTCCATTTTATCTGTATTTTTCAGCAAGCCTGTGGATTGTTCTTACCCTTATTATTTCCATATCTCATCATTTAGTTTTTTTTAAATAGGTTATTAAAAAAATGCGTAATGTAAGTGTATTTTATTGAAATATATATTATACGGGCGGGGTTGGACACTGTTGAATGATAAATGAATGATGGCACCGATCGAGAAAAGTATATTGAAATAAAATAATTTGTTTTGTCTTGAATCGTTTAAAATCACATCGCAATGAAAAGTGAAGTAAAATACAATAAATGACTAATAAAATATCCATTGTTCAGGATCATCTTGAGGAATATTGCTCGATGAAGGTTTATGAGGCAACTTGTTATGAAAGTCGTGAAATTCACGTGTGATTCATTGTTTTAGGTTTTGTAAATCATTGTATTTGGCTGTGCTTATTGGCCTTATACAATTTTGAGACTGAGGAAGGGAGGATGGAAAATAAAGTGTAGGTGATCTTATCTTTCTCCGAAGATCTACCTCTTTCAATTCGCCTTCAAAATCAGTTTTATAAAAAAAGAACCCTACTTTATCAGATCGTACTTGTAAAAATACCACATCTGAAATGGAGAATAATTCTCCTCGTGTATTTTTTTGGCCACAAATGGGGCTGTTGATTTTTCATAAATGGAACGGATTTTTTTAAAGTCATCCAAATCCATATTTACTACATTGAACGTTTTTTTTTCCTTTTACAAGTAGAAATAAATTGAGCCCAGTCAAACGGGGTAACTACTTTCATCCCCTGCACTCCTTTCGTTTGCCGTTCTATAATGGAGTGGTCTGCATCTACTTCCATATGGGTGTGGCCTCTCAAAAGGAATTTGTGGCTAATTTTGTTAAGAGAAGGAATCTTTTGCATGAGCCACACATGTGTGAATACTATCAGCATGCTCCTGTTCTGCCCGGGACATTATCTGACCAAAGAGTCAATTCTTTGTATTATTTAATGCGCTACTAAGGGCCCATTTTATGAGACATGATCCAATTTCATTCCCTCCTCTACTGCCTTTGGTTTCGTCCCAAAGTACCGCTGTCGTTTCTCCACTAGTATCATCGTGTATTGTTAAATTCAATGTCCACAATTTCTTTAAATAAAAACTTGACTTGAGTGACAATTTTCTTAAATAAAGGCTGTTGGTAAGATATGGAGTGGGTAAGCATTTTTCTAAATCAATCATCACTATTTTGTTCTTATTCGGATTCTCCCTTGCAAGAATTTTATCATTCCTTTTGAGTTGGTCCCTTGAAGTTGCTTCTTTTATCATATGTGCTCCTCCAAAAGCCGTTGTTGGTCTCCTTTCTCTTCTGTTAAAATGTCTGAAATTTTCATCCTTAATCTGTCACATGTATCATTACTAGGTAAATGAAAGCCCAGATTGAATTGCGTAGTGAATACATGCCTATAAAGCCATAATTTGGGTGCATCAGATGGCCTTATATTGACTTCTTCTACGAACACGTCATACATTTTAGTGATATTTAAATCACTTCCTAAATATTTGCGTTATGCACGATTCTGGATGTAGTGGGACTCGTAAGCTGGAAATTTGGCAATATGATTTTTTATTAAATTTATTGTTTTATCCTTGATTATATTCGCTGCAGGATGACGACCTCTGCGGTCAAGCTCAACTAAACCTCCAGAGTTTTTTAGTTTTTTTAATGCTGTCACGACAAAAGCATCTTTGATACCTAATGTGCTCAGGAAAAATGGTGTGCAGACTGCAATGTTCTTGTCATCTATTTCAAATGTGTATACATTGGAAGAAATGCGTCTTCCTTTTTGAGAGGAATTCCTTGGACGTGATCGCTTGCAAGAACTTTCACTCTATTCACGACAAATTGTCGCCTTACATTCCAGTTTTCAAAATTCCGTAAAAATGTTTTTACGTACAATTTTTGATATTTTTAATGTTTCTGCACAAAACACGCGGAAGTCTCACCTTAACAGCTGGCTTCACAGTATTATTCTGAGATACATACTCCTTTCCAACACATCTCAAAACAGCGCTATTATTTTTTTCCACTCTTTAGAAGCAGGCTGTCTCCGTCTAATCTTTCTTGACGTATCAGACACAGAGCTTTGCAAATTTGATACAGGAATAAATAAACCTGTTTCTGCATCAAGATATGTATCAAGATCTTCAGTAACTGTTGATTCTGGTGTTATTTTTCCACAGGCATGAGACAACCAGTTGTTTCATCAAGGATGTAATCAACAGTTTCTTCCCGATGATTGGTTTGTGATGTGAAATGGTTACAATAGTTAGAGCATAAACAACGCATGTTGGACTTCCGTGTTTATGACACTAACGAAATTTTCGAAAAGATTTTTCCTTTGATGAAAATAACGTATCTGGGACTTCAAATGTTTTTTGCACTAACGTAAATTGGACTTAATATTTTTATTACAGATGAAAAATCGTTTATTTAATAAATGAATGACTTCTATTAACGCATTATCCACTTATAGAACAGCTTATTACATTAATTTCGGCATTGTTAACTCCAAAACAGCAAAAAATGGACTCCCGTGGTTTATCCTCTAGGATACAGATATATACTCGTATAATAAAAATAATTTCCTTTTATCCACGTTATGATGTAGTATTGAATAAATAATAGTAGTTCGTGAAGATTAAAAGCGTCAAAATCAAGCTACAATATCTAGTGATGCGCTTGAATGGTATTTTGGTGTATAATGCAGTGTTTCATTTGGGATATAGTAATAATAATAAAATTACCATTTTTATACTGCCATTTATAAAGCAGGCTCTTCTAGGGCGTTCTAAACATGGATATGAACCAACTATAATGACAGATTTATAATATCATAAAATAAATGTATATGTTGAGTACAAGGATATAAAGGGAATGCCTGGGGTGATTATATTTACTACTTCCCCACATCAACATGTGTTAAGATAAACATATTTGGTAAGAAAACCGTAGAAAGCTTACCGAGAAAATCGAAATACAAAATGATCTTCCGATGTATGTAAGTAACAAATTTGACTTGAGGTGAAGTGTAGTATATACTCGTACATATATTTAGTGTTCTTAAAAAAAACGTAGTGTTCATAATTAAAAATATATAGGAGTTGTTAATAGTTAACTCCGTGAATACTTGACCATATATATGTTACAAGCTCAGAAATATTCCAAACGAAATCTGACGAGTTAATTGTCTAGTATATAAATATTCTAAGGGGAAAAAATATTTGAACATTTCAGTGTAGCGCAATATAAAAAATACATAATACATAATGCTATCTGATTTTAAGTTTCCATTAGATTGAACTAACCTTTAAAACAAAATCAGATAATTTGAGTCGGAACCTTACAATTATCAATTTGGAATTGATGGACATTGAAAAGTTTTCGGCCTAAACAGGCTAGAGCGTGTATGAACAGATACTATGCCGGTCACGCCCATTGCATGATCGGGAAATGAAAAAGTTAAAATTTGACAGAAAAATAAATCATTGACTCAATTTTCAATGGGGATAATACTAGATCACCGGTTGATGTGTACTGCTATCCTCTTTCAAAAATAGACTCGATAGAGGAACGCTTCCGGAATCACCATAGCCTAAAAAACTAAGGTGAAATAAATCGAAAAAAAAATATGTACTCGTAATTTTTTGACACCACGGTTATCAAGAATGTAATACTCCTCTTTTTAGTCTAGACTTGGCCCCAAGTGATTATTTTATTTATTTTTAAAAGCAAAATCTTTTTGGAAATGTGTTTTTTTTTTAAAGAAAGACAGAAGTGATCTCCGTAGTACAACATTTTCAAAATATTTTGTCAGTAATACTCGTATTGATAAATGTATTCTTCTTTCTAAAAAATGTATTGAACTACAGGGTGACAAAAATGAAAATTAATAAAATAGTTTTATTCTCTCACCTGTTTTGAATCTTTGGGCTGGAAACTTTTGAGCCTAACTATATGTTTTGGGCAATTAACATGTCAATGCGTTAATCTGTTTAGTAAAAATGTTAATTTTATGTTTCGTTGATAATTTTGTTAGTTAAATTTTTAACTATTTTTTTGGGAAAACACTTTGAAACAGTACCTTTAACACTGAAAAAAAGAAGAATTTATGACACAGAAGAGATAGTCAGATAGGATAAACCAGGAAAAATAATTATAACCAGTATGTGAAGGGCATAGAAACCTTACTCATATCACTGTCCATGATTCATGCTGACAATCGACTGCCAGTCTAAGATATGGTGACACAGGTGGTATACCGCTTCCCAAGAATGATGCAGGATATTTATCCTGCACCATTCTTGAGACGTGGTAATCTATTTAAATAATAATACGAGGGTTGCTACTTAAGTTTTGAGACAGACAAGTAAAAACAAATATTTACCATCGAAAATGACTTTATTGTTTTTCAAAATACTCTCAATACACTTTTGCATAAAGATCAATACACTTTTGCATGCGTTTGAACCAATTTCCGAAGCACTTTTTCCACTCCGAATGAGGTAACTTCAAAACATGCGTTTTGAACGCATCAACCGCTTCTTCAGGCGTCGAAAAACGTTGACCTCGCAATTTATTTTTGATGTTCGGGAATAAAAATAAGTCATTTGGTGCCAAATCAGGGCTGTACGGCGGATGACCCATCAATTCGATGTTTTGAGTGCTCAAAAAGTCACTTGTTTGAGCCGATGTGTGAGAGGTCGCATTGTCGTGGTGGAGAATGATCCGTCTTCGGCAGTTGGTTTTCCTCATTTCTCCGAACACTTCTGGCAAACAAATGGTAGTGTACCATTCAAAATTAACCGTACGACGTTTCACTTAAGGCACTGTTGCGACATTACCATTTATACCGAAGAAACAAGCCCCCATTTGCTTCGAAGTGCTTCGTGCGCGAACAACTTTTGTTGGATTTGGCTCGTCTTGAAAGACCCATAGGCCCCCGTTACACGCTCAATCTGGATCGCAATCCGTGATCGCCGTGAGATTGACTGTGTTGACCGTGTAATGAGCGGATTGATGGATTGATCAATCGGATCGCAAAATATCTGGATATTTTGAAATCACGCTTGCGATCCGGATTGTTCGTGTGAGGTCGTGTAAGATCGCGTCAGTCAACGCTTATGCGCCGATAGAGATGGACGTATGCTCTCTATCGGGAATTTTAAAGAAAATAAAGCCGCAATCGGCTGAATTGACGATAAATAAATAAATAAACAAGTTGACGTGAGAAAAAAAAATGTATGAGATCGAATTATAAGAGAAAATTTAAAAAAATTACAAATTCAAGCTTCACTGATAGATGCAGGAGACATGATAGCAGAAAATTTAAGGTCTTCAATATTTCTGCCTGTAGCAAGATAACGCAATGTTACTGCTAATTTTTCTTCAGGTGTTTTACTTTTTCTCATACAAGTATCTTGTTTAGATATGTATGAGGTTATCATTTCTAACAACTCATCAAAACATTTTCCACTCATCCTGAAGTAATTTTTATAGTCATCTTTTTTAGCAGTTAATCTTATTTATTTTAGTAGATTTAAATGGGTATACAATTATCTCATTCGTAGCCACTGTTTAACCCAATGTTTCCTTCAAACTCGCTTTTACAAAGTTACGACCAGAACTAGGGCTACAACAGCTTATATTTTTTTATTTTCACGTCCATTTTGAGTTGAGAAAGATGTTGACGCGGCGGCTGCGGGGTGCGGACTGATGGAAATCGGATTGATCGTGTAATGTAGTCGCGCGATCCGTCAATCCGTGATCGTCGATTTGGATCGCGGATTGCGATCCAGATTGAGCGTGTAACGGCGGCCATACAGTCGACTGCTGTTTAGTTTCTGGATTATATGCATAGATCCATGATTCATCGCTCATCACGATCTTATAGATGTCGTTTAAAGCACCGCGATCGAATTTTTTCAACATTTCTTTGGACCATTCGTCACGAGCCTTTTTTTGAGCGATTGTCAAATTATGCGGTATCCAACGCGAACAAATATTTTTGACGGCCAAATGTTCATGCAATATTGAACGTATGCAAATGAAACTAATGCCCAAACATGCTTCAATCTCACGATAAGTCACATGACAATCTTGAAATATCAGTTCACGCACAGCATCGATGTTTTCTGGCACAACCGATTTTGGACGACATTCACGAAATTCGTCTTGGAGCGAACTACGACCACGATTGAATTCGGAAAACCAGCGAAACACAGTGGCTCGGGATGGTGATTCATCACCTAAAGTCGAAGCGAGTTGATCGGCACACTGTTGTTGAGTTAGTCCACGTCGAAAATCATAAAAAAATCATCGCACGAAAATGTTCACGATTTAATTCCATTTTTGGCCGACATGAATTTTTCAAGTCACTGTAAACAACACAAATAGCACTCGTAGGACAAAACTTTCTGAGCACGTATACCATTAAAAACGTGAAACTTTACGATGCTGATGCCAGATTTGACGTATCTACACTGGTGTTGCCATATCTCAAAACTTAAGCAGCAACCTTCATATCTAAATCGAAATTAACTACTTGAAAGGGGTAATTACGATGTGTTGATTTCTTCTGCATACAAGAAAAAAAATATAAGTATGTTTGTTTATAAAAAAAGAGGGGAATATCTGTTTAATTTTGATGGTAGTGGGAATCAAAGCTGGAACTCTTGGGAAGGAGATAATCCTTTTAGAACACCACGAAGGTTCAATGGTAAACTGTAATATTTCGGGGTAGTAAGTCAGCCCCATGTTTTAGGTCTGTGGGTTAGGGAGAGCGCCGCGACGCGCTATCGACTGGGCGCCGCGCCCCTTTTCGTCCCACTCCGTACAGCCGCCACCCCTTTCCGCAGTAGTTATGAGACTCACCCGGTTCTTTGTGCATTTCGCAGATACTGATCCTGTTTCGTACCTCTAACGTACAAGCGTAAATGGGGATGTATTGTATAAAATATACGAGTATATTCATCACTTTTACCCTTCCCTTTAAATCTTTTGAATAAGGGTATATAATATATCGTTATTTCTTCAATAAAATCTTGTTTCTCGTAGAACAATGTTATTTAACGTATCGACGCATTTCGGAAAAAAAGGGCGTAACCTTCTAAGAAGAGTCATTCAAATTGACATAAACATGACTTCAATGGTACACCTCTCAAATAGTATGAACCTAAGTATCATTTTAAATACCTCTAGCCCATTAACCTGCCTAAAATTCAGAGGATATTTATTTTATACTATAGGGCTAACTGCTTGAAAAGACGGATTGAAGACGCTTGGTCTTTTCACTTAATCTATGAGACGCTTAGTACCCAGATTTCCAGGAAAACTCAGTACAGCACGGCTTTCAAAAGGCATATTGACAAAGACAAAAACAGAACGTTTATGTTGTCTGCATTATCTTACTTTGATTCAAATAGTGACTGGAAAATTCGTGAAGTTTTTGTCAAGTCCTTTTTTATAGCTTGTACGTATTTTCGCTATTACGACATATGGTACATCTTATACAACTCCTTTATCCTCACTCTTAACCTTTATTTTTTAATGAATCCACCCACACTTTCATTGATCTCTCTTTCATACTACCTTTATCTTGTTCTTGCTGTAGTGTGTTTAGTCCGTTTTTTACGTTTATTTCCATTTCTTTTCAATACCCAAAAAAGTGAAGACAGAAAGCGTTCCTTCTTAAATGGATATTTAGTGATAGTAAAACTATTCTTACTTAAACATCAAGTAAAATGTCACAAAAGGTTAAATTCACCTATTATATTATAACTAAAGACCATCAAATACTAAGGTCATCTTAAATACCTCACCAAGAACAGAACAAAGAAAAAAATTGCTTTGATTAGTTGTTATTTATTTCTTCAAATATGATATAATTTAATTTAACCAATATTGTTAACGCTTGCGGTAGAATGTTTTCATGTTTTATAAGTACACTTGGATACTTTTTCAAATCCTTTCAAAGTTGCTCCCAGGCTGGTTTTATTTTTAGAAAAAGTTACTCAAGAATATGGTTTTTGTTTGCATACAAGCTGATCTGTAAATCTTCAATAAGTGACATGATATGATAAAAATCAGGAACGAAAAAAGAAATAATCAATAATAATGTGAATCAGACTACACCCATTGAAAAAAATTGAAGCAAATTTCACTAGCTGAATAAGCTGAAACATATTACACCCGTTGAATAGGCTGAAGTAAATTGTAATCATTGAATAAACTGAAGCAGTCTAAACCCGTTGAATAGGCTAAATCATACTTCAATAATTGAATACACTAAAACGGATAAAACCCATTGAATATGCTGAAGTATATAGCAATTTGCTGAAGTAGATTACTCTCCGGAAACTTAACCTCCCCGCATTCGGAATTTCTGGTTACATCATAGAACTTTAACCTACCCATACTTTAATTTTCAGGTTAGTTCTGCAAATACCTTGTTTGTTCGGAAATGCCACGCCGTACTTTCAATAAACTGGGATATCAGTGTAAAGGGATCTTGTCAGATTGTACAATTTGTCTAGTGATGTTCTCGCGCTCTAGTCGTGTGTGCAGGTTATTGCCTCACCATATGCGGTAAACATTTTCGACTCGTAAAATGTCAACCTACTAGTAACTTGCCTATTTCAGTGGTTCTAAACTATACAGCTTGTTTACTGGACCTAAAATCAATATTTTGTCTACGTCGCATTTTTGGTTTCTGCTTTAAGAATCCCAACATGCTGATGACTACATTCCGAATAAATGAATGAACAATGATACATGCAGGTACGGTTAAGCGTCATTCATTCATAGGATGGATAAACAATCTGCAACGGAAAAAAATCGTTTTAGAATGATAACACACCTGAAATGTTTAAATAAACAAGATATTTAACCGGAAAGAATGATTAAATAAGTCTAATATGAAATGAAACAATAAAAACAAGAGTAAGTTGTGAAATCTTATAATATATGATGTAGTTAAGTGAAAAACTGGAGTGTGTTATGAAATTAGAAAGAAATGCTAATATGGCGAAAAATATCATAATATATAGCGTGCGAGGCAAAATAAAACCCTGGAAAGTATGGGTTCCCTTCTACAGAGACAGAAAGGAAAAATGGCCACGCTTTTTACTCGCGTCCAGTCATTGTTTTGACCATATCTAAACATGCTCTGCTGTTGCTCCTAATTCTCACATTTGCCGCAGTTTAAAGTTCTCAAACAATCTACTGGCATTCTTTTACGAGTCTCCCTCATCCTCCTTTTCCATTTATTTTAAATAGACATAAATGTTTGTTTCGCAAGTCTTCACAATATTTTCTCTTGATTCTCCAAACCATCTCGAGATTTTTTATCTTAATCACAAAGATATGAATATCTTACAAACTGGTGTATAAATTTCAGTCTTTCTACAGTGTAATTTACAATTTAAACTCACTTTTTTGTGAAAATAAAATATTTTGAAGATTACCTACAGTTATTTTTTTTCAATGACGTGCAAACGCTTAAACGAATATATTAAAACTGACGATAGTCAAAATCGAAATTCGAGAAAACTCGAGAAAAAGCCTTAAATGGACGAGTTACCATGGTATAGAAATTTTCTTTGTCCTATAGTCAAATCTCTAAAACACATAAGTAATTTTATAAGAAAAATATTTGTTGTAGACAAAATTAAATGAATATGAATGAACTATGCTCCATAGCAAAACAACGACTGGAAGTTTTACATGTATGGATAAATTTTACCTCTTATAAATGAATCTCCATTTTTAAATATTCATTATTCGTGACGGAATTTCATTACATACTGAACTTTTTTTATATATTTAACGTCTGGTTTTAATTTCAGGCAAAATAATATTGATCTCCAATAAAATTACAATTTCCCTTTAGTTTATATTGTGCCTTATGTTAGATATGTTATTAATGGAAAAAATGCACAATGTTTTCAAGAAAATATTTATATGTTTCCACTAAGGTATAAATTGAAAATATATTGTTATTTGTATATGGCAAAATATTTTGAATTGTTTTGCAAAATATATTTTTTATAAGAAAAAAATTTTCGGAAAAAAAAATATTTTCAGTTTATATGAAAAACTATTAATTGAAATCGCATGCACTGGGCAAATGTTAATGTTGCTACATCTCCATGCGCGGATGTTTCCAACACACAAGTACGATGAGTCGTGGACAATGTGCAGCGACTCTAAATCGCATGCACTGGGTAAATGTTAATGTTGCTACCTCTCCATGCGCGGATGAGTTTCCAACACATACAAGTACGATGAGTCGTGGACAATGTGCAGTACCTCTAAATCACATGCACTGGGTAAATGTTAATGTTGCTACCTCTCCATGCGCGGATGAGTTTCCAACACATACAAGTACGATGAGTCGTGGACAATGTGCAGTGACTCTAAATCACATGCACTGGGTAAATGTTAATGTTGCTACCTCTCCATGCGCGGATGAGTTTCCAACACATACAAGTACGATGAGTCGTGGACAATGTGCAGTGACTCTAAATCGCATGCACTGGGTAAATGTTAATGTTGCTACGAGTACCTCTCCATGCGCGGATGAGTTTCGAACACATACAAGTACGATGAGTCGTGGACAATGTGCAGTGACTCTAAATAGCATGCACTAGGGAAATGTTAATGTTGCTACCTCTCCATGCGCGGATGAGTTTCCAACACATACAAGTACAAGTACGATGAGTTGTGGACAATGTGCAGTGACTCGAAATATGAAGGCTCGGTTAATGGTGGTGAAGCCAAATGTGTTTCCTTGCCACGCTCTTTAATATATCTGCATCACATATTCGGGTATTTTTAAGAAAATGGTTCTTAACTCTTTAAAATGGGATTGATTTTCATACGAGTACATACCATCACGCTGATTTCCTGCTAGTGTAAATAGAGCGTGGCAACTTTAATTTCTAAACATGTAATACATATTTCGCCTCTTCCATATTCTTATAGTTCCTGCGATTCCTCTTACTTCTAGCATTTCCTTCTTTCAAAATATCATGCGCTAGATCAAACCATATTGACTTCGTCTTCTTCTTCCACACCTTTCACTTGAATTTGTACAATGTACTTCTTTCGTTAGGCTTTCATCATTCATTTTTTTCCCGTGTCCAAACCACTTCAGACTGCTCTTTTTCACTCTACTTAAAATATCAGCCTTAATTTCGCATTCATCCCTTATCACTTGATTCCGTATTCTGTTAGCCATGTATTCTGTTAGCCATGTATTCTTCCGAGTGCACGCATTTTTTCAGCGTTTATTGGACATCATCGGTCTTTTTTAACGTCCACTAACATAACATAGTGGTATTAAAGAGGATTACTTTGAGATAATATGCTTAATCGTTTGGTAAACCTTTATTAATGAATTATTGTTTTTATCTTATTGCAATCCAAAAATAACGTTTCTCATTTATTATGAAAATTGTGTACATCTAAGTCAGTAAAAATATTTATTTCAATCACTAATAATGTTAAGAAAAAGGATTATATTCAGGTTTTAATACCCACCAATTAAAAAACTTATTTTTGGGGTAAACCTGTTTTTATGTATGATTGGGTCTAACTTAACGCAATTCCAAAATAACGTTTCTCCTTTATCATTAAAATTGTGTTCACCTTGGTCAGGAAAAATATTGATATAAATATACTTAACTGTTTCGTAAACATATCAAGGACGATTGCTTCCATCTTAATGCAATCCGAAAATATTTTTTCTTAAATCCGAAAGAAAAAGGAGCACTTTGAGGATATATAATTGATTCTTACGAGTATGTAAATGAATGTATGTGTCTATTTTAACGCAATAGGAAAAATAATGTTACTACTTTCTAATGAAAATTGTGTACACATTAATCAGAAAAAAAACATCAACATTTTAACTTTTATTTAATCGTCATTTAACGTACCTTCCTCACGGCGAAACTTTTAAACGAACAATTTTCTCATCTCAGGTTTTGATTTTATGAACCACGTAGCTCCAAATGTTTGATGTACTCGTACTTCAATTTCTGTCAGCTAGAGGTGCACTTTTTGGATTTGCCAAGAAAAAAAATAAAATTGAATCTCATTTCCTTCACGAAATCGAATACGACAAATACGACTAACCAAAACGAGGTGCAACTTTGCACCTCGTTCGAAATTGGTCGTATCCTTGACAGACTTAAAACACGAAAAGCCCCCGGTCCCGACAATATACACAATAGCCTTCTTAAATATTTACCAGTCAAAGCGATAATTTTTATTAATGCCTATTTTCCGAGTATTTGGAAAATGGCCAATATTGTTCCTATCCACAAGTCAAATAAACCTACCAAAAATCCAACAAGCTACAGGCCCATCGGCCTTCTTCCAGGTCTTGGCCAGATACTTGAGATAGTGATTGCCTCAAGGCTAGTGTTCCATCACGAATCCAATAATACATTCCCTCATGACCAATTTGGATTTAGGACAAGACACAACACGGTCCAGCAACTTACCCGTGTCGTGAAAGAAGTGTCGATGGGCTTCAATAGGAACAGAAGTACTGGCATGATACTGTTGGACCTTGAGAAGGCTTTCGATACTGTCTGGCACGATGGCCTTCTCCACAAACTTTTCCATACTGGCACTCAACTCTATGTTGTGAAACTACTTCAATCCTACCTTTCCAATAGAAGTTTCACAGTCACAACTCATCATTTTACGTCATCCGCCAGACCCATCCCTGTGGGTGTCCCCCAAGGCAGTATACTTGGGGCATGTCTATTTAACATCTACACACGACATACTTACTCCCCCGAACCGTAAGCTTGCACTCTTTGCTGCCGATGCGGCATGCTACGCATCGTCACTCAAGGTGGATCGAGCTGGTCGCCATCTTCAGATTACTCTTGAGATCCTTGAAAAATACTACCAGAACTGGAGGCTCAAAATCAATGACACCAAAACTGAGGGCATCATGTTCTCTCGCAAAATCAAGGAAAGAGTGCCATCGATGCCCTTATTCATCGGTTGTTGTCTGGTTGAGTAGTAGGACGTGGTTAAATACCTCGGCCTCCCCCCCCCGACCAGCGACTGACGTGGAAAACCCATCTGAATACCATAAGACAGAAGGGTCACAAGGGTATAGGGACTATCAGTTCGATATTTCATCGATGCAGCTTCCTTTCACCCAAAAATAAGCTCCTCCTCTATAAAATCCTTATTCGTCCTATCTTGACCTATGCTGCACCCGTTTGGGGTAGTGTGAGCAACACGGATCATCTGAAACTCCAGAGAGTGCAGAACAAGGCATTCAAGATATCTTTTAACACCCATCTTTGAACAAACCTTACCCGACTTCACGCCGAACAGTGAAAAGAAACCCTACAACACCACATCCTCGCTTGGACCGTGAAGTTCTATAAAAGTCAACCAAATCCCAGCAATCCCTTAGTCGCTGCCCTGGGGGCTTACGAGAGTAAATCCGATCTACCCTTCCGTTATTAGCACAGGCTACCGAAGCATTATCTATTGCCTGACTAGTCCACCTACAGTATTAGCTGGGACGACCAAGGTCTGAATGAATGTGTTGGAATACAAGTAGCCTGAACGAGTGGATTTGTTCTTGCTAAATAATTAGTTATAAGTATAATAGTATGTAGGTGTTAATTATTTCTAAGAAATCATATATTAAGATTGTAAAAAATAAAAATAAAATGACATATAGGAAAATAAGGTTAAGTAAGTTCATACATTATAATATATAAATAAGATTAGTTAAGTAATTAATTTGTATATAGGTATAGCCTTGACAAATATTTGTACAATATAGTACTTTGTTTAATAAATAAAAAAATTAATCGAATACCAAAACGAAAAGGCGTGATATTTTTATACATTGAAAAATTCTCAAACCAATTTCAACATACAGAATGTCACAAAAAACGTATCCACAATTTAAATTATTATACATTCTGTATTTATTAGCATACATCATCCCTTTCAACGTTCACAATAAACTGCATATACTCGTATGTATTTTTAATACTTAGTGGATACATTTCTTGGCGACACCATATACGAGTACATATGTGTAATACGAGTATTTTAACGTTTTAATATCTTCTTTTGTTTATTAAATCATACCATAAATATAACACAATTAATTATTACTTTTAAAAACTTCTTTATGTTTATTTCACTTATGATCTCAGTTTTTTTCTTACGTTTGTTTTAGAGGTTGAAATAATTAATTTCTTTTATCATTTATATAATGTAATATTTTAGAAAATATGCTTAGTATTTATTTTACATCCTGTAAGTTTAATAATTTTCGGATTCTGATTTTATTATATTACCTTGTGAGATATATAAATTCAATAGAATTGTTTAAAATAAAAAAAACTTTATCTTTATTGTTTTTATTAGCAGTCTGAAAAAATAATAAATTACAATTTTATTTAACCAAGAGCAAAGTTTTTTATAAAAAATTCTTATGAAACATTTATTCAAAATAAAAAATCAGATTTTATCAATCCATGAATAATTTAATGATAATTAAGTTTTAATTGTTTCGAAATTCAACCATCGTTCTCGCTGAAACTCCCCTAACTGTCTATCGTTAGCTTAACTTCGTTTACAAACCGCTTCTTCGAACAGTCTTAATGAAACTATTAAATTACTTGAGTGGACTCTCCGGATAAACTGGCTAAGGCCAAAACAATTTAGCCGATGTCGTCTGAAAACTATGCGAGGCAGAACATTAATGCTAATTTCCAACAATAATTGCAAATAAAACTCTAAAATCATGTGACTTTTACTTTGTTGTATAATAGAACAATATTCTAACATAATAAAAATATTTTATGACAAAAAAAAAATTTCCTAAATGTATGATCATATTATTTAAAGTTAAGGCATTAACATTGTGGAGGATTAAAGACATTCTAATTTGTTTTATCAAACACTGTTTATTCCGCTTTATGTTACGGTATAACTCTACCGATTTCAAGGTTTTCACCTCACCATCAGGGGACCACAAACGAGACATTGTCCTATTAGGGGAGCACAAAGAAATCTTCCTTGTACTCCCCTGATGGTGAGGGGAAAACCTCGAAACGGGTAAGATTGTACAGTTACATAAAGTGGAATAAACAGTGTTTGATAAAACAAATTACAACGTTTAATTATTCTCATATATACATATCATCACAATGTGTTCCTTGCGAGGTAGGCAAAGAAAACAGACTTCCAAACTTTTCTATCAAAACACACAACTTTCTCCTCCTCCATTTTCATATCCTCGTCATGCACAATCTTCTATTCCGTCTTCCAAAATCTGGTATATTCGGTCCAGCCACGTTATCATCGGTCTACCTCTTCTACGTACACCTTGCCTTTCTGACTTTTAAACAAGTTTAGTCATTCTTTCCTCATTCATTCTCTCCACTTATCCAAACCATCTTAAAGCTCATTTCTTCATCTTACTTAAATCATCAATTTTATCCATACCGTATGTCCACCATTGGCACTCATAAATCTTCCCTGGTGCACGCATCTTCCCAATATTAATATTCCTCCTATCATTATTCTGCCAAGTACAAGTTTCACTTCCATACATCAAGGTGTGCACCAACACACTATAATGAATTGTCATTTTTGCTAACAATGATATTTCGCGATTGTTGTATGTAACATTAAGTTTTCCGTTTACTTTGTTACCTGTCACTACCCTCCTTTCAATGTACCGTTCAGCTCGCTCATCACACGTTAACATATTGCCTTGATAACAAAGCTCATTAATTACAATAACCAGGTATGTAAACACCATAGAAATTTGTATTTTACAGAATTCATCAACCTGCTCCAGTTTTTCTGAGCTAGTCCATAGATCGCGCACGTTAAGTATACAAAAGCAAATACGCCTACGTATCTTCCTGAAACATTTCGAGTTAGGCCACTAATAAGTGACATCGATTTTTTTAAATGTTTCGATTTTTTTAAGCAAACTTTCAAATTTAATTTTAACAATTTGAGTCGTCCTGAAGCTGTGTATATGTTAACATATTATTCCACCAAGTTTTGGGAAGTTTTATCAAAATATATAATTAAATATGTTATGTACACTGCAATCAAATCCGATACTACCAGAGAATATGTTACTATCACATATCGAAAGATCTACAAAAGTTTATTTGGAATTCGTCTTCCTGCGGTAAGTTTACTGCGGTTTTCTTACCAAATTTATTTTTCTTAACGGGGAAATTTTTAATACAATGGCTGCAGCACAACCTTCTTATACTAATACTCAACACTTTTTTTATTATTTTAATAATGATTCAAATTCGGAGTTTTCCCCTCGAGAAGATTATTATCTTTAAACGGCGCTATATAAATCGTCATTTTGTTATATTATTATCGTTCCACTTTGATTAATTTATTGGAATTTATGAGCTGCTTTTTATAAATGTAATACAAAAACAAGATATTTAATTTGAAATTTGCCATGTTCAAGATATACTCGTATAACGTTGTTAATCAAATTAACTTTTTCTCAAGTGCCGTAAAGCGTAAAATAATAGTCTGTCTCGGTTCTTTATTAGAGATTTCTTAATAGGAACATTAATCAATGAGCTTCTATAGACGGGGAGGAATAAATAATATTGTTGTCCAAGTGCTTCTGTAAAGCTTTCACAATAAGACAAAAAAACATGTTCTATGAGTTGGCTCTTTTTTGTAAACTCATTTGATCAAACTTGATCCATGGAGTCATAGTGGAACCAAAACGATGTCATACTATTCTTTAAAATACACCAAACTTGATTTTCAATGTTTTACAAAAATAATTCTGGAATGGATATTCGAATGAGTGCTTCAATTTATTTCAGGATAAGTGTAACCAACACCATTTTGTTCGCGTCATTGTTATATTACTGATTTTGGCAGAAAAACATTCAATTTGATAAGAAAATTGATAAACCAACCTAAAATGTTAAATTTGAAACAACTTGTTAGAATATTTACGTAAAAATAAATATTTGTGTCCAAAATGAATAATTACACTATTAATTCTACATAAATAAATATGTAAAATATATGTAATTTTTAATGATTTTTTTGTTTTTGCTTTCTAGGTAAGTTGATAACCACTTCTATGCTAACAGCATTATCAGGTAAGTGATAAGATATATACATATTTTCAGCTTTATTATCCCCCCCCAATATTTGGCCTCTTCTATGTTACATCTACCACAAATACGAGTACACATTTTTTCAAAATATCATTAACTTGACCCAACCATACTAAACTTAGTGTTCCTTTACATTACATTCGTCTCACATCTGCACTGTATATTTCATTTGTTATTATTTCTTCATCCATCCATTAACGTGGCCTCGCCATCTCAGAGTGCTCTTGGTCATCTTACTTGCATCAGCCTTAACTTTAAATTCATCCCTAATTACTTAATAATGTTTTCTGTCATACATTGTCACCTATTTAATTTTACAGGATTTTAACAGCTCTTTTCAGTCTTTCTCCAAGTCTATGTTTCCCTTCTATACATTAAAGTTCGTACTAGACTATCTATCATCTTAGCAGTTATTATAATATCTGGTTTGAGTATATATATTTTTAATGACCCGTTGATTTTTTTTCCTATTGCTACACTCCATTTGATAAACGAGTATCTTGTAACTCTTCGATCATCTGAGAAAATAATATCTGAATAGCAGAATTTGTTTAATTCGTCTTATCTTACATTGCTCCTTTATATAAATGAATTACCTTTCCTTACATACAGAAATAACTTATATTATTGATCTCTGCCACATTTATATAAATGAATTACCTTTCCTTACATACACAAATAACTTATATTATTGATCTCTGCCACATTTATATAAATGAATTACCTTTCCTTACATACACAAATAACTTATATTATTGATCTCTGCCACATTTATATAAATGAATTACCTTTCCTTACATACACAAATAACTTATATTATTGATCTCTGCCACATTTATATAAATGAATTACCTTTCCTTACATACACAAATAACTTATATTATTGATCTCTGCCACATTTATATAAATGAATTACCTTTCCTTACATACACAAATAACTTATATTATTGATCTCTGCCACATTGAAAATCAACACAAAAGAGCTATAATTATAAATTCTCATTGGTAACGTTAAATAAATTCAGGTGAAATTATGTCTAAAAGTGAGACGTTAGTATCAGATTGTAAAATAACAAGTCAATTATATGTTACGCCAGATCACGCGTAGAGGCATTGTTGTCTTTGGTAATTGTTCCGATATCTACGATACCATATATAGAAAACTTATTTCTCTTAGCTCCATCCCACTGCGTGAGGTTGACTGTGCGAGTCCTCGCTCTCCAGAATGACTTGTTCTGGGCAAGATTCATTACTACTAGCTTGTCCTCTTTCACTTTATCCATCCATATTTTATCTGGAAGACCTCTAGCATAAGCAACGGTTGGCCAACATACTCGGCTTGTGTCTATCGTGTATTATTATAATCAAATGATAACGCAGGATTATATA
Source organism: Odontocerum albicorne (assembly GCA_949825065.1). Lineage (NCBI taxonomy): Eukaryota > Metazoa > Arthropoda > Insecta > Trichoptera > Odontoceridae > Odontocerum > Odontocerum albicorne. The sequence continues at coordinate 38,983,722 of OX463843.1, read as the reverse complement.
GCCAATAGAAAATATCAAGGCATTTAAGAGAGACCCTTTTTCATTTTGATGGCAAAGTGTGAAAGCTGAGGTTTTGACTTTTACCAAACATGATATTACCTTAACCTTTTAAACTTCCTTGATCAAACATTTGAGTTGAATTACTTTTAAATTCGACATTAAAGTATATGGTATAAATTCGACAATTTATTTTTCAAACACTGTTTATTCCACTTTATGTAATGGTATTACCCTACTGGTTCCAAGGTTTTTACCGCATCATCAGGGGAGCACAAAATACTCCTGTATGAAGTGCTCCCCTGATGCGGTGAAAACCTTGAAACCGGTAGAGTTATACCGTTACATAAAGTGGAATAAACATTGTTTGATGAAAACAAATTACAATGCATTATTTATAGTTAAGACGTTAACATTGTGGAGGCTAAAAGACACCCCTGATGATAAGGTGAAAGCCTTGAAACCGGTAGGGTTATACCGTTACATAAAGTGGAATAAACAGTGTTTGATAAAATTAAAACGTATTTAAGCCTCCACAATGTTAATGCTTTAACTATAAATAATATACATGAATTTCAACTCATTTAAAAAAAACATTTGATAAGGGAGCGTTGTTTACGTTTTAATTAATATTACTCTTACAATCGACGATAAATAGCTTTTAATTTCCAATAAAACATTGAATTAAGACAAATTCCTGTTAAACAAGTTGTGATTTATGCATTAAAAATGTGACTTAAGCATTGAAAACATTTCAAATCAAAGCTTTACAGTTTTTCACATTAACTTACCTTATCAAAATAATATTTCAATGGAAATGTAAACAGCGCCGTTCAGAGAGCAAACTATTCTGAAGGACGTTTCGGGAATCGAGCTAACTCTCGAACGCTCTCTAGTGACTTCGAGTTAAAATATTTCAAGAAAATAAAATTAAGTGGACAGAGAGAAATATCAGATGTATGCATGTGTATAAAATGATTGCTTAGTATATAAATGATTCATTATTTGGCCCTTAACTGATAGGCGTGGTAGTCTTAATTTTGCTACGAGTATGCTGCAAGCGCAAAGGCAAATATAAATTTACAATTATTTTGAAACTTCATGCAAGAGTTCATGCATTGTGATAGGTACCACTAGTAAAGCTCTTTTGTAGCGGAATCGATAGGTATACTACCAAGCAACACATTGCATAAACCAGTTTCCGTTCATTACAGCAATTAAGTTGAAAGATTTGTTTTACTGAAATCTTTGTATCATATGTTTATGAATCAACATCTCCCATTCCAATGTAAACAAATAATATAAAGCTTAAATTTCCAATGAGTGGCACTGTCAAATCGTTGAGTTCTAGGTTTGATAACCCGAAATAAGGTACCGTACAAATATAAAAAGACAACTTATCATTTAAGCAGCCAAATCTCATCCAAATAAAGACGATTCTGAAGTTAAGAAATAGTTATTAAGTTTGATGAAATACGGATTTCAGAAAAAAATATTGATTTAGGTTTTATTCATAAAAAATATTCAAATAAATTCATTCTAAAACCAACTGTATTCGTATGTCATGTTATTCGTAGAGCACCTAGAAACGTGGTGTTAAATCGCATTGAATATTTAAAGGCGAATTGAAATTTTGAGAACTTTCAAAGACATAGTGAACGCCTTCCCCATTAATATTCAACACACAACAAAACATATTGTTTGAATAAGCCGGCTAGAGTTAGATGTGAATTATTTGTAATTCAGAGCCAAATTCCATATTGCGAGCTCATCAACTTTTGTAAGGAAACGTTTTATATTTCTAAGTTATAAAAGAAACCTAGTGGTGGTGTGGTAATAGTTATGTTTCGAATAAAAAAAAAGAATTCCATTGTTTGACTTTACTTGAAAAAAAACTATGTTTGACCATTTTTTTCCAAATAAAATTCTTTATAAAAATGTTTTTTTATGTTCTTTGTCTTATTTTTTAAGTTTTTATTTTTACGACTCGCTTTAAATCGACTTAGATTTTTATTAAATTAATATATGTGTATTATTTTAATCCGTAATAGCTTTAAACGGAAAATTAATTTCATGGTTTTTGGAAAATAATTACGTATTTTTCAAAATTTTACGAGGGATTTTCATTTCATGTTTGGTACCAAAAAGCAGCAACAGACTTGAAATGATTCGATAATATATAAACACTTAAAATTATGCAATGTTCACTCGGTAAATAAAATTGCTTAAATTGTTTATTACAAAAATGCAGGTGTCACTCCTGTGGAGGATCATATTGCAGAAGTCTCTCTAGAATCTGCATTGTGCCTGACTTGACATCTAATCCGCTTGTTTGACTTATAATCCCTTCCTCACTGGAGACGATGGCATAGTGAAATTCATAAACTCCCTCGTGTTGCTTATGTGCACTGATATTCTAAGTTATAGGAAAGTTGTATTGAAGGTGTAATATTTATATCAATTTATGATTCATATATGATTCATTCGAGTGGTGAATAAGATACAGAAAAACATGCGTCAAGTGTTTTTTTTTAAGCTTTGTTTTTTAGAGGTCGGCTGTATTCTAAATCATTACTGCACAAGCTGACCCTTTTTGAAATATTTCTCAACGTAAACAAAACTCCCTAATAAGAAATTCGGTTACTCAGAAGTGCTATCGGAGGTTTGGTTACGCTTGCGAGGAGAGGAACTCGGAGTCGGTATTCATTTTGTACGAGTATTAATGGAAACGTTTAATTACCTAATGCAAGCTGTGTTGAATAGGAAAATAAATTATTCATACTTAGCAAATCGTTTATTAACATATAAGTACATTACTGAAATTAATTTGAATGAATCATTAATTTGTTTAATAGTTCGTGTAGCTAATTTTATATTCGTAGAAATATAGGTGCATATACTCGTAGCGACACTTATGATAAGTTTCAATATTTTGACATTAGGACATTTTTCAAAACACTATCGTTCAACTTAAGATGCTGTTAGTATTTGTTAAGAAAAATCGTAATTCAATTAATAATTTAGTTTATTTTCGCAAAAGTAGGAAACTTGAAACAGTTTCAACCACGTTAATTTTATTATTTTTGTTTATTTTTGTCCTTAGTATATTAACATAAGTAACTCACATTTTAACATTTTAAAATTTGCAACATATAACTAACAATGTTCGATGTGATTTAACCTAACATAACATAACATCGCTGTTTTGAGACAGCTGAGCTGACTAACACCGGCAGTTTCTTTATACATGATTCCAAAAAAAATATACGTGATTCTACATTCATATAAAAGTGATCATAATATGGAAGATTCAATAATATGGAAGCATTGTACAATTTCGTTGTATGGAGAAGAACTTGTTGGATTTATTTGAATGTGGTAATATTTTCTAGCCACGCAAGAACACACTAAAGAGGCCTCCTTACCAAGAAACCATATTAGAGGCATTTAAAAAAAGAGGCCAATAATCCTTATGACTGAAAAATAGGCATTATACTGAAGAAACTACGGAGGTCGTCCCATTACTGCATCGTGGATAACTTCATACATCATTTATAAATTATAACTGATATGCTTTACGATTTCTTCATTATCAGAACACTATTAAAATACCATACAAATTATATGTCAGGAAAAACACAAGTCTTTAGCACGATGGTAATTTATGTGAGAAGGTTAATTATTGAAATTTTATTTTTTCAAGTCAGTATGTTAAATGGTTTGACATTTCACTTACCATAAAAACTATCAATTAAAAAGGTTAAGATATTTTACCTTTTTGTTTACTATTAACCAGCCAAGCAGTATAATATTCACAAAATATAAAAAAAACAAATTTTTAATTGAATTGATATAGTTAAAAAATCTTTAAAATGCCTTATCCTATAAATGTGCGTAAACTGAGATAACCTATAATATAATAGTAGGCACCTTGCACTGCGATATGTTTGTTTGTTCCATTTCTTCTTAACAAGTTTTGTCAATATTTATGTATGGATAACAGAAAAATCATTCTTAGTGAGACAGCGTACAAAGGGAGAAATAAGAAGTTGGAAGGGCATTTGGAACTTAAAAAAATACTCTGAGATATTACATTTTTAGTTCTATTATTAAGATTTTAGTATCTTTATAAACCCGATTCGTTAAAAATACATAAATCCTTTCATGATAATAATTTAATGACTAGTTTCATAACATTTCATTGTTCAGTTGTGAAGGACCCCAAATGGTTATATATTATGTGAGATGAGACACGAGTTGATTTACAAAGTACCACATTCTCTGATCACCAAACTAAGGCATCCTTCTTTTAACAAAAAAAATACTCCTTTAAACAAAACAATGTTAGATTTAGAATCATATTATTGGTTTTAATTATCTCTATCCTTTGGTGTTAGCTCTTAATTATTTTTGGATTTTTAAGATGGCCTTTCATAAGGAAAAATGTTATGAAGCTTGTCGTAACACCCAATAAAGAGAAATCATTGTGTGTGGGCATAATTGTGTTCTATCTACAATAAATATTATATATCCTCATTTTAATATTTTTTTATGTGCGGTTTTTTCATAGTGTTTTCAAATTTCAGCCTGAGAATCGTCATTTTAGAATAGTGCAATTTAAAATTGTAGTCTATCGTTTGAAAGAAAAACATTTGTTTAATTTGAGGGAGAGTTGGGATGGATTTTTTTTTTAATTTACAAAACACTGTATGTCCGTTTAAAGTGTTTTCTTCTTCTAGTATTCTGGAAAAAAAATGTTTAAACAATTTATACTTTGTTTTGGGCATTTTTGCTGTCTCGTAACGGCCTGTTTTCTTTTTTTATTTTTTTATTTGCGTCAATATTAACACGTTCGCTGCTAAAGACGCCCCTGGGGCGTCCACACATAGTTTGTAGAGACGCTGATGACGCCGGTTGCGCGTCATTCGATTCTCTTTGTTTATATGGTACCGAATATTTTAAGATTTTAAGGTTTCCGTAAGATTTTAAGGTTTCGAAAATATGATTTTTTTCAGTACCTCTACACTATTCTATAAATACATATCGCAGTGAATGCATCATACTCTCAAGTTATAGGAAAATCAATCCATGAGGCTAGATGATTTTTTTTACATTGGATGGTTTTAAGGGAGTATCCCCTAGCCCCAAATAACAAAAAAAATTAAAGAAGTTTTGTTTAAAAAAAAGGTTTGATGGCTTTTTATCTGAGTGCATAAAAATAATTCTGGAAAAATATATCTTCGTTCTGAGTGTTGAATAGGGAAGGTTCAATGGTTCTTCCGGTCAATGAGAGAGCAGCTACAACGTTACTATTTGATCCTCGCCCATCGTTCATGGGGATGAAGGAAGATGCTTGGAGAGGAGAGCAAAAAGCTGCTTAAGCAATGCACGTATTTTACCTGCCTGTGACATAGCCTTAAGACGGGGGAACTTTTGATGATCTCTCTAAAGTTTCGGATGGCCAACCTCGTCACCATTGAACTTGGGGAACGGAGCTGGGTCTAACAAGAATTTATTCAGTCCGTCACGCAGCTGGAGTCGTAGACGTGTCCGCCCACTGGCACACTGCATCAAGGCTTCAAATTTTAGATGGTAACAGCTTTCAGCCTCTAGAATGGACCTGGCATCCGTAAGTAGAGGAACCCGGTGTAAAACTATTTGGAACTTGTCTTTAAATTTGTAAATATATATTTTTTATGTTTGCAAAAATTATTGTTAATTCTTTTTTTAGAATGTCTATTTATTTTATACATTTTTCGTTACCGTAACAATAAACCTGACTTTTGCATACATATACTTGTATTTCTTACATTCACATTTTACTGCATATAATAATAAAATAATATATTACGGAAAGTTTTAATACTCTAGTAAAATAATTCAAAATAGTGTAAACTCTTTCTACTAAAACAGGACCCCGTATATGGTACACTTGACAGACTATCATTTTTTACTTCTGTATATCGACCTCATTCTATGATCTAACATAGCTTTTTATCTCAACCGTCAGGCCTGAAATTCTTCTTGCACAGCTTTGTATTCTTACAACAAATGATTGGTTGATTCTAAGCACTTACAATTACTAATAAACGTTGATTGGTTATATTGGTACAAATGACTGATAATCTTTCCCGTGCAACTTAAATTTTACATGTACCCCCACTTGATTTACTCATTTACTTATTACAAACAGAGAGTTCATTGTGTATTTTGTTTAAAACAATAATATCAAGGTTTCATAACAATCAGCATGTTAAATCATCTTCCGTTCACCTGGAAGCTTCATAAAGGGCTATTTGTGTTGTCAAAGGTACTCATATAAATCCGATTAATAGCTTATAAGCTCCAGAAAAACAAAATTTACCGAAAATAATGTTTATCAGCAAATCACTCTGAAATTGACTCCGTCGACAATCAAACTGAAAAAGCTGTTAATTGAGCCAAACCACTAAACCACCAGATTATGGGGCTGACAATACTGCAAAAATAATTCTTAGTTTCTTTTGATTTGAAATGTTAAAGATTATTTTTAATTGCATTTTTACGATTAAACGTACCAATATAAAATCATCCCAAAATAATGATGTCTTTGTATTTGCTTAATTCTATAATATAATCTTTATTTCGAACGCTTGAAAACAGAAACAAAAATTGAACCACATTTACCCTAACAATTAATCTGATTTACGTTCAAGTGAGTCGAAATTATTTTAGGTGTATACGGATCTTGGATCTTGTGTAGAGCGTAGAGCGTGTCGAGAGGGTTACTTCAAACAAGCCTCAATTGGGCAACAATGCGTCATTATGTCAGCTTGAATAAGAACAATCAGAGCAAACACCAGAGAAAATCTGCATGGGACGTCGTCTTTTCTATTTTATATATTTAATATCCTGCAAGACCTGCAACAAATGCTACATCGATTCCACGCTGCTTCCAAAAAATACAACATGTCTATCTCCATCAGCAAGACTAAATGAATGACTCTAGCCAGAGAGCAAGTTGGATGCAGTGTGGCGATCGACGACGCACCGATTAAACAAGTAACAAAATTTAAATACTTGGGTGCTAGCATGACCTCTATGGCGAAGTGCTTGAACAATCACAAAAGGCCGCAGCTATTTCCGGATGTTAAAAGAACACTATCTGGAAAAACAAGCATATGGACATCCAAAGCAAGGGGAGGATATAACAGACCTGTGTCCGCCCCATAATGACATACAGCATAGAGTCCAGAGCCGACACTGTCAGAACCAAAAATCTTCTTCGAACCAGTGTAATGAAGGTACTCAGGAGTATCGCTGGCAAACCCCTTCGTGATAGAGTACGAAACACAGAAATCCGAAGGACTTGCAAAGTTGAAGATATTGTCAGATGGGGACGACAGAGAAGAAGGTTCTGGAACGAGCACGTATCCAGAATGGCGGAACTAAGAGCCATAAGAATGGCCAGGGACAGTATCCCCCAAGCAAGCAGACCTCCAGGACGACCTCCCAAAAGATGGAAAGACAGCTGGCAGTCGACGTCGCAAGAGACAAATGATGCGGGACAATAACAGGGCAACAGGTCTAAAATAAGATGAAGGATATATGTATATCAAGCAACTGTGCTACGAGATAGATAATATAATTAATTCTTTTCAGGTGGATTATCAAAAGTTAATTGCTTTCTAACCATAGCTAACACAGGACAAGCAACGGAAAAGCTTATAAAACCTTGTCCTATTGGATCAGAAGTATAGTAAAAACATTTTTAAAAATGTTTATATTTGTAAACGAACTAAGAGTTAAAATTTTATACAAGATTTTTTTTAAAATTAATGTTATGTCGAGTTTTTTCATTTCATTTTTATAAAACCCATTTTGATTGGAAATGGCTTGCAGTTATTTTGTTGATTATAATTTCCAAAGTTTTATTTAAACTTACTATTTCTCTAAAGAAACTTTGGTATAGTCTCGACTTTGGTATAGTCTAAATCAGACACAAAAATCCTCTCCCTTTTCTTATCCTTCTTCTTGGTGATGATTGTAATAATGTAACAAATTAAGTCAGGCAAATGACGTAGATATGTATTGCGACGCATGTGGAAATTTCCCATCTACTTTTTTCGAATTGCGGTCAACCTCTTATAACTGAAACAGCAGAAAGCAAAACCATGGATGAACGAGGTTTACTATATAAGTTTATAATTCTTATAACGCTAATTATATATTTATTTTAAGTTTAAAAACAATGAACTTTTGCATGATACTAGTTTTTCTTTTTGTGTGCCACGTACTTTGTTCTGGCTTTAATTTAATATGTATTAATAATAGTTTTGCTGTGCTTGAAGATACCCTTTTACGTATTTGTGTTTAAGGTAAGTTTCTATGTACTTTAAATTATTATTTTTTATGTTGAAAACGTTTTCCATCTGCTCCCATCGCAATTTCAATCTCTTTTCAGAATAACGTTTCTCTCGTCAATTCTTTCATCAGTTTGACGACCTCATACCACCGCAATATATTTTATTTTCTTTCCAGCCTATACGATTCGTTTTGTTTCTTGACAAGGAAAGTCTAATAATTAAGGTCCGGAGGTTTTAAAAAGTCACAATAATATTAATTTTCTAAATAATTCCTTCAAATATAATGAACACGGTTTGAATATTATGAATATACGAGTATTTATTTTAAATATGTGACAACTTCAACATTGAGATGACTCACCTCTTAAGGTCACACAATAATTTTTACAATCTCCAAAGAATGTCTGTATTCCATAGAGAGTTTTAAGTTCGATTCCTAACGAAGAAAATACATCACAATATGTACATATTTAATAAAAAAAGCTTTATAACATTTTTCCAGTTGGTTATGCAAGATTTTTACAATTCAATAAATTCACAAGGTTTCATATGATATGTTAAAATGTGATATAATATAGAAGAAAAAAAGCGTTAGAATAAAAAAACGTGTTTTTGAACTTATATTTCTATAAGAGTTATTTACGCATGATTATAAGGAACTGTTTTCAAGCTTTTCAACATTTGTTATAATTTTTTTGAAAAGTCTTCAGCGAAATCTATCGCAAGATCTGCTGTACTACGAGTATAAAGGTTTAATTAAGGTCCCCTGTTATCCATCCTATTAATTCACGATAAACACAATTCAATGTTACTTGGCATGTTTATTATCAACTGTCGGTATGAAAATTTTGAACAAAATAACTTGACTCCATGACTGTACACAGTTACAACAGGATCTAAACTTTCTTGTTTCCAGGACTGAGCAAAATCATATCCCATTTAATATACCAACAATAAACAATACAGGGAGAAGTATTAACCAAAGTATCTGAATTCAACGGTTTGGGCGTAACCTTTGATGCAGGACTCACATTTATAACTCATGTCTTGCGGTTGGTATCTTGCTTGCGTGTTACAGATTAATCGATTATTTAATAAATAGGTCATTTATTTATGTTAAGAACCCATATCTTGCGAAATTCGTACAAATATTTAGTTAGAAATAAATTAGAATACCCATCAGCAGGTTGAGATTCTCACCAGTGACACGACATTAATACGAGTATAATAATCCTTGTAATCAAAGTAGCAGAACTCGGTCAGAGGAAGAATACGAATCATTTTAAGTAGCAGAACTCGGTCAGATGAAGAATACAAATCATTTTAAGTAGCAGAACTCGGTCAGATGAAGAATACAAATCATTTTAAGTAGCAGAACTCGGTCAGATGAAGAATACAAATCGTTTTAAGTAACAGAACTCGGTCAGATGAAGAATACAAATCATTTTAAGGAAAATTTAATTAATGCTTTTAATAGCTCTTTATATTTTTTATTAAATTTGTGACCATTATTTTACCATGCAATGTTCTTTTAAAATTAACGTTGTATGATGAAACAGTTTTCAAGTATTGAATTAAAATGAATTAGCTATCAAAAGTATTTTATTTGTTTGCCTCATTAATGTAGTACTATAAATTGAATATCAACAGTATCATATATATTTGTTACATTTTCAAGTATTGAATTAAAATGAATTAGCTATCAAAAGTATTTTATTTGTTTGCCTCATTAATGTAGTACTATACATTGAATATCAACAGTATCATATATATTTGTTACATTTTCAAGTATTGAATTAAAATGAATTAGCTATCAAAAGTATTTTATTTGTTTGCCTCATTAATGTAGTACTATACATTGAATATCAACAGTATCATATATATTTGTTACATTTTCAAGTATTGAATTAAAATGAATTAGCTATCAAAAGTATTTTATTTGTTTGCCTCATTAATGTAGTACTATAAATTGAATATCAACAGTATCATATATATTTGTTACATTTTCAAGTATTGAATTAAAATGAATTAGCTATCAAAAGTATTTTATTTGTTTGCCTCATTAATGTAGTACTATACATTGAATATCAACAGTATCATATATATTTGTTACATTTTCAAGTATTGAATTAAAATGAATTAGCTATCAAAAGTATTTTATTTGTTTGCCTCATTAATGTAGTACTATACATTGAATATCAACAGTATCATATATATTTGTTACATTTTCAAGTATTGAATTAAAATGAATTAGCTATCAAAAGTATTTTATTTGTTTGCCTCATTAATGTAGTACTATAAATTGAATATCAACAGTATCATATATATTTGTTACATTTTCAAGTATTGAATTAAAATGAATTAGCTATCAAAAGTATTTTATTTGTTTGCCTCATTAATGTAGTACTATACATTGAATATCAACAGTATCATATATATTTGTTACATTTTCAAGTATTGAATTAAAATGAATTAGCTATCAAAAGTATTTTATTTGTTTGCCTCATTAATGTAGTACTATAAATTGAATATCAACAGTATCATATATATTTGTTACATTTTCAAGTATTGAATTAAAATGAATTAGCTATCAAAAGTATTTTATTTGTTTGCCTCATTAATGTAGTACTATACATTGAATATCAACAGTATCATATATATTTGTTACATTTTCAAGTATTGAATTAAAATGAATTAGCTATCAAAAGTATTTTATTTGTTTGCCTCATTAATGTAGTACTATAAATTGAATATCAACAGTATCATATATATTTGTTACATTTTCAAGTATTGAATTAAAATGAATTAGCTATCAAAAGTATTTTATTTGTTTGCCTCATTAATGTAGTACTATACATTGAATATCAACAGCATCATATATATTTGTTACATTTAAGTATACTTCGACAACTGACAACTGTCAAGTCAATACTACGTTTCGTCAGTGTTATTGCGTGGACTGGAAGCATTCGAAATGTGGATGCACCGGAGAATGCTACGGATACCCTGGACGGATATGGATATGGTCAGCAACACGAGGGTTCTTTAAAGAGCCAAAGTTGATAGAGAGTTGCTGACAAATATTAAAATCCGAAAGGATGTCCTACTTGGGTCATGTACTTAGAAGAGCAAAGTACAAATTACTGCACCTGATCATGAAAGGCAAAATAGAATGCCGAAGAGGTGATGGCAGGAGGAAAATCTCCTGGCTCCGCAATATACGTGATTGGACTGGCATAAGGGGCGTTGAGGATCTTTTTCGGGCTGCCGGGGACAAATATATCTACTCTCAGGTGATATTCAACGTTGGGGGGACCTGACATGACAATGGGAAGAAGAAGTATATATTTGGTTTAAAAGTGTATAAAAATATTTTGTTAGTATTATAGTATTTACAATATTTTATTCAAAGAAAAAATTTTTTTTTTTTCAAATGAATAGGTTTATTAATATTTTTCGAGCGTACAGTAAGTATATTAAGATTTTTATACAATTCGAAGAATAAAATATGAGTTCCCTGTAAAATAGAATTGTCAGTGTCGCTCGATGTTGGCGGTAAGTTTGTGAAACAATCAGAGCTGATATGGACTATAGTAATGTCTCGCCCGTGTCTAGCACACGACACGAGTCCGAGTCCGAGTCCTTTGAAAGTATGGCGGCTAGAAAGACTTCTTGTTCGGAAATACGAGTACAACAAAGCAATATTTTCTGTTTGGACGAAGAGTAGTCACCTTGAAAAGAGCATAGCGAGTGAAGTTAGCTACTTTTTCCATCAATTTATTTAGGAAGTTCATTCTAATTTAGCGATTTAATCACGTTTGTTGGTATATTATCTATTACAACTCACTAAACCCATTCATTGTGCATAGCCAAACATTTATTTTTAATTGACAAAAATTACACAAAGTACTATTTTTAGTGCCGGGCACTTAGATATTGTATTACATTATGACTTTGGCACAAATACTCGCTAATTTGATCGCATTTATGAATTACATACACAGTTCTTAAAATTGTTTCACTCATGGCGGTAAGAGTTGATATTTTGTTATTTTTCTTTTATAAATTTTATAACTAGATTTGTTTAGACATTGAATACATACCAGAATACCTAGTTCTAAGTAAAGGACGGTACACTACTGTTCTGACAAAAAAGAATACCATTGAAAAGGTAAAGAATCTTTTAAACTTTAATACATTATTGAATACTTTAAAATGATGTAGTGTTTGTTGTGACAGTCAATTTTGTAACTGGTGTTACATACAAATTACATTCTAAAGAAAATCATTCCCAAATATCCAATCGCTTATGAATTTAGAGGTCACGTTGCAATTTTTTTGGCCTTCTGTGTAAGTTTTGCAAATGTGGTTTCATCATTGGGCAAGTACAAAATCAATAACAACGACAGTTCTTATATGCACATAATGCGACATAGTAAAGTCGCGATTGAATTGTGCATTTCATATTCTTATAGTACAACTGTATACATGTTCTCTGCCATAAAGATAACGTTGTAAGCAATTTTTGAGCGAAGGCCTAATTACGTAATGGTAAAACTGTCCGTATTATGATTAATGGGTTGTGTATGAATATATTATATAATGACGGCGAAAATATAAACAAATATATTCTTCGGTTTGACATTCTTATTGTGCTACGCTTTCATTGTATACAGTACCACCTGGCGAGCTTATTGCCATTTGGCAATATCTTCCAACCAACCAGAAAGATATTAAAAAGGCCTTAAGTAAAAACTAGACTAAAACCTTTTTTTTAAATCTGGGTTCCAACAGGAATCGAACCCATAACCTGCGGGCTGGGAGATAAATGTCTTACCAACTACACCACAGATTATTATTATATGGCTCTACAGTTGTACAATCAGGCGAGTTCATCAATCTCCTTCAACCAATCAGAAAAAAATCAAAGAGATCTTAAGTGAAAATCAGACCGGTACCGGTTTTTTATAAAACTTGGGTAATAATTAGAATCGTGCCTAAAACCCACGGGCTAGACAACAGGCGTCTTACCAATCAAGCCACTGAGTTTATAAAACTTATATAAAATAAAAACACACATAAGTTAATGTTATTCCTGGGGTCACTGTCTGGGATGCATATGTTTACAAGATGTTGAGGCCTTTTTCTGAAAATAAGTATGCAGATTCAGCCACCATGAGCCATGGGCTCGATTTCCGATGTACTTTAACTATCAGACCTTTAGTCTTCTGAGTTCATTAGTTTACTGACACATTGCAGCTGCCTAACGCAATTCTTTAAAAAATCCACTTTGTTAAACATTGATACACCAAAAATATTTGTATAAAATCAGGTTTAATATGCGATTGAGCATTAAGCACTCGAGCATTTATTGATTGTTACCAAAATAGTGGATGCATATTACAAAAACTTTCAGCCGTTCTTTTACGGTTTAGTGCTCTAAATACTCCAAAAACTTAACGGCTTCAACTGTAAAAAATCAATTCTTAGAAACCAAAGTGTAGAATGGCAGTCTTGTCGGTAATATAAGTGTGCACTGTTGCATTGTCGTGCAATAATCTAACGCCTAGTGACAGCTTTCTTCGACGTTTGTTTTTATGCCAGCTTTTAACTTGTCCATTAATAACAATATACTCCCCAATAACCGTAGAGTTAATCTCGTTGAAGTAAATTAGTACAACTCCCCGAAAATCCGGAAAAAAAATTGGGGGGTCGTATTACCTTGGCTTTATAGGTTTATATGTGGTGATGCCTGATGGTGCCACTTAATTGAGTTTCTTTTATAGCAGATGATCACAGTGCAAAACCATAATCTTTTCCTCCGTTACAATTAACAAAATGGTTTCATTTTCTTTTCCATCCCCGAATATTTAAAACTCATCACATTTAATTCGTCGTTACATTTGGAAAGCACTCAAGAGTTTTAGCGCCCATCTTGCGCTTCTCTTTCTGATGCAAAGATGATCTTGCAAAATTCAATGCAACATGGTTTTGGAAAACCCACAATTTGAAGCTATTTCTTAAATCTTAAACACTTGCTCTTAAACGTATGCAACTGTTTCTCGAACGAGTATTCTGCTGATCTGCCTTGACGAGGGCCATCTTTCACCAATTATTTGCCTTAGTAAAACTGGTTAACTAAATATTTCACTCTTGTGACGTGTTATATGACGGGAAAGATTTTTCATATGCAATATCTAAACGTTGTTCAATTTCTGCAGAACATTTCCCTTCTTATGAAAGAAATTTGAAACTTCGTGATTTTTTATTGTTAATATTTCAAAATATAACTAAACGGCACATCTTTATCGGCTCTTGTTGATATTTAATTAATTGACATACTATTGAGGGTAAAAGTATCAAATTTTAATTTTAACATTACCTGACCATACTACGGTGGTTGTTGTATCTGCTCATACACGTTATCTTTTAACATTACCTGACCATACGGTGGTTGTTGTATCTGCTCATACACGTTATCTTTTAACATTACCTGACCATACGGTGGTTGTTGTATCTGCTCATACACGTTATCTTTTAACATTACCTGACCATACGGTGGTTGTTGTATCTGCTCATACACGTTATCTTTTAACATTACCTGACCATACGGTGGTTGTTGTATCTGCTCATACACGTTATCTTTTAACATTACCTGACCATACGGTGGTTGTTGTATCTGCTCATACACGTTATCTTTTCTTCAGACTGAAAACTTTTGGACTAAAGTGGTAGTTTACTAAAAAAAAAAACATTTATTTGGATACAAATATCAAATCCGTTATCGGGTATTTAAAATAAAATATTTGTTATTATTCAATTAAGAATTATTTACTTGTTTTCAGATTGATCATAATTTATCAAAGTATTGTATATGTCATATTTAATACAATACGTATACACATTACCATTTTTTTGTACGTTATGGTTTTCGTACGTTATGAGTTTAATTATGAATTAATTTAATAACGGACGTCTCCAGTGCATATTTTCATTTCTTTAAATATATGTATACTTTTTCATACCCACATTCTGCTCTTAATTTTCATTCTAGATATTTACTGCCACGATCGAGCCTAAAACTAGAATTACAATCTAATAATATAAATGACCGTTAATCCATTTTTAATAAATTGTTTCATCGCCATACGTTTCTTCCAATCTTCCCTATGTATTGTTTTTTTACAGATTAAACTAATCAGATTTGCTATGTAAATATATTGCATAAAACTGCACGTGAAGTGCATTTTATACAGATATATCTATTTTTAAAATTTAAAATAACAGTAAAACGCAGAATTAAAAATAAACCGATGTTTCAAAAGGGGACGGATTATTTTAATTGATTCGGCGTTAAAGTTGCACGGTTTGCTTTTTCATCATTTTTCCATAGCAATTTATTTGGTTCGGGAATAATAACCATAAAAAAGTGTTTTAAATGGAAGTTTTTGTTTTTCTATTAAATTAACAAAATTTAGGTATTCTATTTAATTAACACGTTTCAGCAATGATTTTAATAGTATTTAACGGCATATTTACATTCCTGAGTTTAGTTGTGAAATTATTAATTGCGGTAATAAACATTATTGAATTTTCATAAGAAAGAATTAAGTTATTTGGAATTATTTTCGTATGAAAGGCGCTATACTTCATTCGCCTAGAATGTTGCTACCTAATAATGCAAATCACTGGGCGTTCCACGAATTACGTTGCAAGACACTGGACGGAGCCCTCGGGCACAACATCTTGTGCGGCATGGACTGCTCATCAACACAGATTCAGAGAGTTCATCCATCACGTAACATTCCCCATTTTGATATGCTGTCTTTAGTTTTCCCATTTCTATACGGAACCTTTAAAGATATTTCCAGGACAATTCAAAGTCAGGTGGCAATTCTTCTACAAGCAAAGTTGATTGTCCTCCCCACTAGTTCATCCTTGCAATTGTAGGTGGTTGTTCCAGAGGCTTCGTGGGTCTAATAATACTACGCATGATATCAACCTAAGGGCTGAGGGCTAGTGGTTATACGAAGAATGTCGGGGACATTCGGCTCTACAAGAGTTATACGACTAACAGAAGTAATTTATTTTTAGAATGTGAAGATGATACATCATTAAGAAATAAATATTTAACTTACTCCAAACAATTTTGTTTCATTCGTACGAGCAGCAGCAGTCGCAGTCAACTGTATGGGTATTTTAAGACGAGCCAAATCCAAAAAAAGTTGTTCGCGCATGAAGCACTTCGAAGCAAATGGTGGCTTGTTTATTCGGTATAAATGGTCATGTCGCAACAGTGCCTTTAGTGAAACGTCGTACGTTCAATTCTGAATGGTACACCACCATTTGTTTGCCAGAAGTGTTCGGGAGAAATGAGGAAAACCAACCGCCGAAGACGGATCATTCTCCACTATGGCAATGCGAGCTCTCACACATCAACTCAAACAAGTGACTTTTTGAGCACTCAAAACATCGAATTGATGGGTCATCCGGCGTACAGCCCTGATTTGGCACCCAATGACTTCTTTTTATTCCCGAACATCAACAATAAATTATGAAGTCAACGTTTTTCGACGCCTGAAGAAGCGGTTGATGCGTTCAAAACGCATGTTTTGAAGTTACCTCATTCGGAGTGGAAAAAGTGCCTCGAAAATTGGTTCAAACGCATGCAAAAGTGTATTGATCTTCATGGAGAGTATTTTGAAAAACAATAAAGCCATTTTTGATGATAAATATTTTTTTTTTACTTGTCTGTCTCAAAACTTAAGTAGCAACCCTCGTATAAAGCAATTTTGCATGTATTTAAATAAAAATTATCTTAGTAATTTTTATGTAAAACAAAGAAAAAATTTGGTGAAAAACTTTTGATGAAAAATTCAATACAAGGATGGTTAAAATGGATTTTGAGTGACATTCTGCACCCTAGATTTTTGTATATTTTGGGTAGATTGTTCACTATGGAAACATAGTTATCCTTCTTTCTGTTTCACGATCATTCAACTTATATCAACTCGAGATCTTTAAAAGATTGTTTTATCTGTCGATACATAAAAATCCCTTTTTTATTATGTATCACTGAGTTTTGTGCACATTATTAAAAATTGAAACCTTTGCCTTGTATGTCAAAGGTTTAACAAATTAATATTAAACCAAATTAGTAATGTAGAGGATGAAAAATGATTACATTGGGGTTAAAAAGTGGTGACTTTTCTCACCGATAGCTAAACTTTTCCTTTCAAGCAATTTTTTGAACAGAAGTTATTATTTAAATATCTGCTACCCCACTTGCTTGAAAAACTACTCTATTTATTTAGTTAACATTTTTTTATTGCAGATACAATTTGACGGGATTATTGCCAAGCGGCAATCTCTTCCAATCAACCAGACAAAAGTAAATGAAGCAAGTTTCATGGTCGCAAAAAACATTCAAACAACTATTCATCCTCACGAAATCCATGTATACATACGTGAGCATATGCCCACAAACCTCACAAAGACGGACAATCACCCGAACATTCCTTTTCATATAAAGTGAGATATCATCAATCGAAGGAAAAGGAAGGGATGGTGGAGAGGAAAGGAAAAACAACCAGGAATGAAACACGTTATATTACTGACTACAAATTAAGAGTTTTTTCAGTCGCTTCTTAAAGCATGCCAAGGACGGAGCAAGTCTAACATTGGTTTGTAACTGATTCCAGAGTCTCACTGCATAGACAGTAAAGGACAACGTAAAAATAGAAGAGCAGTGAACCGGTAATACCAATAAGCAATCTCTGTTTGAGCGTAGCGTTAGTTCATGATCGGAAAGATGCTGAAAAGTTACGGTGAGATAAGAGGTGTTGGCGGGACAGTTCAGGATATTATATAATACAATAAAGACAGTGTGTAAATTTGGCGTCTTTTTTACACGTTTAACTGGGTAAATGCCTTCTAGTATGAAGTGAAATTATCGTACTTTCTTGTGTTAAAAAGAACTGTAATTTGTCCAGCTGTTCCTCTGTAACATCCAAGTAACATACATCCGCATTGTTCAAAATCGAAAAGAGCAGAGATTGCACGAGTAAAATTTTGGTTTTAGTAGACAACAATCTTGGCTACCCTTAAAGTTAATGAAGGCTGAAGAAGATTCTTCGGCTTACCTCATTTATTTGATCTCGCCTTGAGAGAGTGTTATCCATTAGCACTCCTAGGTTTTTAACAGTTTTAAATAATGGTATGATAGAGCCATCCATTAATATTGGAAAGAGTAAGTTAGTGTTGAATTTACTGAGAAGCTGAGGGCTGCCTATGAGGATTGCTTGAGACTTCGTATGATTAATGAGTAAGCCATGCTCCCCAGTCCACTCGGAGTTCGATTGAAAGTCCGCATTTAGATCGTTCAATGGCGTGTGAAAGCAATCTGAATCAAAATGAATATATAACGAGTATATCTGCAGATCATCCGCATGCAGACGATAATACTACTTAAGATATGATGTTATTGGTTTTATGAATCTATCCTGCTAACCTGAAAGTAATGCAACTACTTTTAGATCGTAGCATAACTGCCACGTATGAATTTGTTTAATATTATTTCCTTAAGTATGTCTGGCATACTCTCACAAGGCATTTTCATGTCCCTTCGAAAAGTTATCGGGCTGAATGTTATGTATTTCCGTTAAAAATTATAACTGCTTTCAGGTTATTGTAGTTTAAGACATATCAATAAAAAAACATTATTAATGTAGACTAAGCTGGACTCCGAATTCAAGCTTCAATACATTCACATCAGTTCAAATAGACATTGAATATTTTATTTCGAAACATGCAAATACGTACACATATTTCTTTTTCTACATAATATTTTAGTGCCTTGTTCCAAAGGATTTCACTGTTCAGATCTGAAACCCGAGAGTTTGGATTTCGGTTTTAGTAGTTATAAGCCACATACTAAATAATTGAGTTCTTCTTGCTAGATATTATGAGGTGACGCATTCTGATCGTCTCGTTGATATTTACATGGAGTCTGCGAATCGTCATCAGTTTTACTTGGGGAATTTTTATCTTAAAAAATGCATCGATTAATGTTCGCCATAGGAAACAAGTATCCAGGCTTAAGTTAAATCACTACAATAGTTGGTGTACTAAATTCTACTTAAAAAAGATAAAAATATTGTAATGATTTTGTGATACCATTAGTGTGATACAAATGTTTAGATATATAAATAGAAATTTATTTGAGAAAATATACGGAATATTCACTGCTTCACTGACTAACCTGATTTGGCCAAAAAAATCAGAACACAGCTTCATTCTCTCGGACTAAAAAGTAACTGGATATTACAACGTGTAACCTCAGTTTTTTTCTAACTATTTCTCTTGATTCTCTATTTCGCAAAAAAAACTTGTATATCTTCTATAATACTAATCGTGTGCATGACTAACAGATATAGTCGTGCTGTTTCAAAATCTGATATTTTTGTCCTATATTTAATTTATCATTAACTTTGGTCACCTTCTCGTTAACAAAGACATACCTTCAATCGAATGCATACGTAAAAAAAATCAAGAATGAAAAATAATGTAAAAAATGAAAACCAACAATGTTTTATTAACACATTTATACATAAAATGCCAGTCCACGGGTCAATTTCTGTGTATTCAAAATTTTATGTACGAATGAGTATTATCCCAGATGCAAAATAATTGTCGAATAGTGTAATTTTCAATATCTATTGGTATACCTACATATTTTCATTCCACACTATCCAAACCTTTAAACGTGATTTAACAAGTAAGATAAAGATTTAAAAAATCAAAGTATCAAGTATCAAGTGTTTCTTCCTCTTCTGTACAAATATTTCACACCTCTTTACGATTAGTGATACGAGTATTAAGTAAGACTTCAAAGAAAAATGATGAACATTTGGTAAGTTATTTTATTATTTTAAAATTATCCAAGTAAAATTCAGACACGGCGTTCGAACGACTTTAAATAAAGATATATTTTTTGTTTGGTTCTATCAAAACCAAATAACATATCCTGAATAAACGAATCACGTACCAAAAAGGTGACTTAAAAATATTGTAGGATGACCAATATATAAAATAAAACAAAAAATACAATACATATCAGAATTAATGATTCTAGTAATCTTTCTTCACTTTTAAAAATTATGCAAATTGTTATTTCCAAAATACAATATATTGATAAAATGAACAAACTTTCCCCTGTTATTATTACTGCTTCGGCAAAAACATTTTTATTTATTGAAGAACGATTCGTGTGTGCTCCAATAAAGTTAATCAAGATCATTTATAACGATTATTCTGTCATTTCGATTGTCAAAGTATAGAACAATAATTTGTTTCGGTGGAGAGATGGAGGGACGTTCTTAACTAGCTAAACTGGTACACAGAACGCAGGCTGGGAGATCCGGCGCGTTCATTACTCGCAGCCAGGCCAACGCCAATGCGGGATATCAATTCGGGATACGAATGATACTTGGACAACTTTCGGTGGCGAGAGAATTTTCAGTGGCGTTCATTGAAGACGGCACCCGCTCGATTCGGTGGGGCGCAGGCGCGTCCCCCTCTACTCGCCGACTGCCAAACACTGTGCAAGGGCCCGCCCGCGCAGTGGTCGACTCATGGCGGCCAGCGCCGGCCGAACGCCGCGCCGACACGTTCAGCGCTCGCGAGCACTCGGCGGATGAGCGGGACTGGTGCAACAGCGAGTGACAGCACCCGCCGTAGAGTCAACGCGATCCTCGCCCGCAGACAGAACCCCATACGCGGACCAGACCCGATTCGCGCGCTCTCCAACGTGATCTCATGGCACGCGGCTAGTAGGGGCCGTTCGCTTTTCGGAAGTAAGAGAACCTCCGGTCTTGATGTCTGATGTCATCGCTGAAGAGTTCTGTGATAAGCATCTGGTATACGACTCTAGTTTTGGCGACGTGTTGACGACAGTTTGCCGCTCAGCGTGCCAATTAAGACGATCGAGATAATTACTTGAAACAGTCTGTGTTATGTTTTATTCACACTATCTGTGGACCCTAAAAACAATGAGTGTTAACGAATTTCTTACTGCCGAAATATAAAATATCTCCTGTGTCACAAAACTGACAAACTTGGCGAAATAAACATAAATGTATTTGCTTATAAACTAGACTCAAAACAAAATGTATTCCTGCCACAAAATAACGCTTAACTTAAGATAAACCAATAACAGTGAAGATATTAGTAAAATTTTCACTTTTTATAATCTTCACGCAAAGACAACAATTAAAAAAATAGTGATTTTAAACCATTTTTGCCAAAATTAATAATTTTAACATTTCTAACGTTATTCGTATTTAACGTATCATAATTGCACAAAGCTGTATGAATTCATGGTTAATTATAAAATAATAAATCTCTAGATGTTATACGTGTAAAGTTAATCATTAGAAATTTTCATATTTTGTATTGCAGCTTTCTATACGTCCTTACATAAGAAAAAATAATTAATTAAATTAACCTTCGTTG
>OX463843.1:38843326-38961668 GCA_949825065.1 Odontocerum albicorne | reverse complement strand
AGTGATGTTGACTTTTGTTTTAATTCGTCTTCTTTTTCTTTTCTTTTTTTGAATCGGTTGCTCTGTCTTTCACTAGTTCTTTTAATATTTTCAGGTAAAGGTTTCAAGTAGGACGTTATTGATTGGTTTTGGTAGAGATATTTCTTATTGTTTTGCTGTTATCCGTTGGAATTACAGGATTATACGTTTCTGGTGCATTAGGATTAAAAAGATGAATCCATACATCTGCGAGGCTTCGGGCTTCATCTCTATGATTTAAGCTGTTTGGTCTTTTCATAATCTCTATAGCTTCTCGGAATTGTCTTTCTGAATATATATATATATATATATATATATATATATATATATATATATATATTTATATATATATATATATATATATATATATATATATATATATATATATATATATATATATATATATATATATATATATATATATATATATATATATATATATATATATATATATATATATATATATATATATATATATATATATATATATATATATATATATATATATTTATATATATATATATATATATATATATATATATATATATATATATATATATATATATATATAATATATATATATATATATATATATATATATATATATATATATATATATATATATATATATATATATATATATATATATATATATATATATATATATATATATATATATATATATATATATATATATATATATATATATATATATATATATATATATATATATATATATATAAATATATATATATATATATATATATATATATATATATATATATATATATATATATATATATATATATATATATATATATATATATATATATATATATATATATATATATATATATATATATATATATATATATAAATATATATATATATATATATATATATATATATATATATATATATATATATATATATATATATATATATATATATATATATATAAATAATAAATATATATATATAAATATCCCTAATTGTAAATCAGACTGAAAGCCCATTTTTATTAAATATGTGTTCCAGCAGGGATCGAACCCGCAACCTCCGGATTGATAGACAAGCGTCTTACCACCAGGCCATGGAGGTCTTCTTGTATGTTGTTCGAATGAGATTGCCACCTTCCTGTATGCCCGCCAAGTTTTACTGTTCGCAATAAATATATAATATATGCTAGACACAAATGACAAATATATTGCAGACAAAATAATCCATATGCGTATGTCAAAATTCATATTACATGTATGCATATTATGTTACATAATGCCTATAAGATGCAATCATAGATGGACCACTATAATTTTACTCACAAATTGCGGTTAGATAATTTCCTTCGGATATCAATAGGACCTGAGTTACATATCATACCTCTATCATCAATTACGAGTACTACTCGTACATATGGTATAGTGATGTAAAAACTTTTATCATTCCGGTTCAAGAAGAATTTAAAAAGCTATACTAGTTCAATTTATGACTAATATTTCCACAGCGCCAGTTATATCAAAAGAATATGATTTTTCTAATATTTCGTATCTTTCTTTGTGGAACTCCATATTAGAAGTTCTGTATGGTTGGAAGAGATTGTCACTTGACAATAAGCCCACCAGATTTTTTTACAATGAAGTGTTCAATAAATAAATAAATAGAATGTTAAATAATAAGTTACTTCGTTATTCCACTAATTATATTTTCGCCACGACACTGTCTGCCTCCTATCGAAAGGTTTTCTCCAGACGGAATGATCCTGGTTTGTTATGAAAACAATGAAATCAGGTTGGTGTCATATTTTATCGTAAGTGTATGATCTATTAACCCAAAGAAAAAAAATAAGGGTGAAACCTTCATTATTTTTAGGTTCTTTGTAGCTTTTTTGCTAATGGCCTTGTGTATCACGTTTATTTCTAATTAAGAAACCCTTCGGGTCACATGGCTATACACACTTTCGATGAAACGTGACACAAGTCTGACCGTTGCTCTTGTAACAAATCGGAATCATTCTGTCTGAAGAAAGCCTCTAGATAAGTATACATGCGTGTTGTGGGGAATAATATAAGTGGAATAACAAAGATATTTATTATTTAAAAGAAACTATTCAATGTATGTACTTTATTTAAAAAATATATCAGAAATCTTCACCTTTTCTGTGCTGTTAACGTGCTCCATGATTGAATTGCCTTAAAAAATATGGTATATTCTGTATAGTTTTGGTGCGACCGTGGATGCAATTTTCACCCTTTGCGTATGTGGCATTACATTGATTCTCTCCTGTAATCGCGTGGAATGGTCCGCACTGTCACTTACATCATGGAGTGTCTAATATAGTGATTTGCAGAAGTACCGGAGGACATCAATCGTGCTATTCTTGAGGATGTACATAGTTAAACAACCTTAGCATTCAACTTAATGATACCATTCAACTTAATAAATAGAACCTTATCATTCAACTTTATAAATAGAAAAACTATAATAGATAAAAATAATACAATACAGCAAAAAACATATTTCTAAATACAATTCGTTATCTGCACAAAATTCGTAACACATTTACAATAACATTATAGTTGATGCAATGATAAAAAATGTACGTTATTACTGTAAAAGTTAAATTTATCATTTGCAAAATAATGGTTTAAAAAATCGTAATGAGTAAACAAACTCAAAACAATGCATTATACTATGCGTATCCAGAAAGTAAGTGTACTGAGGCTCTCACGACCGGATGGATTTTATTTTCGACATGTTGGCTACACTTCCGTGTAGCCTGACTCTACCCCTCCGCAACGAGACCGGTTCGAGGTCAGTAGGTTGAGAAGTGTCGACGCGACAACACGTTTCGTGAAAAATGTCAATCCAATCTCCCGCCAAGTGCGAAATACGCGGCGTCATCCGTTATCTCGTTTGGAAGGGAAAACCTCCGGTTGAGGTTTATAATGAGGTGAAAACTGCATATGGTGATAAAGCTATGAACCGTACGAGTGTGTACAAGTGGTGTCGCGAGTTTAAAAACGGTCACGTCACACCTCTTCACCCTCCGCCAAAAAGTTCAAAACCACAATTTCAGCCAAGAAAATCATGGCATCCGTGTTTTGGGACTGTCAAGGCATAATTTTAATTGAATATATGCCTCAAGGGGAGATCATCAACTCTGCAAGATACTGTGAGATCCTAAAAAAATTGCGGAGGGCGATTCAGAACAAGAGGAGAGGCATGCTGACAAAGGGAGTCTGCCTGCTGCACGACAATGCCAGACCGCACACGGCCAACGCCACAAAGGAACTGCTCGCCTCGTTTAAATGGGATGTCCTGAACCATCCCGCGCATTCCCCTGACCTAGCACCTTCAGATTACTACCTCTTTACCTCCCTGAAGCTGCACATGGGTGGAAAAAGGTTTTCAACCGACGAGGAGGTAAAGGAGGAGGTGGAGAAGTGGACAGAGGGGTTGGCGGGAAACTACTTCGAGGAAGGCGTCAAAAAGTCGATACCCCGCTTCACCACCTGCATTGAGAGGAATGGCGACTATGTCGAAAAATAGCTTACATATGTACTACGGTAACCACGTAATTTTTTTGTTTAAATAAAAAAAATTGTAACCTACAAAAATTCAGTACACTTACTTTCTGGATATGCCTCGTACACTATGATAATAACATATCATGTTTGCTTGATATTCAAAATTAAACGTTAATAAACAAATATTTTTTTTTAATTTCAATGTTTATTTTTTTTATTTGATCATTGGCTGGCGTATGTTTTATACTTATCCTACCCATGATCTCTTTAAATTTAATCAATTCTAAGGAAGAAACTGGTGAAAATGTTATCTTTTCAAGTATTACGAGTATCACTGACATTTTTATTACAACGTTTAGTTTTCTAGACCAAGTACTATAATTGGTGTAAATATCTCGTTGCCCGTACATCATGACGTGAATGTCTGGTCGAATATATCAGGCAGGGTTGTGAAAACTAACGAGCTGGAGCATTGTTTTTCAGCCTTTGGGTCGAGATCATTGTTTTAAGTTGGAATTCACATTTTGAAGGAAATAAACTGATAAGTTTAATGTTTATTACGTTTTATCTAAGCACTTCCATTTTAGAATTGTGTCATTCCAATAATAAATTTAAGTCTCATCCGTGGTTTCATCCTTCCTTATCCACTGCTTTACACGTGTATTCCTTCTATCAACGCCACAATATCATACTATTTCTCAACTTTGTACTTTCAACCAGGGTTTCTAATTTGACATTTTTATCTCATCGTATTTTAG
Organism: Odontocerum albicorne; assembly: GCA_949825065.1. Taxonomy (NCBI): domain Eukaryota; kingdom Metazoa; phylum Arthropoda; class Insecta; order Trichoptera; family Odontoceridae; genus Odontocerum; species Odontocerum albicorne. The sequence continues at coordinate 38,957,365 of OX463843.1, read as the reverse complement.
TATGATCACTGACTGGACTATATCTATGGCTTTGCTCATTTATTTATTTTTCAATCTCCAAGAGAAATATATAACATTGCTTATTTAATTGATCTTTGTGACACTTGAAATATGTTGTTTAAGTACTGACGACTCGTGTCTTAATATTAATCGCTTAACCAAAGTTATATGCTCTGTCCTTCTCCAACTTTACGATTCACTTATCTTTTTCAATTCACGATAACGACATAAATTGCGGTATTCTCAATTTAAAATTGATCAACTAGATTTCCTGTATTAGTCAGTATTGGTCAATGATGAAACGAAAATGAAAACTTTGCATTACTCAACTGGGTCGATAAGAAAAGCAACTTTTTGCACTAGATTTAATATTATGTATGAAGGAATGAATGTTGATAAACAAGAACATACTCGTAGTGATATGGTGTAGTACCGGACGTACGGGATTGCCGGCCGTCCCGTCCCACAAAGATTTTTAAATCATCAATATTTATTTAAGTGGAAACTTACTCGTAACTTGTTTCCATTAGAAATTTCATTGACTACGAAGGAATCGAGTTTTATCGTTTTATTTATTTTTTATTGAAAAAAAAATTTACGTGTTAAGGTGTAAGAGTTAACCGTGTAATACAGTAAACTCTCAGGGGGTTTACCACATGGCAATCTCTTCCAACTAAGCCCGGAGCCCCAATGCCAGATGAATTCCGAAGAAGCTTTCTCCTTCCCTTCTACAAAAACAAAGAAGACTCCAGGAAATGCGACAACTATAGAGGCATAAAGCTAATATCCCACACTATGAAAATCTATGAGCGAATTATAAACTCGAGAATCAGGAATTTGGTGGAAATACATGACAACCAGTGTGGCTTCGTATCGGGAAAGTCAACAGTAGACGCCATTCAAACCGTTAGACTCCTTGTCGAAAAACACCGTGATGCCAAGAAAGACCTTCATATGGTCTTCATCGATCTTGAAAAGGCATTTGACAGGGTCCCTAGAAGCCTAATTTTGGCAGCACTTAGAGCCCATAGTGTACCATAGAAATATGTACTTGCCATCCAGGACATGTACGATAACGTGACAACGCAAGTGAGGTGCACTTCGGGAACTTCACCAGAATTTCCAGTAAAGGTGGGGGTACATCAAGGATCGGTACTCAGTCCGGTACTGTTCATCTTAGTCATGGACTATTTAACTAACCAGGAAATGAACAGTTTCCTAAAGATCATACTATTTGCAGACGATATCGTATTAATAAGTGAAAGACACGAAGACCTGCAAAATAGTCTGGAAAGGTGGAGAAGAATCTTGGAGGACAATGGATTGAGACTGAGCAGAAAGAAAACAGAGTATCTGTACCTACCATTCGAGAACACAAATGCTGTCACTCCCGTAATGCAAATGGATGGAGAAACATTACCAAATTGTGACTTCTTTAAGTATCTTGGGTCACTCATCCATAGCGATGGAGGATGTGCAGCAGATGTAATACATAGAATTAGTGTGGGATGGATGAAGTTTAGATCAATGACGGGAGTTCTATGTGATCCGAAAATGTCAGTAAAGTTAAAAGGAAAAGTATACCAAACGATTGTCAGACCCGCACTCCTCTATGGCTCCGAGTAATGGACGATGTATACCTCTTACTCTAGGCAACTAGAAACTGCTGAAATGCGCATGCTAAGATGGTCAGCAGGTGTGTCCCTAAGAGACAAAATAAGAAGCTCGCGCATTCGTGGAAGCCTGGGTGTTACAGACATCAACAGCAAGATGGAGGAGAGGCGATTGAGATGGTATGGGCACGTTGGACGCAGAGCACCCGATCACATTGTGAACCACGCAATCTCCATGGATCTTCCTCGAATAACAACCAGAGGAAGACCAAAGAATTCATGGGTGGTGCAAAAAGATAACCTGATGCATAGGCACGGCCTGGGGGACGTAGTCCGGGACAGAAGAGCATAAAACCTGAGGACGAGGAGAGCTGACCCCAACAGTCTTCGCAGACAATGAGTTGGGATGGAGCCAGGGAGAGAGAATTTCTTCCAACTAAACAGAAAAAATTAAGTCAAAACCTGATTATAACCCTAAGTTGGGTTCCAACGGAAATTGAACATGTTGGAACGTCGGAGACTTACCAATTAGATCACGAAGATCGTCAATGTTGATATTTTTAAGCCAGAGGTGAAGAAAACAAAGAGTTAAAGTATGAATGAAATATTTTATTTGAACGAAAGGTTAACAAACTATTTGAAGTCATTTTATGATATTTTGATGTAAATAATTGTTACTATTAGAAATACTGAGAGGAATGTGTGGGACACTTGGGCGTTTTTTATAACAATGTGTGTAGATCAGATACACTCTTAGAAGGTAACAATGACAACCTTCGAGGCCTACTTGGTAAGGACACTTGGGCGTTTTTTATAACAATGTATGTAGATCAGATACACTCTTAGAAGGTAACAATGACAACCTTCAATGCCTACTTGGTAAGGACACTTGGGCGTTTTTTATAACAATGTGTGTAGATCAGATACACTCTTAGAAGGTAACAATGACCACCTTCGAGGCCTACTTGGTAAGGACACTTGGGCGTTTTTTATAACAATGTGTGTAGATCAGATACACTCTTAGAAGGTAACAATGACAACCTTCGAGGCCTACTTGGTAAGGACACTTGGGCGTTTTTTATAACAATGTGTGTTGATCAGATACACTCTTAGAAGGTAACAATGACAACCTTCGAGGCCTACTTGGTAAGGACACTTGGGATTTTTTTATAACAATGTGTGTAGATCAGATACACTCTTAGAAAGTAACAATGACAACCTTCGAGGCCTACTTGGTAAGGCGCTTAACTTTCATGCGGAGATTTCATATTTGATTCCAGATAGTAGGTACTCATCTATAAAAAGGTTCCGATTTGATAAGAGTTCATCTAGTAACATATGGTACTCACATGCGCCGAGTACGTGTGCAAGTGGAGTTGCCCCTTCACATGTGGTAGTGGTTTTCATGCCTACTCAAGTACCTGAAAGCTTGATTACTGGCACCTAAAACAATATTGGCATCTGGACACGTTCTTCAATATGTCAAAATCACAATATTAATATGGTACCATGTAACAAATATCATTTTTTTGCAGGGTACCATACTAATCAAGAAGAACAACAGTCATAAATATTGGAAAATGGTATTAATTTTGTTGCGCGGAAAATAATTTCGTATTTTAGGTGAAATTTAATCGTAAAACGGCACTAAGTGCTCGAGAACGGTGGTTTTCGATATTTTAAGTATCTTAGCCACCTCTCGTGACGTGAAACGCTGGTATTCTCAATAAAAGCCTAGATTTGGTCATCAATGGTAACCGACCTTCCAAAGCGGACACCATTTTCAAGCGTCGTATTACTATAACTGATTTTTTAACCACATGTACACACGATCATCATCATTGTGCCATATGTTGTACATCAGAAGGGGAAATCAGACTGATTTTTTTTTAAAAGGATTGGATATCAACAGAAACCGAACTCGCAACCCCTGGGCTGTGAGACAAGCTTTTTACCATCTAGGCCACAAAGATCGTCAAAATCGTTTTGAAATAATTGAACGTGACCTTCTTACGAGTATCCTCACAGAGTATTTATAAGTCAGATTCTAATGTATTATCTATCATAATAATTATGTAACGTACCTATTGGTGATGTTGGATTGATGGATCCAGCCAAAATTATGGTTCACTTCAGTTTAGCTGTACCACCTCCATATAATGCTTTATGGGCAAACATTGGGACAGACATACTATATTACTCATTTGAATTCCAATCAGCGCCTTGTTACAAGGCAAACGTGTGACCATATAATTTAAGTTTTAAAATTACGGATTTCTTACACTTCAATTAATAATAGTTATTTCTATTCACCATCTATCACATTACCTTTTTCATATTAACTATAGACGAAGAGTAAATCAATGCAATTACTAAAATATTAAAAACTAATTTTAGAGGTTTTATAATCTTTTAATAAAGATTTGTTTTCATTTACTGTAAACATTAATAATAATCTTTATAAATTATAGTTTAAAGTATTCCTTTAATTTTTCGTTACAATAAAATCTGGAGAGTTTTTAGTTATTATTTCTCTCAAGCAACAAAAGGTTTGTTATAAAGCCTGATTGTGAAGTGATATATGTAGGAACGTATTTGAATCCTTCGAGTGAATGACGAATGTTTTACCCATGTATAGGTTATATTGTTTCTACAGTATTGTTATGTTACACGTTCATTGTATACAGTACAACCTTACGCATGTATTGCAATATGGTAATCACTTTTTCAATCAACCAGAAATTCGTAAAGTAGTCTTAAGGGAAAACCAGAGCCTTTTTCATAATATTGGTATCAACCAGAATCAAAACCGTAATCCCCGGAACTGAAGATCGGCAAATCACTAACTATCTACGTGGGTCGTCACCACAATGATCAATTTCATTATGTCTAAAAATACTAACTGTCTTTAACAGGAGGACCTGCCTTTGCTCATCATCAAGAATCGATCTCGGAACCCTTAGATATACAAGTTTAAAAATCTATATAGAGTTCTCCACAACTATTCAGCTTCAAAACCTATTATATACTGTAAATTGTTTAAAAAACAGTAGAAATGTGGTTGGAATAAATAGAATAGGTATGTTTCATATTTATTTAACTTAGAAACGCGCCTCGTGATCCATCTGTGAAGCTAATCGGGTTATCTCTAATTATCTAATTACTATCTAATCTTATAAAACATATTCTAATTAAGTCAGGGTTTTCGCTCACGTCTGATGTATAGATTCAGACTGACAGTATTCTCGCTATGTGCCAAAATGTAATCAACTGCCCACAAAGCCAATCACTGCCTAGTATTACAAATTTCCTGGAGAACACAGGAAATGAATCGGAGATTGGCTGGTAAACCTTCCAGCACAAATCATAGGATACATTATGAACAGAAAGGATTAAAATACATACATATGAAAAGCAAATTTCTCACGAATATAACATAAGTATAGGCGGTCCCAAATTTTAACCCTATTTGTTTATATTACAACATTTAAATTTTTTTTTTCAGATTATTAAGAATCAACAGATTTTTTTCATTTAATCACTATACTCTTCAGCAGTGCACCCCAATAGTTTTAATTTATGCCCGAAACAATGTATCAATTGTCGCAACACAACGAGCATTTCGAAGGCAGTACGCTCAACAATCTGCACCTACTGCTCAGACCATTAGACGGTTAGTGGCTCGATTTCAGCAGACAAAAACCACTGGTGATCGAAAGCATACAGGGAGGGGCCGAACAAATTGATATTTGCAAAACATTGCGTGTGTTGATGAAAATGTGCAAGAAGCTCCAGAAACATCTGTAAGAAGACGATACTCACATTTGTGTATCCCAAAATCGTCCCTGCTTCGAATACTCCGAACCGATTTATGTTTGTACCCTTATAAGATACACGTGGTTCAAGAACTAAGTCCAGCTGACATTCAAACACATATTATATACTGTGAAACTCTATTAAATTTTGACGTTGAAATCTACGATTTTTCTTCAAAATTATTGATGACGGACAAAGCTCACTTTGAGCTGAATGGTTTGGTTAACAAGCAAAATAGCCGGTTTTAAGGAACGGAAAACTATAATGAAATTCATTCTAGGGTTTTTCATCCACGTAAGGTAACAGTTTGGTGCGGTGTGACGTCCGAATACATCATAGGGGCATACTTTTTTCAAAGATGGGCAATGAAATGCAGTAACAGTTAATGGTGACCGCTATATAGTAATTATACAGGACTTTTTGGTACCCGAGCTGAATAGACTAGGCCTGCAAAACATGTAGTTCTAGCAGGATGGTGCCACGGCCCACACAGCTATCGCGTCAATGGAAGTATTGACATCAACAAGCCAACAACTCTGCATGACCTCAAGCAAAACATTCGAGATATAGTTGATACTATTGGTGGACTTATAAAACATGTCGTAGAAAGAGCTCGAATTTGTCTGCGCTCTAACGGTGGACAGTTGTGTGATGTTATTTTCAAAACTTAATCATAAAAAACCTATTAAATTAAATTACCATTTTTTGTTTTACATGTTTTTATTCCCATTGTATCAAAAGTTATAATAAAAACAAATAGGATGATAAATTTTGGGACACAATTAGTAACCTTCCAGCCTAAATCACAGAAACCCTTATGAGAAGAAAAAAACAGTAACGGAAGTGATTAAGTCCAAACATATAAAATAGAACGTTCCTGTTAAGTAGTACAAGTGAGGAGGTGATATTAAAAAAAGAACATGTCCACCAAATCAGAATGTTGGGAAATCGCAAAAAACTGTTTGCATTCAAAATACGAGTATATGACATAATAATTCATTATAAAAATATCTACAATCCTTAAAATCGCTTAAGATGACTTGATTTGTTGTTTAAAATCAAATCATAATAATTAAAACAGTTATTCTAATTTAAAATATGAACATGGTCCTTTTTGAGTGAACAATTCTACTTTAATCTTTTTTTATTGAACAGGTCTGGGGATGATGTTTTTTGTTCAATTTCAAAAATATTATACAAAAAATAATAAAAAAATAATTGGGTAGAGTAATTTATTTTATTTTAATCAAATAAAATAATTTAAGTGTTACAAAATAAAAAGAAATATTACTATAAAACTATAAATATATGTAGGTAGATAAAGCTGTATAATGACATTACTCTGCACGTACGATTTAAAACTGACAGTTGCTGGTGAACTGGTATCAAGCTAGACAAAATCGGAAAGCTATGATTGGTCGATTCGGACATGATCTTTTTTGATTGGTCTGAAGCTTGGACAAGATTCTTTTTGAAAAAATAGTTTTTTTATTATCATTTTAAAACTTGGAAAAGTATAGGTTTCCTTTTTTTGATACATTAACAAATTCATCGATGATTTTTGTCCATAAAATGTTTTGATAGTACATTATTGTAGCCCGTTAAGCAAGGTGCAACACGTTTTTTTTCTTAAATAGTAAATTAATGTGTTTTGAGAGACTTTTTATGTAAATGTTAAACTCGATTTCTAAAATACGAAATACTAATTTCCTCTCAAAATGTCGCCATCGTAGTGTGTAGTGTGTGCTTTGTACGACTAGTATTTCATAGTTATTCATAGTCAAATTTCGTTTTTTTTTTCTTGCATAGAAGTCCATAAAAACATATTCGCACATCCGTGTAAAATAAACATTTTTTTCTTGTTAATATATTCTCTGAATAATATTCGGAAAAAAAGTTAAAATAAGTATTAAAAAAATGTTTTTATAAAATAAAATATATACTACTCCGCCTCTGTTAGGAATGTTGACGATTCAATAAACGCCAAATAACGAGTAGGTATATAGTAGCTTACCTACTCGTACAATATCTGTGTGATACTCGTACGTACTCGTAGTATCCCACGTAGCCACTTCCCATCACCCATTTAATGTACGGATATTACAATAATTAACACAGCCAGCCACACAAACCATATCATAAAGTTAGACATAAGCAGATCTCCACATACGAGTATGTTAGGCATGTGAGTGAATTGATGGGAATGTGAAGTGCGTGATGAGTTTTGGTTATGATTTCGATGTACTCGTAGTTGTTGAAATTATGCGGTTGAAATTGTGTGTCAACTCAACGTCTCGGTGGTTAGAATATGGAATATGCTGTTGAAATTGTGTGTCATTGGGATTTTAAAAATATGTAAGGAGGAGAATGCAGAGTGTGAATGTTCAGTGGAGTATTTAAGTATGATATTTTGGACAAATATATGTAATTTGTGATAAAGAAATATGACGACTTTGTCGCAAGTCTCGCCTAGTGAGACATAACAACACCAACATTTAGGACTCATCTTCTGGCCGGTAATGAGAATGAGAATGAGAATCTTACCGAGCCCTATGAAATAATTGTACATACCGGATCACCAAAATGTTATATTTATCCCTATCACTTCATGCTGATGCATCATCAGAACCCTGGAGAGTATTTCGGACAATGAGGCTCGGTATGATCAAAGCCAGTGACGTGATATCGCCGAATGTGAATGCCTTGAAGTCGCGTTTTGCAAAGCCGGTTGAATTGAAGCAGATTTTTTTTCGGTTTGTCGAGGCAATAAAAACGAAATCTATAGGCACCGATGATATTGGCATTGAGTTAATTTTTATCATAAAACAGAAAATTTCACATGTCTTATAACGCACATTTTAAATTATTTTCTCACAAAAAATTGCATATGTTTTGCCGCTTCCTAAAGTTACCAATCCCTCACCCACTAAAGATTTTCGCCTATTTCCTCATTCCGAAACGATGCTGAAAAGTAAATGACCATCCCCATTTTATCACGTTATACTCGTATCTCCATCGTGGTAGATAAAGAGTATTCTTTGTAAAAGCTAAACTTTCCTATCATGGCATACATATTTATGTCTGTACACAGCTCCTTCAGTTTATGTGATATTAACCCTTGCCTTCTTTCAAGACTTCATGGACTTGGTTTTACCATACTTTTCCTCTACCATGTTTTTTAAATATAGTTCACATTAGTAATTCGTTTTTTCAGTATTTCATAACTCATTCGTTTTATATGCCAAGACCACCTAACATGAAAGTTTTTCATTTTGAATTTCACATCAATCACTAAAAACCTGTAAACGCTGTATTCCAAATCCTCTCACATATTATCTAAGTACATATTCTCATTTGCATGCATTTCTATAGCATCAACGAAGTTACATTCATTCTTGTTCCACTTCCACGATACTTACAATATATACCATTGTGAGCCATCACCTTTGCAGTTTTGAATATCAGTAGGTTATCTTAGTACCCAATAACTTTATTTTCTAATGTAACACACCGTTCAATATCTCTTATGATTCTAGCGTAATCTGAGGAAATTATGTACAAGTTATGAAATGTCTCCATTCTTCTTATTAATTTTTCACCCAAATATTACAATATATTTTATTTTCCTTTTCAAGAACTACGACCTGAGATTTTAAGTTATTATATTCTGTCTCAAATAATCGAAATATTCTGTCTATTCTTTTCGATCGAATTCCATTATTTTTGTATGCATATCTATAGAACAAATAACTGTTATTTACTCATAAAAAGATGCATCGAACCAATGTTAGGGTATCGAAAAATTCTGATGTGTAAAATATGTTGATTTACTTTATGCAATATTTTAGATATATATTTTAGATATATCTTTGAAATATTAGAAAGTTCCAGTTGACTAATGTGCTCGTATAACATCTCTCATGACATCCGTCTCAAATATTATGTGATACGTTCATAATATAATATGTGAGATTCCTGAAATTGTAGTGAGGATATACAGATTTCTGGATGGTATCGCCCCCTGCAACAAACTTAGCCTGTACTTTCCAAATCCCAATATAGAATGTTAGCAGCTTATTATTGATATTAGAACACGTTATATTCGCCTCCTTTAGTATTTTTTTAAGAGATTACTTCTTCTAAAAACATGCGTTAGGGCTTAATAAATTAAATTACCCTGCAATAAACCAAATCTCATTTTGCCGGAAAAGCTAACTTGCAAACGTTATTGTTTTCAGAACTGTAAAATATGTATTTATAAAACTAAAAAATAGAGCTATATACGAGTAGTTTATTTCTAGCTGGAAAAGTAGTCCAAGGACTTTCAAAAACAGTAAAAAGAACGTTTAAATGAATTTAGTAAGTAAATTTTAGATTTTTTTTAATTTCAACTTCGTAAATACGAGTATATGAAATACACAGGATTATTCTCATTTCTCATTCTAATTGTATCCAAATGACTTGGAATATATAATTGTTATCTTGCTACCTAGAAACAATCATAACACATATTGTTTATTTTTGTAAAATTTCTCAATTTGGTAAAGCTTGTTTTATAATTATAAATAATTTTATAAATAATAAAAACGATCTTTAATATGGTGGTAAATATGACAACACAGATATATTACAAAACTAGAATTGTTGGTTAAAGTGGTCATGTTTTACTTAAAGATTTTAAATTAGCCGGATCTTGATTTTCATTTTGACTTGGGACAACTCTAATTGTATTGTATGATATGTAGCACAGTGTTGTTTATCAAAAATATTCCTTGAAATTATTGTATCTTCCGCGTGGCACATCCTAACGTTGTCCCAGTTGCCGTAACCACATCAATGCATCAAGCTTTGGTGAGCAGGTGAATCTCCTCGGTGCATCTTAACTTAAGCATTATTACAAATTATATTTTCATGTTTCACTCAGCACTTAATATAAATACGTTGATGAGTGCTTTCTAGCGTCTCCAATCTTAGAAGAAATTTTTCATTTGCTTTTGTTTATGTGATATGAAATATGTCAATATCTGAAGCTCGTACGGAACGGTAGGCACCATACGGGCTTCGCCAAGCGCGAAACAGTTTGAAAAGCCTTTCTTGCACTCAACAGGGACGATCTTATATGGAATAACATGCCAAGGCCACGGTCGATTGTCACTCTGAGATTAATTGTCTCACGCACAACACGATCATTTGTTCCTGAAAAGGAAATTGTAGGAGCACGTGCAAGAAACTCCTTCAACAGTATACCGCAGGTTTTATGTGAAGTGAAGTTTAGCCTATTTCTGGATCCCCAATACCAATCCAGTCCATGCAGACTAGATATTGAGATACATGAGTTCAGAAAAAGAATCAAATGTTAATACATGATTGCTTTTTATTTAATCATAAATTTTGTTCCTTACGTCCAGTAACCGGGTGTCATAAGACTCTCGACCAACGAAGGTTCTCAGCTGACGAAGATTACTTCAAACAGAGATTTTCAAAATATTACATCCCTATGATATGTGTTTCACCATAACTCTTATTCACTTATCCTTTCATATTTTCCTCCTTTTTAGTCCTAGGTACCATTAACATTAGCATCGGTCATAACTAAGGAAACATATATTAAGCAAGGAAGAGATTTAGATGAGGGGCAAAACGGTGGACACAGTAGTATTGTCTGATTTTGTCATGATCCATAGTTTTGATCTCATATAAAATATTTTTAAAAAGTAACTCACCTAATTCAAATATCAGTTTCTTTAATGGATTGTCGTGGTCACCTTCTATATAATCCACTGCCATACAGGAATCGTAAAGTGTCTTCATCTTCCAATCAACTGATTCAGGGCCTCCAGTATCGGTCATCGAAGATACTTTGTCCCGAACTTGGATAGTTTCTGTAAACATGAACATTCGTGTATAATAGTAATAAATAGTTTATTTGTATAGCAACGTTCAGAGAGCAGACAATCCTTAAGGGCGATTTAACTCAGGATTCGAGCCCGCATGAACTGATGCATAGTGGTCAAATATGAACAGTTTGTCAAAAACGAGAAGAAAGGATTGTCACCGAGGGGTTCTGACACATTTACTCCAGTCTTACTGAGCCCGATTAAATCAGTGAAAATCACCAACATTAAAACATATCGTTATGATGTTCATTGACAATTGCAGAGGTCTTCTCAAAACATGCAGTTAGCAACTCAAAATGATCTCGACCATGGGGATGATAATAAAAATAAATGGGTCTAATTTTAATAGCAACCCAAATATTATTTGATTCAGCATACCAATCATCGCGAGCTACTAATATGTAGTCAACCCTATAAGCACCGCTATAGGTACACGGAAGCAGTTTAATAGCAACCCAAATATTATTTGATTCAGCATACCAATCATCGCGAGCTACTAATATGTAGTCAACCCTATAAGCACCGCTATAGGCACACGGAAGCAGTTTAATAGCAACCCAAATATTATTTGATTCAGCATACCAATCATCGCGAGCTACTAATATGTAGTCAACCCTATAAGCACCGCTATAGGCACACGGAAGCAGTTGAAAAAGATTTAAAAAACAGCCAGTGCTGAGAAACATAGTTTTTTTTTATATTTTGTAGTAAATTATTTTGAGATAGACAAATGGTCAGTGCTAGTAACAAGTTGAAAATCTTTTGTTGTATTTTGTAATAAATACTGTTGAAATTGAGAATAAAGTGGTCGATGACTTGTAAAAAAAATGCAGTTGCAGTGTTGTTATGTTTCAGAAACATCAAATGCACGAGCCCTTTACCTTGTAACTGGAGCTCTTCTATTGTCCCCCAATTGCCTCTGAGCCGAGCATTGGTGCTGTTCAACCACCCTCCACAAGCCCACAGCCACGGGTCATGGCAGGAATCAACACTTCTGTTCATTGTCTCCACGTACTGCAAAGATAATATAATTAATTACACCCTTAGTTACATAAACTAACACGTTCGTTTATTTATCTAATGATTGGATGTATAATAGACTTTTAATTTTTATTATTCCTGACACTAGTGTTGATTTTGGTCTGTTTTGAATTGTCACCGTTTTCATGTCCTACGTGTTGAAAATATTGACATACGAGTATGTATCAAATATTACAAAGTCCCACTAGAGAATTGATATTTTCGAAAGAAAAGTCTTTCGAAAAGAGTATACTACCTTGATCAAAAAGTTTTAGGACCAGCCACCGTGTGGCGCTGTCAGTCACCCGATTGGAATTCTTTTTTTTTTGTTAGGTTACCACATCTATCATTGATACTTCCCTTCAAATTTCAGCGTCATAGCTTGACATTTGTAAAAGTTGCGCTGTACTAAGTGCATATACCTTTGTGCGTGTTTTCGATTTTTTACAAGCTTGAAAATAGCATCAACTGTGCATCAACGAGTTTGAATTAAATTTTGTGTGAAAAACGGATTTAACGGTCCGCAGATCTTGGAAATGTTGGAGAAGTGTTTTTCGGTGGCACGAACGCTTCAGAAGGGGTCGTGAGTCGGTCGAAGATGACGAACGCAGTGGCAGTCAAAAACCGATGAAAACATCGATAAAATCAAAGAAATGTTGGCCGAAAACCGAAAATTGACCAGTAGAGAGCTGGCAGAGGACTTGAACATCGCTTATGGATCTGCTCAAGACATTTTGGTCAGTGATTTGGGCCTCAGACGTGTCGCTGCAAAACTGGTGCCGAAAGACCTCAATTTCATGCAAAAAAAGGACCGCGTTGAAATCGCGAAAGACATGATTTCCGTGAGTTTTTGACCAAAAACAACACGATTACTATCCAGCAGCTTTCAAATTCACCTGATCTGGCTCCCTGCGACTTTTTCCTGTTCAACCGACTTAAAAAACCGCTTCGCGGAACGCGTTACAGCACCCGAGAAGATGTCATGAAAAAATCGAAGATGGCTCTGATGGACATACCGAAAATTGAGTACCAGCGTTGTTTCGAGGATTGTATCAAGTGCTGGCGTAAGTGCGTTGCAGTCGATGGGAGTACTTTGAAGGGGACCATATCGATTTTGATGAATAAACTTGTATTTTCGATTTTGTGAATAAAGTCCTAAAACTTTTTGATCAAGGTAGTAAGTCTGTCTGACGTCGATACCTAGAAATGGAGAATATCAAGTAATTTAAAGTTTACCGAAAATAAACTTAAAACTTTTTTAAAAGTATGTGGTTTATCTGATCAAAGCAAGTACTCGTTGTTTAAGGGAACGGACTTTTGAGAAGAATAAACAACGAAACGATGGTGAAGCGAGTGTACAATCAATGAGACTCATTGGACGGCCGAGGTTTCGATAAGATGACGTGCTAAGGAATCTAAATATGTTGATCGTCATCTAATGTAATGAGCTTTTGAAGAAATTTTCATCAGACTAAAACCCTCAACGGACCGCCATAGCGAAGATGACAAAGATGATCAAAACCAAAATTAATACAAATCGATCCAATAGGGTGGAGTCTTATGATAGAGCTTTTGCCGTTGTTGGCCCTATGACGTAGAATCGACTGCCTCTTAGTATTAAATATATGGATGGTGTGTGCAGCTTTAGTAAACACTTAAAGACAACCCTTTTTAGGAAATCAAAATATGTAATGTTATATGAATACTACACAATGCACTACACTAAACCTAAAGCCAAATGTGTTACTATAATACGAGTATATCGGAAGATCTACAAAGGTTTATTTGTAGTTCATCTTCCTGCGGTAAGTTTCCAACGGTTTTCTCAACAATTGTGTTTTTTTCTGGACATATGCAGATGCGAGGAAGTACCCAATCCAACGGCCGCAATCACCATCCTATCTTTACACTCAGCTTATGTATGCATATGTACGAGTACATATTTATTTTGTTATATTTGAAATATGTCAATAATAGTGGTTTCTAATCCTGAGTTAGAACGTCCTTGACGAGAGTTTCTTCTCTAAATGGCACTATATAAGTACACCTTTTATATTATTATTTTCACTAGTTTTTGTACATGTCGAAGCAAACATGTAAAAAGACGTAACACAATGAAAACATTTGTTAAGTTTTATTAGAAATATCGATAACACATTTAATCTCATATGTCAAAATATCAAGCCAGTAAAATGTGTATTAAAAGAGATATTACTACATAAGAGTACAAGCTCATACAAGGCGAAATCTCTAATTAATGAAATGGAAATGGAATCCGTATAATTAGCTTTATGGATGTAAATATTGAAAAAGGACAATAAGTACCTTTTTCCGCTCCACCATTCTGATTAATGCAAAATATGAAGCAATGTTTTTACGTGGAATTATTTCGTTATTACGCTTAGTTTAAACTATTTTTTCCACTATTTTACAATTTCGCCACATTAAAAAAATGATACGATATTCAGTATTATTTACATGTATTAGTTTCCTATATAGCCTCATTCTATAAAGCACATGTAACCCAGTGTAAATGTAAGTTTTACATAGAGTTTCTAAAATGTATTTAATCGTAGTTAACCTTAAAAAGTATGACCTAGTGTCAAAGTTTCGAAACAGATTTCAATAACTTAGAATAAAACAACAAAGGAAACTTAACTTTCTGTCTTTCTTCTTCATATCTTCAAGAAAAGTTCCACTTTCTTTCAAAGTGCAGACATTCACGTCGATAGGGCGATTAGAGACTTCTTTGCATACAACATTAACTTATTTCATGCATTTTGACGGGGAACTCATTCGGTGCGATTATGGACAAATTTTCAAGAAGCGTCAGATGAGCACCACCCTCAATCACGTTCAAAAGATTACCGTTTCATCCTAATTTTGGCTTATCTCCCATCCTTATCCCTGATTGAACTACTTTCCTCTAGCCATACCAATATTGTTTAAATATCATTATTTTTTCCTTGAATTTAAACAAAGTATTTTGTAATATTTGTTATTAATAAAAACATTTGTTTTAAAGATATGCAGATTAGACGGAAAAATATATTATATTGCAATAAGCCAGTCCGATGAGCCATGTTTAACCGTGTACATAAAAAAATCCAGATAACTTAAGACATGTCTCCATTTTGTCAGCGATGATTGAAGTTTTTAAAATAAAACTGCGAAACAGTCTGAAACTAACTGAATATATGAAGGCTGAAAGAAGCGATGTAATGGAAAATTTGAACAGAAGAAAAACTAAAACAATATATTAAATTGTAGACAAAGGTATTATTAAATCACGTCGACTCACTTCTTACGCATGACATTTATTCAATGAACTGAACACCCCACCCCACTCTCGTATATCTTAAATAAATTTAATTTACTTATTTTATCATATTTTTTAGATTCGTGTCATATTAACTAGGCAGAAAAAAACGGATTAGCATATATCTGCCAAGTGGTATCTGTCAATTTGCTTAAAAATGAAAAAAAAGTCTCTATTCATTTATTTATTCGTATAATGCCCCTCAGTTTTCCCATCGGTGATGCGAACATCTTGAAGAGCGAGGCCAAGAGATAACATTTTCTTTGGTCCCATTAATCGAACCATCGGATTAAAAACCTCTGTAGAAGGCCAAAAACTCTCACTCCATAATAACACCTGTAGGGAATACTAACGTATGTTATAACTGTAATAGTAAATTAAAATATTTATATCATAAACAAGTGGACAGATTAATAAAAATACTCGCACACGTCTAGCACGTGTGAGTGTTATCACAAGACGAACTATTTACCAAACTGGGTATCATCGGGAATCGAACCCGAAACTTCAGGTTGGAAATCAAGTTTAAACAAACTAGGACACGTCAGTCATCAAAATGTCTTACAAATATTATAAATGTTTCAAAATGTTAAATGAAAGAAGGAAACAGTATCCAGTATATACGTCAGTATTCGAACGTTTCGTTGTTAATATGTTTTATGTATGTACTATATGCCATATATGTGTATTATGTTAACTATATATATTTTGTTAAATATTTTATGCTTAGTTGAAACTTTAAATTATCTAGAAGTGGCATTTTTAAAACTTATTATTATATTGACTCATATAATTGCAATGACTTTAATTTGGTAGCACAAATCCTCGTAGTTTAGGTTAATTTGGGTTTAGTTTGGGTTAATTTAGTCAATTAAGTTAATTTAATTTAATTAATTAAGTTTAGTTAATTTAATTTAATTTGGGTTAATCCTCGTAGTTTTAACTTAAAAAATACTTTATATTGGGTGTTAACATAAGTTGTGTCCGTTTTTATCAAATTAAGAGAACAAGAGGACACAAACAAAAAAAATTACAACAAATTAGTCAATAATGTATTCTCCTTCATTATTTTACAACAAATTAGTCAATAATGTAATCTCCTTCATTATTTACAACTTCTTGCCAACGTTCTACAAGTTTTTCAATTCCTGTGCGATAAAAACCATCCGGTCTTGACTCGAAAAATTCGTCCAACCATGTCCGCAATTCGACGTCATTGTTGAAGGAAACGCCACGCAAATTGTTCGAAAGCGACTGGAAAAGGTGGCAAGTCGACGGCGCGAGGTCTGGAGAATATGGAGGGTGCGTCAGGACTCCCAACCGAGCGTTTGAATGGCATTTTTCGTAATGTTGGCAATATGAGGGTGGGCGTTATCGTGTTGCAGAATAACGCCATATTGGCGATCCGCCCTTTTTTGTTGAATCGCAGTGTTGAGCCGCTGCATTTGCAGAATGTATAGCTCCGCGTTGACTGTCTGATTGCGTTCAAGTATCTCGTAGTGGATGACGCCTTGCCAATCCCACGAGATGCAAGTCATCGTCTTGAGCGGATGCAAATCTTGTTTCGCTTTGGGCGTTGCTTGTTGACCATAACTCACCCATTCTTTCCATTTCTTCATATTCACATAAAGGCACAATTTTTCATCACCAGTAATGATAAAATATTATTCCCTCGATTGACGACCTCCGTGGCCTGGTGGTAAGACATTTGTCTGCCGATCCGGAGGTTGCGGGTCCGATCTCCGCTGGAACCCAGATTTTTTGAAAAATAGGATTCCAGTCTGGTTAACACTTAGGGCCTATAAAAACATAATTCTGGTTGGTTGGAAGAGATTGCCACATGGCAATAAACTCGCCAGATTAAAATAAAAATTATGCGGTAAAGGAACTTTTACTTGTGACCATGCGTAGCTCGATGACGCGCGAGCAAACCAGCAGAAATTAACGAACGTTGATTTTTGTTGTTTTCACTCAAAAGATGTGGAACCCAAGTGCCGAACTTCTGGACTTTTCCCATTGATTTAAGATGGCGGTATACAGTTATGTGACTACAATTCATCTGCTCAGCCAATTCAACGGTGGTTTAAAGGGGATCTTCATGAATAATATGGTTTAAGCGGTCCTCATCGAAGTCCACTGGTCGTCCGGAACGCTCCATGTCTTTAAGGTCGAAATTACTGTTTTTAAAACGCAAAAACCATCGACGAGCTGTATTTTCATTCATAGCATCTTCACCGTACACTTCGCAAATATCGCGACCAGCTTTGGCAGCTTTATTCCCTCGATTGAACGCGAACAGAAGGAGGTGTCGAAAATGCTCACTTTCGTCTACTTGACATTCCGTTTTGAAGGCTTGTAATCAAATAAAATAATATATGTAACGTAAAAGCAAACACAATATCTTGTAGAACAGAAAGTTTTCTTTCGAATAACCTTTACCATTTTGTTTTACTTATGTTAACACCTAATAATAGGTTAGTCAAAAAGTTTTGAAAGCGACATCTATGGAGCAGTAGAAAACCAAAATTTCTACGCCATTTTAATATTTCATCTTTCATAAGAACGTACTCAAAATTTCATTTCGATCTGTCAATTCATTCATTGTTTACCATTTGAAGTTGACGTGTCAGTGTATTTTTTAACAATGGAAAAATCCGAATATCGTGCAGTGATTAAATTCTTTGTTTGGAAGGTTTATCGGCTACTGAGATCCATGCAAAGATGGTGAAAGTATTAAAGGAGTCTTCTCCTTCATTTTCAACCGTTCACCGATGGGTTTTGGAGTTTAAGCGTGGCCGTACAAGCGTTGAAGACGGTCCACGCTCAGGACGTCCAAAAAGTTCATCAACACCAGAAATCATAGCGAAAATACAGGATATGGTTTTGGAAGATCATCGATCGACTGTGAATGTGATAGCTGATAACATAGGCATCTCACATGGAACAACATGGCATATTTTGGCTGAAGTTTTGGGTTTCAAAAACTGTGTGCACAATGGGTGCCGCATTTGCTAATAATGCAACAAAAACACGTTCGAATGCGACTTTCTGAGCAACATTTGGAGCAATTTCGAAAGGATAAAAAGGATTTTCTACGTCGATTCATCCCTATGGATGAGACTCGGGTCTACCACCATGATCCTGAATCAAAACAAGAGGCTAATGAGTTTTGTGAACCAGGCACTTTGGCTCCGAAGCGAGTTCGTGTCCAGAAATCGGCCAAGAAGGTGTTAGCGTCAGTTTTTTGGGATGCAAAAGGAATTTTATTGATAGATTATCTCCAAACTGGTAAGACAATCAACTCTGATTATTGTTGTGACCTTTTGAACCAGTTGGATGAAAAAAATTGTGAAAAAAGACCCGGTTTGCAGAAGGAAAAAATCATTTTTCATCAAGACAATGCACCTGCTCACACAGCTCAAAAAACCATCGCGAAAATCAGTGAATTGGGGTACGAATTGTTGCAGCATCCACCCTATTCGCTAGATTTAGCTCCCTCTGACTTCTGGCTGTTCTCAAACCTCAAAAAATTCCTTCGTGGAAAGAATTTTTCATCAAACGAAGAGGATATAGCCGTCGTAGAGGAGTAGTTTGCAGGCCTTCCAGAAAGTCACTTCCGTGATGGGACAACAAAGTTGGAAGATCGTTGGACCAAGTGTATTGATCTTATGGGAGACTATACTGAGCAATAAAAGTGATTTCCCCCCAAAAAAAATGTATTTTCATTTCCGCTTTCAAAACTTTTTGACTAACCTAGTATACTCGTATATTTTTTTGAAGAGGAAAAAATATATAAATGACGATTCTCACATGTAAAATCATATATATAAGTTAAGATGTTAAAATTAGTAAGAAATAATTTTTCAAACTAAATAAATTTAAAAACCTCCCAACATACACACACTTTATTTAATTTCCTAAACATCACTAATTTCTTAATGGTTTGATGACCTCCGTAGCCTAGTTGGTAAGACGCTTCACTTCTACTCCAAGGATTCGGGTTTGATTTCCAATGGTGGACACAAAAATAAGGGTCCATATCTGGCAAAAGAGCTCTCTGGTAACAATACTCACGCAATGAGCAGTATTAAAGTATCTTAACGTGTAAGAGCGGTGCCAGCACTTACATGATGAACCACGAGTCCCGTGCTTACGAGTATTCCAGTAGTTTTCAACCCAAAGACGATGTTATTTCCCAGGCAGTCCTCTTCAATATGCCCGAATTACCAATTATGGTATGTTGACAGATACTATACTAAAGAAGAACGGTCAAAATATTACAAAAGAAATCAATACTTTTACTCCACAAATTATGAAAGTTGTTTAACTTTAAAAATATACAAATATGTCTGACTAACCATTTATTAAAATAAATGTGTTTACTTTTTATGTTTGATGACCAATTATTTAATGTGCTTTATACAATCATTAATACACATTTGCTACATCAGTTCCGCTATTGCAATCTCTAATAGAATATTCATATTCGTCGAACTACATAATATAGCGTTTTCGTAATAATACAATAATTTGATTAACATAGTTCTTATTAATTTACGGTGAAAGGTCTAAATCTTCTTAACCTTCTTTTTATCAATATTAAAATCGCTAAAATGTTGTAAATTAATCTGGAAACAACTGAGGATGAAAATATCCCGATGATCTTACCAGGAGAAATCAGATACGCAATCAATGGAATGAAATCCGGTAAGGCCACTGGTGCCGACGGTTTGTGGATGCCATCTTATCAACACTTTTCAACAAGTGCCTTCTAGAAAAAGACATTCCAGAAGATTGGAAATCTGCAACAGTAATACTCCTCCATAAGGTGATCAAGAGGATCTTAAGAACTACCGTCCGATCAGCATGCTACCTACCCTATACATTGTTTTTACTAAGATCTTAACTAACCGACTCTCGAATACTTTTGACACGAACCAACCACGAGAACAAGCTGGATTTAGGAAGGGTTTCAGTACCATGGATCATATTCAAGTGTTACTGGAAATAATAGAACGATGTAAGGAATACAAAGTCCCTTTGTGGACTCCGAAAAGGCGTTTGACTCAGTCAAGAAAGCTGCCATACTAGAAGCTCTAAAGGCATTGATAGAGCATACATTCAGTTGTTCAATAACATCTATTTATAAGGATGCAACAGCAAAAATACATCTCCACAAATCCTCGGAAACCTTCCAAATTGGTAAGGGAGTTCGTCAAGGAGATACTATTTCCCCAAAATTATTCACTGCTACACTTGAATACGTCTTTAATAAACTAGAATGGGACAATGAAGGCCTGGTGATTGATGGAAAATACCTTAGCCATTTAAGATTTGCAGACGATATCATCATATTCTCACAAAACTCGAATGATCTTCAGCACCAACTGCAAGAATTAGCAGAGGTCAGTAAAGAAGTTGGTTTAAAAATGAATATATCAAAAACCAAATATATGATGAACAGTTTTGCTACCCCAAAACCAATAAACGTAGATGGAAAGCCGCTAGAACTTGTCCAGGAATATGTGTATCTGGGCCAACTTATTTCCTTTGTAGGGGGCATATCGGAGGAAATAGCAGGAAGGACAAAACTAACGTGGAGCTCATTTGGACGTTTGAATAGCATCTTCAAAACTAATTTCCCAATATCCTTGAAACTAAGGGCCTACAACCAGTGTATTCTCCCAGTATTTACGTATGGCTGCGAGACATGGACGCTCACAGTAAAGAACACACAAAAGTTCCAGACCGCACAAAGGGACATGGGGAGATACATGTTGGGATATACTAAAACAGACCGTAAACGAAACACCTGGATTCGCAATATAACAAAGGTAGAAGACGTTATAAAGGTGTGCAAAAGAATGAAGTGGCAATGGGCAGGACACGTAGCCAGAATATCAGACTCTCGATGGACATCCGAAATAATCCAATGGTACCCAAGACGCATAAAGAGGCTCAGAAGAAGACCGAAGGTACGCTGGATAGATGAAATCAGGAAGCATAGCAGCATCACATGGCATCAACGAGCAAAAAACCGAACTATTTGGAGTCAACTTGGGGAGACCTTCATCCAGCAGTGGATCGACCCTGGTTGACAATGATGATGATGATGATGATGATGATGATATGTTAAAGTAATTTGTTAGGTGTATGCAATTGAAAAGCAGAAACGAGGCCTTCCTCACCTTCACGGAGTATTTACGCTATGTGAACAAGATAAACTTCACACAACTTCAGATGTTGGTACTATTGTGCTTGTCAAATTACCTAACCGAAATGATCAAGGTTTGTATGGCATCATTTTAAAACATAATATTAATATACTATACAGTATACTCAATCCAAATGACTCAAGTTATGTATGCTAGATGGTTAGTTTTCTAAGAAAAATCCAAAATGATTCAGAGGTGACACCGAGAATTTTACTGAATACTGGAAATTTGGTAGTTTTGCAGGTAATGATATTGTTCCTGGAAAAGTATTGACAATCGATTCATTGTACCAATTAATTCATACCTTTAAATCTGCTGCAACTATTGATTGATTCACTTTCATATGTTCATAAGGCATTAGTGAAAGAAAGTACTGCTTGCACGTTACAAGGTTTACCGGAACCAGATTGTAGTAGTATTTTAATGAGGTGGTTAATTTTAATTTAGTGTTATAACATTATATAAGCCTAGAAATAGCGAGAAACTTCAATCATAAACAAAGTTGTATTTTGATGGTATTTTTGATAAAAATTAGATGAATGTCAAAGATAATTTGTTTCCATTACGGTCTTGGTAGAACGTGTAAAACTTTCCATAAAATCTTGGACAGTTATATTTCTCCCTTGGATGAGAATCGTAATGATTTCGCTTCCAGGTGGAATCATATGTCGTACAGCTATTAATTTACTTCTTGATAACACAACATGCAGATTTGCATCGAAAAACCATAGAATTATATCAAACTGGTGTTGTTATCATATGGGATGAAGCGCCTATAGTACCAGTTGTAGCTTTAGATGTAATTGAAAGTATTTTTCGTGATATAATCAGAAAGGATTTTATTTTTGGGGATAAAGTAATCATTTTGATTGGTACTTAAGACAAATTTTTCCAGTTTGTCAAAGAGCTTCCGGCAGTCAGTTGATTACAGTGTCGGTTAAAAATAACAATTAGAGAAAAAAAATCTATTTTCTGTTTTAAAAGTAATGATTGAGCTATACACCCAATATATTTCAACGCTCGTTGAAATAATATATTTTAGGTTTGACCTCCTGTTGAAAGAAGTATGTGTCGTATATGCTTATCGCTAATGATAGTGTATGTCAAAATGTTGTTCTAAGTGAAGTGAACATACTCGATTGGTTAATGTGGAAGTACTGAGACACGTAACATATATGGTTCAATGGTTACTATAATTCTATAGATAGCATTTTTAATTGTGAAGGTCGATTAGATGTAAATAAACAGACTTATTTTCAAATTGAATTCTTACATAGCTTGTAAAAGTACTTTATACCGCACACCTTCAATCTTAAATTTGGGGCAATTATTATTCTTATAAATGTACCCATTGGTGACGATTAACGTAATGGTACACGAATGGTTGTAAGGAACATAGTAGTGGTTTAATCTGAACTGGAACCATTCCAGGTGAAGAGCAGGGTATATTGCATTCCATTCGAATTTGTTTTAACACATCATCAGATGTTACAGTCCCTTTCGATATGCGTAGAAAACTATTTGCTGTAAAATTTGCATATTCCACCTACTTGAATCGGTGTTTATTATAAACAATTATATGTTGGTTGTTCAAGGTGATCTATTTCGACAAAAATCCTCAACTTCTTCTACAATCTTTTCATATGGCCATTACGATTTTATGACTTTCTGCGTTTCCTTCCTTCACAATATCACTTACTTGATCCAACCATACTTTCTTATTCTTTCTCTACGACACATTTCACTCACATTTGCATTACATATTTGTTTTGTTAGTCTTTATTCATTCATTCGTTCTACATGCTCAAACAATCTCTTGTTCTTATTCATCTAACTCAGCTCGTCAGCCTCAAATTCACATTCATCCCTAATCACTTCAATCCGTATTCTGTTATACATTGTTATCCCGTATAGTATTCTTAGTTTTCATATTTCTACAGCATTCATTCGACTCATTTCAGTACATTTTCACGTCCATGTTTCACTACCATACATTAAAATTAATACTGACTTACTGTTGTGGGCTATCATCCAAACTGATATTGATAATATCCGGTTCGAGTATACACACATTTCGACACGACACGAGGAAAGCGTTTCGATACGATTTCAGACATCCAGATGCCTTCGACCGTGATTTTGGAGGCAATTCTGAAGAATGAGTTTCAGGAGTGCTTCATAAAATTTTACAACCGCTTCTAGTATTGTATTGACTCACAAGGAGTGTATTTTGAATATTGTGTTTTAGGTCATTGTCCTCTTGCAGTAGCCAATTTTAATTTTTTCTTATAAACCTCCTTTGGTCAGGTGGTAATAAAGCCCTCTGATATATTTTAACAATTTTTGCAGCGCTCAAATTATTCATGAAGATGTGCAAAATGCTAAATCCC
Organism: Odontocerum albicorne; assembly: GCA_949825065.1. Taxonomy (NCBI): domain Eukaryota; kingdom Metazoa; phylum Arthropoda; class Insecta; order Trichoptera; family Odontoceridae; genus Odontocerum; species Odontocerum albicorne. Next base: position 38,933,095 of record OX463843.1, on the reverse strand, counting down.
TGCTTTGAGAAACAGCCCCAGGCGAGGACTTTTACCGGGTGGTTAACGGTCCGGTCCGCTGGATGAGTCTATTGGTGCGGGTACCTACACCAGGTATGATTAATGGAATAACGGTCCGGTCCGCTGGATGAGTCTATTGGTGCGGGTACCTACACCGGGTATGATTAATGGAATAACGGTCCGGTCCGCTGGATGAGTCTATTGGTGCGGGTACCTACACCAGGTATGATTAATGGAATAACGGTCCGGTCCGCTGGATGAGTCTATTGGTGCGGGTACCTACACCAGGTATGATTAATGGAATAACGGTCCGGTCCGCTGGATGAGTCTATTGGTGCGGGTACCTACACCAGGTATGATTAATGGAATAACGGTCCGGTCCGCTGGATGAGTCTATTGGTGCGGGTACCTACACCAGGTATGATTAATGGAATAACGTGCCCAAAAAGAAGCTTTGTCCGAAAAAATTACGTTGTCAAACAGACTGTACTTTTAATTTTAAAGTATTAGGAAAAAATAATTTTTATTAAAATTTAATGTATTATTTATTTGACGTCGTTTTTTTTTCTAACACAGTTAAATTAAATTTAGAAGATAAATTCTAGAATAGAAATTCTCGCATTGAAAACAAGTTTAAGAAACTTGAATTTCCTTATATTGTAACATATGTTATTTACTGTTCACTTCGGTTAACAAACGTTGATAAGATGCTTATATTATTTTCCACCTGGATGCTTTAGTAGGTAAATAAATCAAGAGTTCTAGTCTGATAAAAATAATAATTATCGCATGGTTGTTGCCTCTCAGTTTATATTAATATTTCCAAGATCCACGCTATCCATATACCCTTCAACATGTCCTTTTCATAATTTGGGAATATTGAAAGGCATTGCTTGGAGGCAACAAAGTCCTCAGCCCCAATAATCAAGCCTTTGGGTTAAGAACCACTTGAATAGGCACGAAAATCGCCGTTCGTCATCGCACATATTAAAAACATTACCCCTGCGCCAGTAACTCTCGCACGAGTATCAAGCTTGTAAAGACCAAGTCTAGACTGTACGAGGATTATTTCCAGATGAACTGTACCGAACTATGACCCTTTTTTACTGACCATGTCTTACTAACATGTAATATTTCACAATTAAAGGCCTTCTTAAAACAAATATATCATGCAAGCAAGTATAATACATACCAACTGATATACTCGTACAATAGTATTTTCTCGATTATTTTAAAATACGTCAAATGTGGGTTATGTGGTTTTTGAAAATATGTGTACGTCCACATTCTATAAAATATAATTTGACTAAAGTTCGAAATAATGGAAACGTATTCAAAGGCAATTTCCATTTTCATGTATTCCTTTTGTGCCGTAAACGCGACTATTGTGATCGGAAAATTGAATTTTTATTTTATACCCCTCGTATGTACCTTGAATATAGTACATGCATATTGATCTAGTGATTTATTTTACAGAAACTGAAAAAGGTTATTCTTAAAGATATCAATATGTAACGTTTGGTGTACTGTTGTATGGTATAATTTTAAAAATGAAATTCTCGGGCGTATAATAATACACAAATAAAAGGTTTATTGATAGTAATATATCCTGAAATTATGTGTATAATATTTGAGTTGAGAGAATAAAGCATAGTTAAGAGAAAAACCATCAAAAAGTCAGAACTCATCTTAAAGCATCCTTCTAGTCGAGATACACCCTCATTAATGGGAAGGCGACGCCCTTGTAGGAACTACGGTCGTCCCTGAATATTGTCAACACGCACGGTCAACGACCGACGAAACGACCTTCGGATATGTCCAAAGGTCGCATACCAAAACATTGAAATTGTTTACCCGCAAATACTATTTACGATACATTCCACAGTAGAAAGAGAACGCATCACGCTGGCTCGCCGTTTTCGCCAACAAATTATCTACCCACAATATTATTCGCGACGTCTGCAATATTTCAATCGACCATCTCTGCACGCACAGGAGTGACATAAAAATATATTGCGGGCGCACTCCCGCGCCCATCCTGAAATGTATAAATACCTACTTACCGATAAATAAAGAATCATTAATCACTATTTATTATTCATCGATTCATTCACTCTTTCTTTCCGCATTGCTAATTGACGTATTTTATTTAAATACCAAACACTCAAAATCATCAGCGCGTCCTTCAAGGACATCCGCTAAACCCTCATAAATTGGATATTGTTCAATTGAAAGTTGTACGTTTTAGTGCCCCATTTACTACTATCTTGATCAAAAAGTTTTAGGACCGGCCACCGTGTGGCACTGTCAGTCACCCGATTGGAATTCTTTTTTTTTGTTAGGTTACCACATCTATCATTGACACTTCCCTTTAAATTTCAGCGTCATAGCTTGACATTTGTAAAAGTTGCGCTGTACTGAGCACATCTACCTTTGTGCGTATTTTCGATTTTTTACAAGTTTGAAAATTGCATCAACTGTGCATCAACGAATTTGAATTAAATTTTGTGTGAAAAACGGATTTAACGGTCCGCAGATCTTGGAAATGTTGGAGAAGTGTTTTTCGGTGGCACGAACGCTTCAGAAGGGGTCGTGAGTCGGTCGAAGATGACGAACGCAGTGGCAGTCAAAAACCGATGAAAACATCGATAAAATCAAAGAAATGTTGGCCGAAAACCGAAAATTGACCAGTAGAGAGCTGGCAGAGGACTTGAACATCGCTTATGGATCCGCTCAAGACATTTTGGTTAGTGATTTGGGCCTCAGACGTGTCGCTGCAAAACTGGTGCCGAAAGACCTCAATTTCATGCAAAAAAAGGACCGCGTTGAAATCGCGAAAGACATGATTTCCGTGAGTTTTTGACCAAAAACAACACGATTACTATCCAGCAGCTTTCAAATTCACCTGATCTGGCTCCCTGCGACTTTTTCCTGTTCAACCGACTTAAAAAACCGCTTCGCGGAACGCGTTACAGCACCCGAGAAGATGTCATGAAAAAATCGAAGATGGCTCTGATGGACATACCGAAAATTGAGTACCAGCGTTGTTTCGAGGATTGTATCAAGTGCTGGCGTAAGTGCGTTGCAGTCGATGGGAGTACTTTGAAGGGGACCATATCGATTTTGATGAATAAACTTGTATTTTCGATTTTGTGAATAGTCCTAAAACTTTTTGATCAAGGTAGTATGTCTCATATGGCTACACGGCATTCAATATCCCTCATAACTATTCCATTATATGAGCAATTACTACTAAAAACAGTCGAATAGCTTGCTCTTGTATTTGATTGCTCACTTTCTTTTCATTTCACACTTTTCTATCACCATAACTTTAGATAGCTCATACAATTTGCTTATCAAACTCGTGTAATTCATCCTCATTCTACGCTAATACTAGACTTTTATCAGCGTACAGCAATCCGCATGCATTTCCATTTGGCATTTTCATGTCACCCATTTGAAAGAAATACTGTAAATTTAATCAAAATTAAAATTCATCATGTTTCAGACAAAGGTTGTTCTTTTTTTAATGAAAGAATATTTTTTAGTTATTACACTTAATTAAGGCCCATTCCACGATAATTATAAATATTGGTAGTTTTTTGCTAATATTAATAATTCTCTCAGTTTAAGAATGTTACGACCGTAAAATGTAATTATGTATTTCACCGCCCTAGTGTATGTTAATCTGGATTGGCACTTGAATACGTTTTTACCGCAATCAACCTTTGGGTCAACCATATGCTAATCATCATTTCCTAAGGACCACAAGGCATACATACATATTTATCTGATGGTGTACAAAGAAGGCCTATTACGTTGCAAGCTAGCATAATTTTGACCACTGTTAATGACTATGACATTCACATAGTACTGCCGGAACGTATTATACTATAGCGAACTTCGAATTACGTGCCTGTTTTAGCATCACTTGTCAACATTACATCACCGCACAGTGCTTTATCTCTAGGACTATATAACAGTTATTATATAATACTACAATAGTATATTAACTTTGCCAGCCTAATACCAATAACACTTGATAAGTTTGTGTACTTGTTTTTGTTGAAAATATTGAGAAAACATTCAAAATATTGGTAACACACATTTAAAAAACGTAACAAAATGTGGGCAAACATAAAAATATGGCTACGAGAATGTGTGGAAATACTTGAGGTGATAAAACATCAAGCAATTTTCAATAGTAGAATGTTTCCGAGATAAACCCTTGAAACCATTTGATGACGAATTGAGTATTAAAAACTCTTAATATGATCTAAAATTTATTGCAAAAATCTCGGAATGATTGCCTTAAGAGTCAACGGTATGTAAAAATGTTAACTAAGAACTTACTTTAGAAGACGATGAATCGTGATAAGCTACCATAATCTTTCAAATAAACGAGGTGTTTTCACTGTAAACTCTGATACAATATTTATCTAACGGGACTATAACTATCGTATAGCCACAAGCAAAGGTTCCTTTACCGCATCATTACTGGTAATGAAATATAGTGCCTTTATGTGAATATGAAGAAATGGAAAGAATGGGTGAGTTCTGGTCAACAAGCAACGCCCAAAGCGAAACAAGGTTTGCATCCGCTCAAGACGATGATTTGCATCTGGTGGGATTGGCAAGGCGTCATCCACTACTAGATACTTGAACGCAATCAGACAGCCAACGCGGAGCTATACATTCTGCAAATGCAGCGGCTCAACACTGCGATGCAACAAAAAAGTGCGGATCGGCAATATGGTTTTATTCTGCAACACGATAACGCCCGCCCTCATATCGCCAACATTACAAAAAATGCCATTCAAACGCTCGGTTGGGAAGTCCTGCCGCCCCCACCATATTCTCCAGGCCTCGCGCCATCGACTTTCCACCTTTTTCGATCACTTTCGAACAATTTGCGCGGCGTTTCCTTCAATAATGACGTCGCATTGCGGACATGGTTGGACGAATTCCTCGAGTCAAGACCGGATGGTTTTTATCGCACAGGCATTGAAAAACTTGTAGAACGTTGGCAAGAAGTTGTAAATAATGAAGGAGAATACATTATTGACTAATTTATTGTAATTTTTGTTTGTTGTGTCCTCTTGTTCTCTTCATTTGGAAAAAACGGACACAACTTAAGTTAACACCCAATACTTAAAATAGAGCTAGAAAATCTTTATAAAATAAAATAACTCAAATATCGGAAAATGATAAAAATTAGTGAAAACATTTTTAACTTCAAATACAGTATTCAAAACATCAACAAAAAAATAAAAAGCATTTTTTTTATTCTTAGGTTTACACAATAATTTTCAAGATTCCCAAACAATGTTCGACTTCACACTCAAGATTATTTTTGGAAGGTGCTATGAGGACAGTATATAAATGTCTGATAATTATTTACTTAGAAATTTCTAATGATGCATTGTTAACGAAATTTCAATACAATTATACAAAAAACAAAATTCGAAGTAAAACAGGCTTCAAATAAATTTTAATACATACTCGTATATTACATAACAAAAATGGAAAACAACGCTCAAATTTAAAAAAAATCATCGTTGTATTTCGACAAAATATTAATATAAATTATAAAATTTAATACAATAATATGAAACTAATCTTTTAGCAAGCAATATTTAAACGTTTAAACCCCCTAATAATGTTGTAACATAGCGTACAATATTTTCATCGTGATACTGAATTAATGACATATAAACATAAGGCCATTTTTTATACTTTCATTGATATTTATTATACATCAAATAAATCAAAACCAAAAACAGAACAAACTCCGCAATAATAGCAAAGTCAGAGACGATAAAACCAAGCTCCATCAAAATGTCCACCACATTTATAATATATTGAATACATTAATATCGGCGAAAACCACGTTACAGAAGCTGTATGAAAAAGTATTCATCACATAATGAATAGGAACCGTGGGTAAATTAAATGACGGCGCGTGTCTAGACGCGGCAGGGGTCGTCAAAGGATATGGTACAGGGCAGGACAATTCTGTATAGGCAATATTTTTGTCGAGAATCATATCACTAACAGTTGTCGACTCTCTAAAGCAGTGGTTCTTAACCGGTACTCCGCGAGGATGTTACATGTGCTCCGTCAAATATGAAACGTTTGATCGAAGTTTGGCGAATTGCTGTTGAATTCGAATTGCTGCTGGCAACGCAGCCGAGGCACGGCGCAATCTCCTACATTCCCATTTTTTTTTAATCTGTAATTTTTGTTTATAAATAAAAGTAATGTTCATGCATATTTTATTGTTAGTTGTGACCTTGATAAAAATAAAAAGTGCTCAGTGACTTCGAAAAGGTTAAGAACCACTGCTCTAAAGGTTGAAAATGATGATTGATACATTTTATTGTAATATATTTTCGTTTTATATAAACTGTACAACTACTCATGTGGTAATCTCTTACAATTAACTAAAACTATGCTGAAAGAGCCTGAAGTCAAAATTAGACTGATTTTAAATCGAGCCCGCCACCTCCGAGACAGAGTACATCTGTCTTACCAACTAAGCCACGGAGGTCGTCTTATGATGTTGATAAGATTCTAAAACACTCCAGGAGAAAGATTTACCAAACATGTTATAAATAAATTATTAAAAACAATTAGTTCGGTTTTAAACATTTTCAAATCCTCAAATAATAATGTTCATTTTCACTACATAAAAAAATTAAGCACAAATAAGTTGAGCTCCATCTGAATAAAAAAATAACAGGTTTAAAAAATCGAGGAATATTATTGAGAACATTTTTTTCAAACTTATCTATTACGCTGATCGATATTCTTTCAACTCCCTACATAGAGCTTATTTACATACATGCATACATATCATCACCCCGTGCCCCTCACAGGGTAGGCAAAGAGAACAGATCTCCATACTTTTCCATCCAAATCACAACTTTCCCCTCCTCCACATTCCTGCTCTTTTATATTATTAACACTTCTCACTTTACCTACATTCAATTTTTGATTCACTTGATCCAGCCATGTTTTCTTCAGGAAACATCTTTCATGCACACCTTGCACGTATATCTTGTATACTCGCTTAGGATAAATTACCGAGAAGATACATTTATTTTTTCCTGACAATATAAATAAATAACAGGTTTATCTTTTAAAAACTTCTTGTATGACAAAAAGCTTCAAGACGTTAAAGATTAAAAAAAACAATCAGAGCAGAAATGCATGGAAAATATCATATTGTACATTATGATCGCAGTAAAATACCGTGCAATTACGTGCAATTACGCCATCTAACAAAATGAACAATTATCATATTACGAGCATATCAGTGCCTTTTTGATATCGCTATTTAACCGGCCCATAATTTGAGTCGTATAAATCACAAACGTCATTTCGAGACCGAATTAACAGTTTAAATTAAAATAAAAGAGCCCTCCTTATTTCAAATTTAAAATCTGTTTTTATATTTCTTAATACAAGTTATAAGGCTGTATTCCCACGCGCGGGTTGTACATATATGCACGAAATTCTCTCTTTTTCTTTCATTGGAGAAATGCTTGAAACAAAATTAGAAATTTTAAGCACGCTACTAAGTGTACTCACTACCACCCTATGTTGAGGGTTTTTTTAAAGTTACGTCTGTGTTAGAGTAGTCGTACTAAAATGCCTCAATTTGTAAATGGTTTGTTTCTGTAATATAAATTAGGTAATATTTCTAAAGATGGCGCAAAATTTAAATGATAGTCGATCCACGAGGGATATATTTCAAGACCTCTGGATATATATAAATATTTGAAACCACGAAATAATAGCGAACCATGTTTTTTTCCTATGATAAAATTTACATACATATCATAATGTCGTCTCACTTACGAAATATAGACATATACAGAATGAACAGATCTCCATTATGTTCTGTTCAACGTTGTCTACACCTACTTAAAATCTCCATTTTATCCATGGATTCAGTCTCCTTTCCGTCTTATTTCACATGTTGACACCCCACAACTTTTTTATAAATAGTTATGCAATACATCCCCACAACATTCAATATCTCCAGTTCAAAAAAATACACACTGGTTTCTAATTTAACGACTTTATCAAAGCTAATCAATAAAATTGCTTTTGTTCTGAAACACTCATCGCTTGTATGGGATGAGTATGGGTATTCAGGTAATGCTCTCACCTGGGTATTTGTCAATTACAAGGCAATCCGTTATCAATCAGAAAGAATCTTCACTAGATATTGTAAAGAATGGTATTAGGGTTGGCATTAAGGCTGCTGGCACAAAGATTGGCATTAGGACAGCTGCTTTTTGTTCTAAATACTAATTTTATCTTGATAGTAAGTAGGTGTCTTTCTTGATAGTAAGATCTCGTTCGATAGACAAATAGATAGAAAAATATAGTTTATTAGAGCTTTTATAGTCTTGGGAAGTTAAAATTTGTATGTCTATGTATTCCAAGAAAGGAAATAAAAATTCTCATTAATTAATTTGTTGTATCGCATCTGGTTTATTATTATTTTATTTATTCTGGTTTGCTTGATTCACAAATTTCTCAGCTCCAATCCGTTTTCAATGCAGCTGCTAATCTGGTACCTATATACTCGTAATAGTCATAAATATTATCTTATAAGTCTGCTTCTAAAATGTCTGCATTGGTTCAAGTGTCGTGAACGGGTTGATTCAAAAACTTTTTCTTCTTGTATTTAATGGGATGTCTCCATTACATCTTTCGAATTTGTGTCTTAGAGATATTCTTTTAAAGAGGAATAGAGCTTTGAAGTTGATTTCTCCTTCATCTAATACACTGATTGTTCCAAATCGATCCAATAGAGCGGGATATTACTTTGAAACTTTTACCATTGCTGGGCATGTGGGGAAAAATGGTCTACCTCTTAATGTTAAAGATATGGGTGGCATGTGCAGCTTTAGGAAGCATTTGTAGTAACCGTTTCTTGGGAGGCCTAATCAAAATTTACTATGGTATATGAATACTACACATAAAGCCGAATGTGTTATTTAGTATTACATATCGGAAGATCTACAAAAGATTTTTTGTAGTTCGTCTTCCCTTGGTAAGTTTTCTGTGTTTTTTTTTACCAAATATGTTTTTTGGACATAAGCAGATATAGGGAATTACCTAATCTAATGGTTGCAGCCACTACCTTTCTTTCCTAATGCACAATTTATGTATGTGTATTTTGTTATATTTTTAATCTGACAATAATCGTGGGTTCGAGTCCCGCGTTAAAGTGCCCTTGAGAAAAGTTTGGTCTCTACATGGTGCAATATGAATTGTCCTTCGATTATAATTATTATTATTATTAAAATATCTTTTTTCCCTTTACTGTCTTCTTGTGATGATGTGATGATAATAGTGACGATGCGATAGATGCAGTGAGAGGAATGACGCATGCATTGTGAAGTAACGTTTAGGCTACTAAACTCCTTCTGATGATAAATTGTAATTATCCATTTACTTTTTTTGAAACGCGGTTGACTGCGGGTTACTGAAACCGCGGATTAAAGAGACTGCCATATGTAAATATATTTTGATTAAGAAATAAAATATATATTATAATTTACCGATCTGGAAAATTCAAAGAATTATCCATCGTGTTAAATAATTTTTCTGCTAATCTGAGGCAGTATCTTTTTTTATCCATTCACTTTTTTACATTCAATTTGTTATAACATTTTGTGTTTCAGTAATCAGTAACAGTAACAGTCTCTTACAATGGCATTAAAGATGAAAAATATTTCAATTAAGGAATAAAAAAACATTATTATAAATTACAGATCAGTAAAATTCTAGGAATTATTCTCGCATTAAATAAATAACTTGGGGCAGAAATCGCCAAAATTTGATTTAATGAATATGAGAGTCTATTATGTTAAATAAACGTGTGAGCTACAACGCAGTCTCATACGTTTTGTTAACATCCATTTTATTATGGGATTTATTATAGAACAAAATGCTATTGATCAACATCCTTCCAGGGATCGCTCGATTCCCAGTGGATTTTGATTCCGTACTAGTATCGCACCAGATTCATAATTGACCAGATTTCATGTTTTTTTGTCGTTTTACATAAAATCTAATTGTTACAGCTTTACATATTATTATTAAATATGTTTTCATTTTGCTTTCGCCATATACAGTATAACCCGGCTGGTTTATTGCCAGGTGGTAGTCTTTTTCAACCATTCGTAGACAATTTTAAGAGCCCTGAAGTGAAAACCAGAGAGATGAACTGTTTTTTTAATGTATACCGACGGAAATCGAACACGTAACCTCAAGATAGGAAGACAGGATTCTTACCAACTAGGTCTGGACATCGTATTTTTATGGTGTCTGTCAAATCATATTGAAGTTGTTAAAAGCATGTTTGGCGAATATATCTAACGAGCATAGTTTTATTATTGAACTGAAAATATGCTGTATACAAGGGGAGGTCAATAAATTCGCAGAATGAAGGGTTTAAGGAAGGGGGCGGTAGGACGCATGTGCATGTTCCAGTAATATGACTCATTATTAGTATATTCACCAAGTCTTAGTATAATTTTGACTGTATTGTTTAAAATATCGTCGGGAGAGTATAAACCAACAACAGCTTGCATAGATGGTTGGAATATCATCTAATCGTATAGCTCTTTTGAATATCCTCCATAAGCATCTAGGGATGCCAACAGTCAGTTCAAGCTGGGTACACAGAATGCTCACACCACTTCAGAAACATCAACGCGTCAAATGTTCACGACAGTTTTTGGAAACAACTAAGATGAGATTTTCAACCGAATTGTTACTGGAGATGAAACTTAAGTTCATCATTATGAACCTGAGTTGAATCAGGAGTCCATGCAGTGAAAAACGCACACAGCCTCTTAAGAAGTTCAAAGTGTCGTCATCGGCTGGAAAAATTGTGGATAAGGAAACTGTGAAGGAGAAAAGGAGAGGATAATAGACAAAATGAGTGCTGATTTTGCATGACAATGCACCCGTGCATAAAATCAATTCTGCATTGGCTGCTCTTCACAACTGTGGCTTCCAAACATTATCATCCTCCCTACAGTCCAGACCTGGCTCCGGCTGACTATTATTTGTTTCCGAATATGGAAAATGAACCTCGAGGGAGAAATTTCGACTTATTTTGAGGACAAAAGTAACCTTTTATTTTGTGGGTATAAATTAGCTCCTTGAAAGATCTAAAAAATTGATTCCTGTTAATGGTGATTGGTATTGAAAAGGGAAAATTAAAAAATTGTTTTTTTTCCGTTTTCCCCCTCATTCCACGGATTTATTGACCTCCCATCATAAATCTGTACTATGCTATGTGCAGCAGATTTAATATGTCTGATTGAATTAAGAAATTCTTGTCTTGGGATTTCAAATGAAATATAGTTTCAAGACTGTTGTGTTGTTTCATTATTTTATGCATGCACACAATCAACACACTGTCTAGTTCATTTCCTTTGTAAGTAAAAATAAAAACGAGTTTCTTTAATTAGAATATCAATGTAATTAAACAATATATTCTCCGTTTAATTCCACTGTCATTTATTATATTTCAGACTACTTAATAATTCCATCCTCCCAATTGTTTTTACATTTTAAGGGAACAATATCTCCAGGTAGTTTCTGCAGTCCTACGGTTAGTCGATTTTTTCCCATAAAGGGGATTCTGTAAAGAGCGGAGTAAATGTAAATCAGAAGGTATCATATCTAGGGAATACTGCGGGTAAATCAAAACTTTCCACCCATGCTGAAACTATTTTGCTATATCTCTGTAATAACATGTTGTCCTGAGTGAAAATTATCCCCTTTCTTTTCACTAAATCGGTACGTCTTGTATCAATCGCTGTATTCAATTCATCTGTCCGAAGCAATAATTTGGTTCTCCGAAAAAATCTCATAATAAAGTATCCCCTTCCAATCACAACATATGGTAACATACACACAGCATCACCGTCATTAGATAAAGGCCCTTCTTTTGTATAGTTTGCGGTGGATCATCTCGCTTTGTTCCACGATCTCTTGAGTTTCACGAATTGATTTTGTTACGTTTAACTACCGAATCATACAGGGAAATTCTGTCGAGCAGATGTTCGATTCCCTGAAGGACTGCAAAAGTTACTTGGATAAATAATTTGCTCAAAAAGTAAAAAATTCAGGGAAATTTGAAATATTAGATTATCTAAACGAGAAGATAGTAGAATTAAATGAGAATATATCGTTTAATAGAGTTATTTCTCGCCTTGTGCTCGTGTGTTACTGCGACTCAGATTTGGGTAGATATGTACAGTGAAACCCCGTTTTTATGTGCCCGGAATACACGTTTTCCCGGTATTTGCGTTCAATTTTTACAATCCCGTTTTATCTAAGTACATTTAGTACCCGCTTTTACGTTTTTATTTTCCCGCAATTTACGTTTGAAATATTTGCTTGTTGCTGAAATATGTTGTTTCTATTTATAGACACGTGTGCACCTGCAGCGCTCATGGTCAAGGTTACACGAGTCGTGTAATACGATGCAATTGGTGGGAAATTTAGCAAATCAGAGGCAGGCAGACTGTATAGGCAGGTCAATATATCCTTGTCTTTTAAACGTGTCGGTCGTGTACATACAAATTCAATTGTCAATTGTGAATTTCATGTGTCAATTTACATTTCTTTTAATTTTTCGTTGAATCCCTTCAAATAATGTCTCAGGAAAGAAAAACATTATCAATTCAAAAGAAAAGGGAAATTCTCAAAAAAGTTAATAAACACGTTGGTTCACGTGTTTCGCTCGCGCGTGGTTTGGGTATACCCATTACAACTTTGGCTTCCTTCCGTGGTTGCAGTCCTAAGACTGGTTTGCAGCAATTTGAACTCTTCTCCTCCATTCCCCCCTGTCCTGTGCGGCTCTCTTTAAGTCTGTATATGTTGAGCAGCGCACGTCCACCAACAGGTCCTCCAGGTACTCTCGGCGTGGGCGTCCCCTAGAGTTTGTCCCCTCGGTCATACCCTCCATTATGGCATGCAAGAGGCCCTCTTGTCGTATTATATGACCGATCCATCTTGCACGCCTTTCGGACAGGATCCTGAGCAGGTGCCTTCCTCCTTCGATTCGTTGGAGAACCTCTTCATTTGTGATGCGGTCTCTCCAGGAAATTCCTAATAGTCTTCTATAGGACCACATCTCAAAAGCCTCTAGTCTTCGTCTATCTCTTTCGGCTACGATAATAAAAATCGAGAATCGATTGAAAAAAGTGCGATGCAATATGGTCCCATGACAAAAAAAACGCATGTAAATACGACCTTCAAAATACGATGAAATGGAAGAAATCCTTAAAGAATGGTTTGTCAGCTCACGTTCCGGCAATATGCCAGTCAACGGTCTATTAATTCGAGATAAGGCCCTGCACATTGCGTCTTGATTAAATATCGAAGGATTTACTGCATCAAATTGCTGGATAGATCGTTTCAAGAACAGGCACTCTGTGGTGTATAGATAAGTTTGCGGGGAATTTCGAAGTGTTAATTTAGAGATCGCTGAAGACTGGAATCAGACGAATGTTCCTACTCTAATTGCAGACTATGCTGATAAAACAGGACCGTTTTTCAATGTTCTTCCCTCGAACACATTCGCCTTTAAGGGTATAACTTGTCGTGGAGGAAAATTAAGTAAAAACAGGCTCACTGTTCTTTTGATTACAAATTCAGATGGCTGTGAGAAGTTTCCCCCGTTAGTAATTGGAAAAGCACAAAACCCTCGGTGCTTCAAAAATGTCAAGTCATTACCGACAAAATATGCTGCAAATAAAAAAGCATGGATGACTTCAAAATTGTTTGAAAAACAACTTTCAAGCTTAGATGCTTTGATGGGAGCTAAGAAAAGAAAAAATATCTTATTTCTAGATAGATGCCCTGCTCACCCAACAAACTTAACACTGAGGAATATAAAATTAGCCTTTTCCCCTCCAAACTGTACTTGTGAACTGCAGCCATTGGACTTGGGAATAATCCATGCTTTTAAACATTACTACCGCAAAAATCTGGTACAAATATTATTATCAAAATTAGAACGAGGAGAAGATCCCAAAAATTTGAAGGTATCTATTTTAGATGGAATGCATTACACTGTTAAGGCATGGGGGGAAATTGAAGAAATAACGATCAAAATTGTTTTCGAAAAGCTGGAATCGTTAAGGAACAAGAATATGAAATGGAAGACACTAGCGATGAGAGCCTCGGCGGAGCCGGTCCAGAAACACTAGTAGAAGATATTACGGCGCACAATGCTATTGATGGGTGGGAACAAATTTCTACTGAAACTTTACAAAATTACGTGGACCTCGACATTAACGTGATGACATCTGAAGTTATGGATATCGATGATATAGTGGACAGTCACATCCAAGAAAACTTATCCGACGAAGAATTATCTGGTGAAGAAGAGGTAATCTTAATCCATCCAATTCCAACAAAAGAAGAAGCTATGAGGCATATTGAGCGCCTTAAAAGCTACTTTACTGGCATTGAAAACGTACAAGACGAAACTTTCTTATCGATTTATAAGATTGAAAGAGCTGTAAACCAGCACAAAATATGTATCTAACCGATTTGCGTGATTATTTAAATAAAAAGTAATTTTCAATATTTCATTTTTTTTTCTAATACCGAATCTACGTTTTCCCTCTAATTACGTTTTTTTTTATCAGTCCCTTCAAAAACGTAAAAACGGGGTTTCACTGTATAACCAAAACCACCCTGGTAATGTTTGTCCATCTGCTTGACAATTCGAAAATCTGATAACCCTGGTACCGTCAGCTTTGAGAAACCAGGTGCCGCCTCAAAGAGTTTGTACACAATGCGTAAACTTTGCAAATATGACATTGGTTCCATCAACTACCTTAAAGTGCAAAGGATCAACTGACAATCCTAGTCTGCGACGAACTTACAACAAAGATAACTGTCTATGAATAAATATTGTTGGAAAATGACCCACTAAAAAATACTATGACATTGTACAAACATACAAAAGACTGAATCCAAAAATGCATTTTTTTAATCCTTTAGTAGGTATTTTTTATGTAGGCATTTAGTTTCTCCTGTAAAAATAATTCAAATGTACAAGTGAGATTGACTAAGGACAATGTGTTTGGCTTTAAAATACACATGTTAAAACATGCTTCTCCACATTGTATTTCTAAAACGGTTAGTTTACATACGCTCTCAAAAGAAAAGACAGGACGTAATTCAACATTCTCAAGATACATTTGTAAACACCCTCGGGTCCCTGCGGCATTATTTGCAGCTGTCGTGGGTTTAGTGCATTATGGAAAAGGATTGTACAGCAAACGTACGAGCATATTCAACACACTGAAGCAAATTATACTATTTTGAAAATGATTTTTGCGAATATACCTGTAAATCATGGAATCGAAATCTTGCCTTGCATTCTTTAATGGAAAAGATTTCACGCCTTTTAAACATTGTCAGTATTAAACGGGTGTGTGTGATATTGCTGAATTTAATATAGCATTGAATTTAACATAACATGTATTAAATTAGTACAACAAATTAATTACATCAACACATCAAATGTGTATTTTATTAAAATATGTTTATTGTAGAGTAAGAATGTGAGATTAAAAGTATATGGAATGCTGCATGCAGAGGATATGGTAATACTGGCAAAAAGTGAGGAAAATTAACAAGTCTTGTAAGAAAAGTTATTGAAAGGTGTAAATTAAATGGCCTTAGTATGAATATAGCGAAGTAAAAAGTTATTGAGTGAAAAAATAAGAGTATATGTGAAATAAACACAAAACGAAACATTTGAGCAAGTTGAGGGCATTTTATATCTTGGAAGCATGTTGACGTCCAATGGCCTCGAGACTTGCGATATTGAAAGAAGAATAGCAGAGCATAAACGTAACAGACCAAATGAAAGTGGGTAAACCTTTATAATATGATAGAGTGAATGACGAGGTGGCACAAGTGAAATTCGTGTATGTGTGTGCCAGGAGAAAATGGAGAAAATGAAGTAGAGGTCTGTTACGAGTATCTGACGTTATGCATTAGTTTATCGATAATTAGTTGTACTTACGAGTAATTCGTGTATGTGTGTGCCAGGAGAAAATGGAGAAAATGAAGTAGAGGTCTGTTACGAGTATCTGACGTTATGCATTAGTTTATCGATAATTAGTTGTACTTACGAGTAATTCGTGTATGTGTGTGCCAGGAGAAAATGGAGAAAATGAAGTAGAGGTCTGTTACGAGTATCTGACGTTATGCATTAGTTTATCGATAATTAGTTGTACTTACGAGTAATTCGTGTATGTGTGTGCCAGGAGAAAATGAAGTAGAGATCTGTTACGAGTATCTGACGTTATGCATTAGTTTATTGATAATTACTCGTAGTTGTACTTACTCGTAATTTATGAATGGTGTACTCTGTTAGAGATATCAAGATCTCAGATTTTGGATTGTATGTCTCAAACTGACGGTCCACTCAGTCCTACGAGTATTATAATTTATTCAGCGTATAGATTTGTCATGTAATCTTTTCATGTTTCTGTCACTTTAAAATACAACGTTGCCTTCTGAATCATCAAAGGCCCATATTTTTGTTATAAATTGGAAAGGAACAACGTAAATCACTGTCTGAACGCTGTTGATGATTAGGTGTATTATCAAGTACTTAGTGATTTTAATATTATTTCATTTTTCATTTCTCTGGCGGAATTATTGCTTCAAAGCTATTTTTTCCGATCAACCAACTTTTGTTTCAAAATTATTATCGGTATCCATGGTCGTGTCTTACACTTATTGGAATAATAAAGTTGAGGAAAAGTGACAAAATATAAATTTCAAAGTAAATAGAAATAACGATGACATATTATATAGGAGTTAGAGACGATAAATATTTTGAGATGCTTTTTTAATTTTTCGTAAAAAATATATGGATGAAGCACATCTGGTTGAGCCAGAAAGTTCATTCCAAAATTGAACCACAAAATATGAAGAGTAGAATGTTGTATGATGCGTTGGAATGCAAAGAATCTTACCACCAACAGATCGGAGATACGCCCGTGTTCAAAAAAAATATTGACTTTCCCACATATACTGAATACAGCTTGAATTGTTCAACACTTCAAAGAGAGTTAAGAAAACGTGGAGATTTTCCAGCAGTCTTGTTTTTTTTTCTCTGGGAGTGCCAAACATAATTTAATAAAACATGTGACGCTGAGAGAAAACATATTGAGAATGGTATTCAAATTCCATTTTGAAGCTGGAAATATCTCAAAGAGTGAAATGATCTACGATCCACGCAACTTTTGTCTTTACAATATTCATGAAAGACGTGGAAATAAAAGTTCAATGAGCAAGAACAGGAAAACAGAAAAGATGTGTTTGAGATGGGATGCTAGAAAACGCTCTTACGTTTGTGTTATTGAAAAGTTGTATACATACAACTATATCTACGGTCAACTTTTAAATGAGTCCACTAATTATTTGGACACATAACTTGCGTCAAGAAGAGTTTGAAAAGGCTTATGATTACTGGAGAAAGAACATAACGAGAAAAGCATCAGAACTACGCTTAACTCGTCAGACCACTGGTATGACTTCAGTTAAAAACTATGCAAGTAGCCTGACAAGTTAAGCGTTCTTCTTTAAGTCGGAAGAATTAGTTAATAAAACCTTTTAATAATACAAGATAGAGTTATGCATACATACTCATAAGAAAAGCATAATGTGAAACAAGGTATTCCTAATTAGATGTTACATGTTCTGAATCTGACAAACTTGGCGATTGGCCGTGTCTTGTAAACCTTTAGATCGATATAGGTATTCATTACAATATATGGTTCCAATAATGCACTCAGAAGTGGTCATACCTAGGAAAAGGAAAGGAAATCCAAAAGACGAGTGATCATTTGGTTATTTGTAATAATAAGGTTGGAAGGCTGGGAAATATGGTATATCTACCTGGCGATACGATACACCTACATTATATAATTTGTTCATGTCAAAGTATTTTAAAAAGTCACCGCTCAGTAGTCAAACATTCCCTACATATGTTACATATCATCACACCATTTCGCCGTTGGAGTAGGCAGAGTGAATAGAGTGCCAGACTTTCCTATCTCAGCATATATCCTTAACCTCTTCTTCATCCATACAACTTCTATGATTTTTCTGACTTTCTATGTTTCTTTCTTTCAAAATATAATTCACTTGATCCAACCATATTTTCTAGGTATTCTTTTCACACACCTTCCACTCATATTTGTACTTTATATTCGTTCTTTTAGTATTTCTTCATTAATTTATTCGCCATATCCAAACTATCTCAACGTGCTCTACATCGAACTCAACACATCAGCTTTAAGTTTAGATTCATTCCAAATAACTTAACTCCGTGTTGTGTTATACATTGTCATCACATGTATCCTTCTCAATGCAAGCATTTCTATAGTATTTATTCGGCTCTTATCTGTCTTTTCCACGTCGACATTTCCCTCCCATACATCAAAGTTGGCACCAAAATACTATTGTTGACAATCATGTTAGCCAATTTTGAGACTATCCGGTTCAAGTATACATGTTTTAGTGTACCATTGACTTTGTTTCCTGTTGCTACAAGTCGTTGAATATTCCTCTTAACTATTTTATCACCTGAGAAAATACTACCCAAATAACAGAATTATTAATAACAAATAAAAGACGATTTTATTTTTTCAACCCACAATGATGCAAGTGTGACGAAACTGGAAAATATCGGCAAAAGTAAGTATTACCATATATCATATCATATAGATGGGCTATACTTCTTAGTTATTATCCACCACTGTGTAATTAAAAGTAAGTATTATCATATATCATATATTATAGATGGGTATAATTCTTAGTTACTATCCACCACTGTGTACTATAATTGAAAGGAAACAAGACATACCATAGTTCTAAAATACAAATCTCTTAGTATGAGAGAGTTCTTTAAATATCTATCTATCTATCTACGAGTATATAAATAAAAATGTAAATGTTCGTATATTGAAAATGTCTAATCTCCGAAAGTTCTCTACCGATCGCTTTGAAATTTTGACAAAAGTTGACATTCGTACACGGAAATGTTTATATATTTTTATTTATATATCGGTGTATATAAAAAAGTTTAGAAATCAGAGAAAATAACGTTTGCGTCTCCTGCAGCGACAAGCTCAAACTAAACTTGACAGTTATGTCACATTGCATTTTCTACGTTTCGGAATTAATATTAAATAATTAAATCTATATAAATAAAATATTAAATAATTTCATGTTTAATAATAAATAATAAACATTTCCTTTTAAACAATAATTCTACGATATATTTATTACAGACGAAAAATAGGTTAGAATCGAGATACGTCAAAATGACATTTGTGATAATAAGGATAAGTTCCATTGTGTCATAGCAGCTTGAAAAAATCTTAATATGGCTGAATCTAGACTTTATAGCGCAAGCGCAGGAAATATATTTGGCAGAACTAATATTAAATTTGTAAAAAATATCCAACTAACATTTTATCTGTTTGGAAATATTTCGAGTATCGTTTAACGAACTGTGGGTTATAATGAAATATCAGGAGGATCGCTAAAATAAATATAACTTATATGTAAAAAAAAATACGGTAGAAGTGAAACTTCCTAGCTCCTAGGAAAAGTTGATTTTATGCATTGCTTTTTTTCCATTTGTTAACGATTTTTATTGATTTTTTTTTAGGATTAGGAAATGATTCTGTGGAATTTAATTCAAGAAAGTCTCTCTTAATTCAATAAAAACATATTATTTTTATAATTTTTAATAATAAATAATATTTTTAATAATAATTTAATACACTTAATAAAATTTAATTTAATTTTTTTAATATTAAATATATTAATATTATTATTAATTATTAAATTAATTATTTTTAAATAATTATTTAAATATTTATAAATTTATTATTTTAATTATATTATTAATAATATATTATTAAAAATGTTATTTTATTATATTATTTATTGAAAAGTCGCGAAATATTTTTTTTTGTATAGCGCCATCTGCGCTAATTTATCCGCCATTTTCATTTCGTAATGTGCGTTTTTGACATCTACCTCTAAGAATATCTTTTTCACTTAGTTTTTTTAACTTATTTGTTTATTTTTCTGTTCAATTAGCGGTAAAATTTAATTGTGTTGATTGATTTTCGTTTGAATTCAAATCATATCGTGAATTGATCTCTTGGAGTAACGCGATCATTTGCTTTACAGAGACAACGTGATGTTGGTATGTACATTTTTGACAAACGTCATGTTTATTTTAAACAAACTGACAAATTTTTGCTAATTTGTAACAAGATGTATTGATTAGTCATTATTGTTAGCTTTTTGTAATGTGTTTACCTAAATAACTTGCTATTTATTAGAATCGAGCCTTATATTAAAGTCGATATAATAATTAAAATAACTGAACGTCGTTACAAATATTAAACGTATTGGGGCAAACTTGTCTGCAATTTAGTGGCGTCAAAAGAAGAATTGGTTGAAAAAGTATTTCCCAATATTCAAATCAATTATAAGAATCACGATTGGCTGAGTGAACGAGCTATTCTTGCCGCCAAGAACAATGACGTCTACGAACTTAACAACATTATTCAGTTCCTTTTTTAATGTTTCGCAATTTTATATGTTTTTGTTATAACTTTCTTTCTTATTTTTCAGTGCAATTGATCTTTCATTTGAATTCAAATCATGTCGTGAATTGACCTCTTGGAGTGACGCGATCATTTGCGAGCACGGCGATGAACGCGACAGACCGAGAAAGGTTTAAAGACATCAAAAATATTGTATACCCATTTATTAGAATCGATATTTATTGTTCATTAATAACGCGTCCAAACATGTCACATCCAAATTAAATTCGTGTGTAGTTTGCAATGTATTTCCTTAACATTTAATTAATTCCAATAATCTCTCAGTTTGCTTAGCATTTAATCAGTTCCAATTATCTCTGTATTTCCTTAACAATACTCCTATTGGACAAATATTTGACAAATCCGTTTCCAGCTGCAAAACGATCGATCAGCTGAGATATTCTCACATCAATTGCTGGAAATTGGGAACGGAAAGGTGCAGGTTGATATGACCTCAGGACGAATTTCATTGTCTCATAACTTAATGTTTCACAATTTCACTCATTTTTAAAGTTTCACAATTTTATATGTTTTTGTTATAACTTTCTTTCTTCTTTTTCAGTGCAATTGATCTGCTTTAGTTTATCAAAATGTCGAGGAAGTAGCAGAACGACGTGTAGCCAGATTTGAGGATGCACGGTTGCGAGCACGGCGATTGCGTCCTGCAGCTTCAGAACTGCTTCGTTCTCAACAGAATGTACGCGACAGGCTGATAATGGCTGAAAAAAGTCAGTAGGAATATCAAAAGTATCTTTTTTATATAGAAGTTAATTTTATCTCTATGTTTATATTTCAAAATCTATAAAATCGTATGTAGAAATGGAGTTTTTTTAATTTAGTTTGATATTTATCCGTTTGAATCAGACCAAGCTTCGCTCTGAAGGATACGTTCATTTGCGAGATGCAGTTGTAAATGACGGTAATACAACTAACGTTGGAAGACTAACGATTTGGCCATCTTCATATACAGGCAGTCCACGTCATATGAATGAGTACGCTCAAGATGCAATTGCGTATGTTCGTCACTACGGGTGTCCAGATCTATTCACTACATTCACATGCAATCCAGCTTGGGACGATATACAACAGCTCATGGTAAAACATGAAGTGTTCATGTTTTACCATGAGCTGTTGTATATCGGTTTGTGCGCTGCTGGATGTACTCAGTAGAATGGCAAAAGAGAGGATTTCCACATGCACATATATAGTACTAATCTGGCTCTATAACAAAATCACTTCAAACGAAATCGCCAATGTAATGTGCGCTGAAATACCCGATGCAACGTCGATAAAGATTGGCATGAAGTTGTGACGAAAAATATGATACATGGACCTTGTGGTACACTAAATCCAAATTCACCATGCATGATAGACGGAAAATGCTCTAAGCGATATCCTCGAGCATTAGTATCCAACACGGTTACAGAAAACGATGGATATCCTTTATACAGAAGAAGATCAACAGAAGATGGCGGTAAATTAGCAACCATACAAATGCAAAACGGTGACATCGAAGTAGACAACCATTGGGTTGTTCCATATTCGCCTTTGCTATCAAAAACAAACAAAGCGCACATAAACGTGGAATACTGTAACTCCGTTAAATCGATCAAATACATTTGTAAGTACGTGAATAAAGGCAGCGACATGGCAATTTTTAGCGTGCAACCAGAAAGAAGTGATAGGAATGCGGTATACATATCGATGAAATTGTACAGTATCAGGCTGGAAGATATATAAGCAGCAATGAAGCTGTATGGCGAATTCTTTCATTTCCCATACATGAACGAAGTCCAGCTGTTGTTCACTTAGCAGTACATCTAGAAAATGGACAACGCGTTTATTTCACAGCTGCAAATGTGTAACAAATAGCTCTGAATCCACCGGCTACAACGTTAACTGCTTTTTTCACGTTATGTCAAAATGACGCGTTTACGAAAACACAGCTGTATTAAACTTAAATTAAACATAATTGAAACGTATGCTTTCTCCTTTCTTTATTTTCCATTTAACCAGACTGAGCCACAGCAACGCGTGGCCGGGTACAGCTAGTCTATATAAATTAAAATGTAAATGTTCGTTAATTATAGGTATCTACTCTCCGAAAGTTCTCTACCGATTACTTTGAAATTTTGACAAAAGTTGGTATTCGTATACGAGAATGTTTATATATATATTTTTTTATATACCGTTATATACAAAAAAAGTACATAAAACAGACGAAATAAGGGTTAGCGTCCTCTTCAGCGACAAACGCAAACTAAACAATTCTCACTGACAGTTGTTCTGTCACATTGCATTTTCGACCTTTCAGATTCTTTAATTTCGTTTTTGAACTGTTTGTTTTATTTTTCATTACTTTGAAATTTTGACGAAAGGTTGCATTAGTATACAAGCATGTTTATATATATTTTTTTATTTTTCAAATTCCTTATAAATTAATTATAAAGTTTGTTTTTTAAACTTACATTTTTATTTTACGGGAAATTTAAAAGCAAAGCTTCAAACCAATAATTTGCTTTCTCATCAACAGATTTCACACAAAAAGTATTTCATATTAATTTTTATCACTTGAAAGATAAATGTTAAAAAAGATGAATTATTCCGTATAATTTTTTTTAATATCTACTTATTTCAAAATGTTTCGTTACTATAATATATTTAGCGAACCTAGATGGAGAAAAGTAAAAACTTTTTCATTGAATTGGCATTTGAAATGCGTAATATAACGTGCGATGCGCTACATAGGGTATTTGCAGCTAATGAGTAAATAGTTTTTAATAAGAGTATATAGTAAATGTGAAATGTTATATATGAATTAATTAAGTATTGGGTCCCTATTTATTTATCTATATAAATAAAAATGTAAATGTTCGTATATTAAAAATCTCAAATCTCCGCACCGATTGCTTTGAAATTTTGCCAAAGTTGGCATTCGTATACGAGAATGTTTATATATTTTTTTTATACTAAGTTAGTCAAAAAGTTTTGAAAGCGGAAATGAAAATACATTTTTGGTTGGGGGAAAATCACTTTTATTGCTCAGTATAGTCTCCCATAAGATCAATACACTTGGTCCGACGATCTTCCAACTTTGTTGTCCCATCACGGAAGTGACTTTCCGGAAGGCCTGCAAAATATTCCTCTACGACGGCTATAACCTCTTCGTTTGATTAAAAATGCTTTCCACGAAGGAATTTTTTGAGGTGTGAGAACAGCCAGAAGTCAGAGGGAGCTAAATCTGGCGAATAGGGTGGATGCTGCAACAATTCGTACCCCAATTCACTGATTTTTGCGATGGTTTTTTGAGCTGTGTGAGCAGGTGCATTGTCTTGATGAAAAATGATTTTTTTCTTCTGCAAACCGGGTCTTTTTTCACAATTTTTTTCATCCAACTGGTCCAAAAGGTCACAATAATAATCAGAGTTGATTGTCTTACCAGTTTGGAGATAATCTATCGATAACATTCCTTTTGCATCCCAAAAAACTGACGCTAACACCTTCTTGGCCGATTTCTGGACACGAACTCGCTTCGGAGCCAAAGTGCCCGGTTCACACCACTCCTTAGCCTCTCGTTTTGATTCAGGATCATGGTGGTAGACCCAAATCTCATCCATAGTGATGAATCGATGCAGAAAATCCTTTTTATCCTTTCGAAATTGCTCCAAATGTTGCTCAGAAAGTCGCATTCGAACGTGTTTTTGTTGCATTGTTAGCAAATGCACCCATTGTGCACACAGTTTTTTGAAACCCAAAACTTCAGCCAAAATATGCCATGTTGTTCCATGTGAGATGCCTACGGTGTCAGCTATCACATCCACAGTCGATCGATGATCTTCCAAAACCATATCTTGTATTTTCGCTATGATTTCTGGTGTTTATGCACTTTTTGGACGTCCTGAGCGTGGATCGTCTTCAACGCTTGTACGGCCACTCTTAAACTACAAAACCCATCGATAAACGGTTGTAAATGAAGGAGAAGACTCCTTTAATACTTTCACCATCTTTGCATGGATCTCAGTAGCCGATAAACCTTCCAAAACAAAGAATTTAATCACTGCACGATATTCGGATTTTTCCATTGTTAAAAAATACACTGACACGTCAACTTCAAATGGTTTGTAAACCAAGAACGAATTGACAGATCGAAATGAAATTTTGAGTACGTTCTTATGAAAGATGAAATATTAAAATGGCGTAGAAATTTTGGTTTTTCTACTGCTCCATAGTCTTCTACTGGTCCTTTTCAAAACTTTTTGACTAACCTATTATACCGTTATATACAAAAATATGTACATTTTTGTCTGACCGACGAAATAAGGGTTAGCGCCCCCTTCAGCGACACACGCGAACTAAACAATTATCATTCACATTGCATTTTCGACGTTTCGGAATTAATATTAAATGTTAAATAATAATTATTAAATAATAAATATTAAATAATACATATTAAATATCTATATAAATAAAAATGTTAATTTAAATAATAAAAACTAAATTTTCAAATATGTTTTTTGAAAAATAGTGCCATCTGGCCGGAAAAGCGGAATAAACTATTTATCTGTCACATTGTTGCGTCATCATGATGCGTCGCATTTAAACCTGGCGATCTTTCAATTCGGGTTTTTTAAACTGGTTTTTGTTATTTTTGTTATTGATTTTCATTTGAATTCATGGTGTGTATCTGTGTATGTTTTATACATTTGAATTATTTAAAGTTTCATGCAACTAACTTTTAACAAATGTCACATTTGATTTTAACGAACTGCCCATTTTTGCTAATTTGTAACAAGATGTGCCTATTAATTTGTCATTATTATTAGTTTTATGAAATGTATTTACCTAAATAACTGGCTATTTATTACAATCGAGGCCTATATTAAAGATGATAAATCATTTAAATTACTGAACGTCGTTACAAGATTGTATTGGGGCAAATTTGTGAACTGTCATAGAAAACAGAACGTTTGATATTCATCCGTTTTAATCAGACCAAGCTTCGCTCTGAAGAATACGTTCATTTGCGAGATGCAGTTGTAAATGATGGTGATAGAACTAACTTTGAAAGACTATAACTTCTGCAATTTAGTGACGTCAAAAGAAGAATTGGTTGAAAAAGTATTTCCCTATATTCAAATCAATTATAAGAATCACGGTTGGCTGAGTGAACGAGCTATTCTTGCCGCCAAGAACAAAGACGTCTACGAACGTAACAATATTATTCAGTTCCTTTTTTAATGTTTAACAATTTTATATGTTTTTGTTCTAACTTTCTTTCTTCTTTTTCAGTGCAATCGATCTGCTTTAGTTCATCAAAATGTCGAGGAAGCAGCAGAGCGACTAACGTGTAGCCAGACTTGAGGATGCACAGTTGCAAGCACGGCGATCGCGTACTGCAGCTTCAGAACTGCTTCGTTCTCAACAGAATTAACGCGACAGGCTGAGAGTGGCTGAAAGACGTCAAAAATATTGTATACCCACAAGCATTGTGAAGTTAAACATATTAGAAACGTGTGCTTTCTCTTTTCTTTCTTTTCCATTTAACCAGACTGAGCCACAGCAACGCGTGGCCGGGTACAGCTAGTACAAAATAAACCCTTCCACGCGAATCTTACTTCCGGAATAATGACATATGGTACTCGTACATACACGACACAGTGTATAGCAAAACATGAAACAGATCGGTTAATTTAATCACGCGTTTTTATTCAGCTTAAAAACTAAGTCATTTTCAACTCGAGTTGTTGAAATGGATTTTTTTTCTTTCTCTGAAAATAAATCCAATAAGATTCGAGAAATAAAACCAAAATCAAGCATTGATATATTTTTAAGCTTTATCATATTTAGTATGAATGAAAACAAAGATATTTGCCTTATTAAACATGTAATTAAAAATACCACTTATAAATGAACATATATCATGTCACTTTGGAGATGTAAACCATGAAAATATTAATCATAAACCTGATATCTATTCGCGTTCCTGCACTAATGGTTCGATACGAGCATGGTGCGTTATAAACCGAATTTAAAAATACTTATTATATCTTAGTGTAAAAAGTTTGCGCCGCTAAAATGATCCGATATTTTTTCTTATTTGTTTAGGTTTATAAAAATGTTTTTTTCTTACTATATTTTATTTGTAATAGAATCGCTGAACTTCATAACCACCTTCACCCTAAAATTTCATCTTATTACATTTGTATAGAACTACCTTAACCCTTAAAATTCATCTTATTACAATTATCCCTGAACAAATCGGTGACAATTTTATCATTTGTTGTTTGTTACTCGTTATCTCTCGAGATAACGAGTAACAAACAACAAATTATAAAATCATCACATTTAACAACAAAAGAATATGACAGAACAACAAAAACCAACATTTCAGATACTTGTCCTAAATTAGTTAAGAAATACAAAACACGTGTACACATTATCGAAAGATAATGAATATTATAAATGTAATATTATAAAATCTACGAAAAACTTGGAATGTAAGGGGGTTGATAGCATAAAGAGTAATTCTTAATTTGGCTGAATTTCAAAGTGAACTCGCTGATACACTATGATTTATATATTTAGAAAGATTTAAATCCTTAAAACATGACTAACTATAGTATATAGCAACAGTCAAAAACTAAAATATATAAGAAAAGAAACGAAAACTGCCAGATTTAATATTTATTTATTATAAATTGTTTATTTCCAAACAAAATATGAAAAGTGTGGTTTTGTTTTACCATGTGTTATAGTAAAAACAATAATTGTTTTAGAGAATTTAAAACGGTAAATTTTATTTAATCCTCGTATTATGTTACATTATTTTCTACGTTCTACAGTGTTGTACGAGTATATCTACAATACAACAAATTGTTTTTGCCTTATGATTATATTATAATTATTACTAGAAAACTTATGATTTCTTTTTAAATTATCTTTCCTAGTACCTACTCGTAACATGGAGTTATTCTTTTTTTAAATCGTGTTTTAAAGAATTAATCGATTAAAATATTATGTAAATTGCTTCGCTCCCGAAATCATAAATGAATAATTAATCAGCATTCTTTCAACTTATAGAAAGGCTGAAGAAAATCTATATTATATTAACTTATTTTATTATCCCCTTCCTGTAGTTTTTCGCTTTTTGTTTCCTCTTTCCATCTTATGACTATGTTTTGATTTATTACTTGAGTGCATTTTTACATCGCGTATTAAATACTGTATGTGTGCTCTAAAATAAGGCGGACACATGTCGACCGGAAATATGATTATTACAATTTATATTGTATAAAACTTCAATGAAAATAACACCTGTTAACGCTTTTATTCTATTTTATGATCGATGAAATAAATTAACGTTCATCAGACACCTGATCAGCCTACTTTACTTTTTAATCGCGAAATTAAACTTATCAACTGTTAATTAAATTCATGTTAAATTAAACTCCGGGCTCTAGTCACCGCAGAAAGCTACCCATGTATTGTATAATAAATTAATCATTATTTTACTGCAAATCACTACTGACTTCCATATATCGTTCACATCGGGACGCTAACTCTTCATTTTAGGGAGTAACAAGTACCTCACAATCAAGAATTCCTCAACAGTGTTTTTTTAATTGATCTGCGTTTGGTCCTCACACGCATTGTGTCTTCTCCAACCGATTAAGGCGATCTCGCTAGGCCCCACTTGTGCATATCATATGCAGTGCAACCTACTCATCATCTGATCCTATTTATAGTACACCACTCCTTCCGAGGTAATGAAAACCCAGGCAACTCACCGTCATGTTGCCTACAAGTTGTCTATTTTTTACGCTACACTCCTACCAACGGGAATCCCATTTATCGGCAATCGACCTGTTGTCTATTTGCTCCAGTACCTTCCACAGGAGGTAAGATGGAGTAGCAGGGGTTCTCTTATTTTCGTAACAACAGACAGTTGGTCTATTTGCGACATCTACTTCCACTCTTTAAAGAAATTACTTTCACAACTATCAGGAGGTGGAATATTAGATAACACTGGAAGCCAAAATGTACATCGGTGTAAAGTTTCGAGTTCCTGTGACAATAATCATCACTTCATGTATTCGCGTGTCAATTAAGATAGCTTCATATAGTTGCGTGCACAGGCGACATACATGTATATAATATGGTATATACAAGAACAGTAACTGGCCACGAGAACAATCAAATCCATCACTGAAATCCGCATTGTTCGCTAGTCGCTTGCCCAAGTTGTTCCAGTGAGCTTAACATATGTATGAAGTTGTCCGCTTTTTAGCTTATTTTAAGGGATCGTAGTTGAGGTTTAAATCTGAGCAACGATCTAACGTGACACCGAAGTACTCGTAGCGGGGATATGGCTGATTACTCACACGTTCATTTGCAAATAGATTATTCATATCTTTTGCGTTGTTCAGGTGAATATACGTGGCAGTTGTTTTTTATTTTAAGTATCATTCTCGAACATACTCGTAGCTTTCCATGAATCCTAAGACAGTGTATATTTCATCCTCGGCTATGTTTAATTGGTTGGTGGCAAATCGGATGTATACACATTTAACAAAGCTGATCCTTGGGGTAAGCCATATTTGGGGCGGAACCACTTACTGAAATTTCCTTCCAGGTGCATGCTCTTGATAAATCTTATGATGTTGTGGTACTCCAATTTTCGATATAATTTTACGATTAAACCTTTTATCCGAACTGTGTCGCGTGCAACGCTTAAATCTAGCAAGGTCAATATAGATTTATCCTTTCGTTAGAAGTCAACCTCAATATGTGTAGGTAGTGTGACTACTTGGTCGCAGCAGTTTCGACCTAATCTAAAACAAGCCTGTTCGATTCGAGTACTCGTTCAAATTGTTTGTAAACGGTGCTAAGCAAAGATATTGAGCGGTAGATCTTAGGATCTTCTGGTGTTTGTTTTTAGTTTCAAGGTTGTTATAACATTAGATTATTTCCAACGTTTAGGTTGATCATTGTAATTGGTTATAAAAGGACTTTGTAATGGGTGTTTAGCAAAAATTATCAAGTAATTTCTATGCGTAGTATGACACTCGAAGAAAACATACGAACGTGTTATTCAAAATATAAGACATGGATTGCTGTCCCCTATTTGTTTTGCTGAGTTTATAGATCAGTACTTACTGTTCAACTATCAATAGTAAAATCTGCTGGAAATTCTTGATACCCATCCCAGAGCCCCGATATCTTGCTGAGCGACTTACACTTATTCTTGCATCGAAAGAAATGGGCCGCATTGCAACGTTTTGATATTGTAATTATGATAACTTAAGATTAAACATTACCAAATTGTGAAATACATCTACGAAATGTTTCACAAAAATCAAGTTGTTCAAAACATGAGTCGTGAACCTCTTCGGTTTCATAAATATGTAAACTAATGTAATCATACTGAAAATTAGTGGAATCTAATGTTCAATTTTGGAACATTGAAAGCGTTCAATTGTACGAGTATGGTATATTGTGTTACATATTCAATTGTATTACATTTTCATTGTATACAGTTCAACCTGCCTGACTGTTTTTTTTATTGGGAAATCTCTTCGAACCAACTAGAAAAGTGTTAAAGAGATCTAAATGAAGCTATTTTTGAATAAAATCCTATTTCCTACAAACGTGGAAATGGAACCCCTCAGGTTGGAAAACCGGTGTCTTCTCAAGTAGACCCCGGAGGTCATCATATCGCGGTTATATTTTTCACGTATATGCAATTTTTAGTTTTCATAGTTTATATCTGATTGTCGACCACTTGAAAATGCGCCTAATAACTAATATGTAAACACTAAAATTACATTGTCACAAAACAATTTCAGAAATAGTACTTTAGAAATACTTTAGAAATAAGCGACAGGAAACAATTGTCTAAAGTCAAAATAGTTTGATGACTGATTTTCATTTTTGATGCTAAATTCTCGAAATCCCATTATTTCCCTGCCTTAGTGTAACTCCAGTTTCAACGCTATTCAGACAAAGATGTCTCAGAATGATTTGTTTCGACAAAACTCACGTCTCGCACATTTCGCAACGTCCAGATATTTGAAAATACTCGTACAATAACAAGACCATTTGCCGCTAAAGCATTTTCTATTTTTACTAGCGATAAGCAGTAGCAGAGTCGCACTAAAGCGGAAATATTGAGAACTCGATATTTTGAAGCTTATACGAGTATTTCAGAAACACGTTAGTAGCTATCAACACGGAAAAGTGATTGGTAAAGATGTACTCGAAAATTGTTTGTCATGGAGGTGCGTTATATATAGTATGTTACAGAGGATTAATAATAATTAGGGTTATCAAAGTACAGTAATGTTTATTTTTCTCGTCAATTTGACTATCAAATTATTATTATTACAGTGTGACTATAATTAATGTCCCATTATCGGCTAGATTTATTCATTAATTTCCGTGTCCGGAACAACAATTATTGATTACGCTACGTGTTTCTCAGATCTTCCCCAGTACATGTATGATAATCATATTAAATTAACCAACTACGAGTATTGTGTATTGTGAGTGATGTATGGTATAGCCCCACAATCACATTTATGGTAATGATATTTTCACTCATGAAACCCCAGCTCTGCATGTTAACCTCGCATCGCCATTCCTAATTGAAGCCTATGCTGTGTTTTTCCAAGTAAGTCAAAACTGTTGGTCTCCAGATACCTACTTTCGGAAAATTCTGTCCAGTTGTCGGATGTTTTTTCTTTCTGCTTCAGAAAACGCGCTTTATCCGGATGGAATGTTATTTATTGCACTCTCTTCATGAAACTATTGTGGATTTCAAATTCGCTGTTTCTGGCTGGTGACCATATGATGGGTATCTTAGGTACTGAATTTGTTTTGTTCTTTCAATGTCAGCTGCAACACTTCTACCGATCTCGGATGGAACGATACCTATTAATTGGTATATTTTCTCTACCGGTGTTACTTTTAAGCATTTCGTTATACAAGCAGGGTCTTTCAATAAGGACGCTCGATTTTTAAATGTAAATAAAACAAGTTGTGTGTGAGATATCCACTCATTTTTTTTTATTTGAAAGAATATTTTATGGCATTAAGTATGAAATATAACGTTGTTCAAATGTCTGCCGCGGCTTTGCTTGGTAGCACGTAATCGGGAGGTTCAATTTTCGATGACTTTGTCGCATAAATCTGGCTGAATTTGCTGGATGGCGTTCGTTATTTTGACTTTGAGGGCATCAATTGTTTGCAGTTTATACGCATAGACCTGCGATTTAGAAAGTCCCAAAGGAAGAAATCTAAAGGCGCTAAATCGCACGAACTCGGTGGCCAGTTCACATCGCCGCCGCGCAAGATAACCATGCCCTCAAATCGCTCGTGCAGAATGTCCATCGTGGCATGCGCTGTGTGACACATAGCGCCGTCCTGTTGGAACCACATGTCGTCGGTATCCATATCATCCAGTTTAGGTCACAAGAAGTTGCTTATCATCGATATGTAGCGCTCGCCGTTGACGGTTATGGCAATGCCAGTTTCATTTTGGAAGAAGTACGGACCGCTGATTCCGACAGACTAAAATCCGCACCAAACAGTGACTTTCTCGGGATGCATTTAGTGCTGGTGTATCTCGTATAGATTGGTATCATCCCAAATCCGACAATTTTGTTTGTTCACACATCCATTCCTCCAAAAATGAGCCTCGTCGCTAAAGATGATTTTTTTGGCGAAAATTTGGGTCAACTTCCAACTGCTCCAGAGCCCAATCAGCGAACACCCGGCGTTGTCTATGGTCGTTTACCTTAAGTTCCCGGGTCAGTTGGATTTTATACGGGTGCAGACCCAAATCCCGACGCAAAATTCGCAGAAAGGACAAGTTCTTGTGAATGACGAGAAATTGACTGCCTCGGGTTTTCCCGTACACTCTCACGCACAGCAGTGATGTTTTCAGCAGACCTTGCATTTCGGTGACGTACGGGTGTTGGCTGATTATTTATCAAACCGGCTGACTCGAATTTGGCCACCAAACGTCGAATAGTCGATTCGGCAGGACGGTTGTGCCGAGGATAAAAATCACGTAATGCGCGGAACGTTTCTTGAATTGAGCACTGATTTTGAAAATAAAATTTGATAGTTTTCACACGTTGTTCAACGCTATAACCTTCCATGGTAATTTGCCATACACTATTAAACAATTCACAATAAGTTTGACAGATGTTGCTTTCACAACATGGCTGCTATAACCTAACAAATTTCGAGCGTCCCTATTGAAAGACCCTGTACTTCCGGTTTCGTTCATGGTGACGTCAACCTGTCCATCATGAGAGTAGTCACTCCAAACTGTAGCTGTATATTCTGCTGCTAGCCAGCAAAGTGCAAGAGCTGACACTTCAAATCTCCTTATCGTCCCAGTAAGTTTCCGAAAGATATTCTTTCTAGCAATGACTATATTTTTTGTAGTAATGCAGTATTCTTTCTAAGATAGGATATGGTCTAACAATACGCCCAGATATCGGGGGGTTTCGCAATGTTCACTTCACACCAGATTAATGACTAAATTACTAATCAACAACAATTATTATTGCATTGTTGTTCTTCTAGATCTTAAAACTGATCAATATAAGATAACGAGATGCACAATTCCTCAGCTGCCTAGTTGATTAGACCTATTTTACAATCCGGGGCTTGTGGATTTGTATCCCGTTGACACCTATTTATTTAAAAGGGTTCCAGTCGGATTTTCACTCGAGGCTTAGCATATTTCTAGTTGGTTAAAATAGATTGACATATGGAAGTCCGCCTGATTGTAATAAATACAACGAAAGTGTGATACAATAAATTATTTCTTTAATCCGTGATCCACTACGACTTCGTTAGATACTATATCTGATGAATCCTGTATGAAATTCCTCTGAACAGTTTGTATTGTTTTCCATTGTCCTTCATATACACGTATTATCGATAAATACACGTATACCTCGCTATACGGCCGCTCTTTATACGGCATTTCGCTATAACGGCCTTTTTTAATTATGGCACTTTTTCGATTTACGGCCCACAATGTTTCTTTATACGGCCAAAAAAAAAGTTGTACTGTTAAGAGTGTTTTCTAATTCAATGAGATTATTTAAATCGACTCATGTCGCGATTCAGAATCCGCGCCACATAGATTCATTGTTAGGATTCAGCCCAGACGCTACTCCGCGACAAAAAACCGTGTCCACACCAAGATTCATGGTGCGACTCAGTCCTTGGCGAAAAATGACTGAAGTTGCTCTCTCGAGAATTTCCCTAGCTCTTTTTTATATCATTAAGAATAGCAATAAGCGCAATAAAAAACGACAAAAAAGATGGTGGGTTTCTGTTTATTATTAAATTGTTTTGGACTTTTATTTTTATGTAAGCATTTTTATAAGAAATAAAAAGAAGAAAATGCTTTATGAACTAAAAACTATATTATTTTATAAAAAATCGGAACATATCCAATTGTATGGGTTTGTATCAAATTAATTGATTCGTTATACGACTTTTCGCTTTACGGCCAACTTTTCCGGAACGTATCTAGGCCGTAAAGCGAGGTATGGGTGTATTGCAATTTCGCTTAGTGTTAGATATTTGCTTTTGAAGTTAATATTTTATTAAACTTACCTTATCTCTATCTCATTGTTATTTTTATAACCGACCTATTATGTAAAACGATCGCAGTGCGAGTCGTTCAGTAGACTGGTTTGGCTTGGATAGGACAACAATAAATCTTATTATACAATTGCAGTATTGCTTTGTTTTTCATGATACCCAATTAACGCTTTCGGTTATATACTCGTACATTATTTTAATTATTGAAGTAGGATTCACGACCTCGGTGGTCTAATTATTGAAGTAGGAATCACGACCTCGGTGGTCTAATTTAGAGTTGGAATCCTGTTGGTGTCCAGATTTATTTAAAAAGAATTCCAGAATGTTTTTACTAAAGACTTATTTTAACACCTTTCCGGTTGATTTAGAGTTTACCCCGGGGAAATAAGCCCGCCAGATGTTATTGTATATAGCGAAACTGGAAAACAATAATATAAAACAGGATTTTATACGGTGACATTGTTACGTAAATAATCTTATTTATTATATTTATGCATAACTTACATATTTTGGGCAATGAAAACTCAAAAATAAATTTCGGCGATAAAGATCATATCTAGTATCATTTCCAATATGTTTATTCTTACTTGGTTGTTTATTCCCGTACATTGGGAGCTACTCGTACATCTCTGGCCGCCACTTCTCTCGCATTTTAAACGGAACCACTTGAAGCAAACCACCCGGAATGACTAATATCCGGCAGTAATAATTAATAAACGAAGGCGCACGTGTTCCCTGACATTTATTACTTTCTGAATGCGCCCATCAGGTACCCGATTATTCTGGTCTATGTAACAAACGTTAATTGGTGCATTAGTGAAAACACAATAAATAATAACACTTCTGTTAAAACACACAATCTGGCGGGCTTATTAACATTTAATATCTTCCAACCAACCAAAATATGTCAGCCCATTGAGATCATATATTAAGTCTGACTCGACATCGACTCGGGTCTTATGTCGAATTACAGTTGACATTAAGAATGTTGTTTCAGTCAGTAAAATAAATAAGACATCTCCAAATATTGTGTTTTATTTAAAAAAACTAATAAAGCTTAGTAAATCATATTTTTTTCATAGAATTGTGGACCGCAAAGGATTAAAAGGGATCTAAATGAAAACCAAACTGAAATCCTTTCTAGGTAATCTGGATACAAACGAATATCTAACCCACAATCTCAGTTGTAAGACAGGCATCTTACCAAAACAGGAAGGCTACAGAGGTCGTCGAGGTACAGAATCTATGATAATCTTCATTGTTTCATTTTTTATTATTAATGTTCTTCATTCCATTGTGCAACATATGTCACTCCTTTGTACTTCAATTCAGTCTTATCCTGCACCAAGCGTCTCAACTGAGGTCCCGCAATGCCATTTATTATATATAATCTGAGCGTCGAGTCTTCGGTCTCCCAATTCAGTCATGGTCTTCTTAATTCAGTCATGGATCGCCACTCGAATTGGTCAAACGATTATCCCCTCGTCTCATTTATTTATTATAATTTACCATGAAACATAGTTTCAATAGTAATACTCAAATTAGAATTTTATTGAATCTTTAAATATATGGTGTTTTAGGAGCATATTAATAATCTATTCAATATAAGTTAAACCAGTCCATCGCAGGCAAGAGCTGAAAGTAAATCCAACTTTTTGGGTACACATATCTAAGAAATGAAAGCTCGTTTCTCTAAAGAAGCTCGTTTTTTATTATCTTTATTTGAAGATCGTGCTAAAGTACAATTTACAATAATAAAATATTACAACATTTTGTCATCGAATATGAATAAAACACCTTACGAGAATGTTTATGGTGTAATTGATAAAGTTTGCCATAACCAAACGTTTTTTTTTGCCTAAGGTGCGTGCCACGAATGCGTCTTAAAGTTTGAATATGTCCCCTACACTCATGATGTGCAGACTATCTTCTTATTTATTCCCGAAAGAACTGGAGGAGATTCTTCAGATTACTCCTAAGGTTTTGAAATACGAGTAGATAGGCAAAACGTTGAGAGGGACACAAAATGAAAAAGAAGACATTAAAATAGACCTAGCCCTTGAGTTTTTCCACGTCTTGTTTTTGAAACACTTGTCCCAGTTTTCTTCAAGATTTATTGATATTTTTTTTATTTATTCAAGTGGCATGTTTCAATTTGATATTAACATATTTGAGTTGTGTATTAATACTAATCGATATAATCACATTTCCTATAAGAACTTAATGGTGTTACGCAAAGCAGGAACATTTGAATGCCATACAACACGTGACGTATGTGAAGGCAAAGCAAATGCCTCTCTCTAGTGGGCTTTTAGGGCCAATCGATTAGATAACAAAATTACTGTTCCAAGCTTTGAGTGCAGACACCAAAGCATTAACGATACATGTTACTAGGAACTGGATATAAAGCATAACCAGTAGAATAAATCCAATTTATATCCGCGGTTTATCAAATGTAGTAAAAATAACATTATATAATAATGTGTTGGTGCCAAATTTGACAAATGGTAGAGAAAATTTGACTTGACAGAGGAAAAATAAAAAAAGGTAATACTATGGAGATGATTACACCAAAAAATATGTAGAATGTCAATATATTCATATGAAAGAAGGCGGGATGATCCCCAAATTACCTAAATCAGAAATGAATGGGTGTTTAAAGTAAGATGAAGAAAGGAGCGTTAATATGGTTTGAACGTGTGGAGAGAGGGTATGATGAAAGCATGACTAAGCGAGTATACAAATCAGAAGTGCAAGGCGGGTGTGGAAGAGTTATACCGAGAAAATGTGGCTAGATCAAGTGGGCAAACTTTTAAAATAAGGTAAAATGAGAACTTGAATAGTAAAATTGTGGGTGATGACATTTATGCATGTGGAGATGGTGACAGTTGTATGCGTGAAGAGGAAGATATGGAGTATTGTTCTCTAAACTCGGAATTATAATTATTAGTTTCCTCATCAGGTGGTGAAATGTTGAAAATCATTTTAAAATGTTTAATACGAGAAAAGATGGTGAAATGCAATCTTAGTAGTTTTTTATAGAAGTTAGGGCCTTAGCTTAGGTCGTTCATTTACTTGTATGATACATTTCAAGATATCCGAACTGATAATTAGGAGTTTAAGAGCGTTGCCAGGAGACAACGTTGTATTCGGCCCCATTAATCGAGAATTCGGGTTTAGCATCACTCGAGTAGGCACAGCACTTGGGATTCATTGGACGCGGTAAAGATATGGCTTTCAGTAAATCAAATATGTCACGCTAAGGGAAAACGAAAAATACAAGGTCTATAGTAACGAAAGTCTGTCCACATTTACTCAATGGATTGGCTTAAAACTTTTAATCTATGGATCATGTTCTTTAGGCAATCTAAATGTTTTATTGATAAGAATTAAATTCAAAACAACGAACCTAATCCTGGTGGCTATCTACTGCCTTCCTGGATTAATATATTTGACACTTTCCTCAAATAGTACTACCAAGCAACATTCAAAGTCTTATAATAGAAGGTTTCCTCCTCACAATCATACAAAACAACGAACCTAATCCTGGTGGCTATCTACTGCCTTCCTGGATTAATATATTTGACACTTTCCTCAAATAGTACTACCAAGCAACATTCAAAGTCTTATAATAGAAGGTTTCCTCCTCACAATCATACAAAACAACGAACCTAATCCTGGTGGCTATCTACTGCCTTCCTGGATTAATATATTTGACACTTTCCTCAAATAGTACTACCAAGCAACATTCAAAGTCTTATAATAGAAGGTTTCCTCCTCACAATCATACAAAACAACGAACCTAATCCTGGTGGCTATCTACTGCCTTCCTGGATTAATATATTTGACACTTTCCTCAAATAGTACTACCAAGCAACATTCAAAGTCTTATAATAGAAGGTTTCCTCCTCACAATCATACAAAACAACGCATCATACAAAAACCACACAGCCTGCCGGACCTTATTATTATATTTCTTCAATAGAACAAATTTGTATTATACTCGTAATTATGGACAATGCAATGCATCGGGTTTCTCTCATCACGATCTCATATTTGCAAGCTTTAACTTGCCATCCAAAATATTCAAGGAATATAATCCGTTTTTATCAATTACGAAATATGAAGAAGGAAAATTTCATATGGAAGGTCCGCAGCATTCATTGGAAAAAATCTATGAGATTGAGTCGGTATACTTGAAAGTTCAGTAACTTTTTGAAGGGACTTTTGGACTCATATGCATCTTACAAAGTGATGAAAATAAAACACTCTCCTGCTACGAAACTTTATCATCAGATGCTAATGCATTCAATTTCAATTTCGCAACACCTCTAACGTTGACCCCCGATAGAATTAAAATGGAATACATAAAAATAATGTCAGAATTAAGCGCCATTCAATTCATATGTCTTTGAAAAAAGTATTTAAAAGCCACGAAGCATTATATGCAATAATGAAAAATTATTCTTCAATTTTCAGACTTCGCTATTGAGACACCTAGTGGTTACAAAATGTTTCCGTTGTAATGTATACAACAAAAGTGCTTCATAAATAATATGATTTAGATGTATACCAAGCAGTTTACCTTCAATCGGTAACCCAAAACTCATACTTGCACTCATTGCTGCGGGATGCATTGATTAGTTCTTCGTGCTTAGTCAAGTAGGTCGAGCGAATATGACACTGCCTTACATGTCTCGGCGTTGCTGGGATTAAGAACATAATTTGATTGACAGCATTAACTACTATAATATTACATGCATTTATATTTTATATTAGCAAGAATTATTCGTTACTGCATATAGAAACTTAACAATAGACCAACATGATCAGGAGAGTCTTAAAGAGATTGATGGAGAGTAAAAAAATAATAAATAAACCTTTGTTTAAGATTATTTTATTTTAGATTAACGAAGATAATTCCTATTCAAATTTTAGGATTGTGTCAAAAGAAAATATATATATATATATATATATATATATATATATATATATATATATATATATATATATATATATATATATATATATATATATATATATATATATATATATATATATATATATATATATATATATATATATATATATATATATATATATATATATATATATATATATATATATATATATATATATATATATATATATATATATATATATATACAAGTATGTATATATTATTCAGTTCAGCCGAAAATAAAACAAAACATATAGTGACGGTGAAGTGAAAATGAAACCAAACATATGCAGAAGCTACTGTTTAATGCAAGTAAAACAAGTCGGCAATTGGAAGGTAGGTAAGTACAGGCAAAATTAAATTAGGTTGTTTATTTTTTAAACGATTTTTTTACAAAATGAAAATACATTATTATCATTCACATTTCGAGTAAACGCACGCACTGATAATTAGGTAATTATTATATGAAATATTACATCATTTGACGTATTTAATGCGTTAAGTTAGAAAAATTCGGTACAGCCATTAACTTTTAAACATTTAAAAAAAAGTTAGAAAATGCCTGGAACAACAAGATTGGCAGAAGAAGAACGTGTTGCTGCAAAATTAATAAAAAAACACAACTTAAGCTTCGGTGACAAACTATAAACGCTAAACAATGACAATCTCTTAATGAGGACCGAAAATCACAAATCGGCAAAACCAAAATGAGAGACGCCGGCAGGCTAAAGCAATAATATATATGATGATTGGTAATACGCAGCATCAATCTCATCTGCCAACCCCGTAAGGGGCGTGACGTGATGAGATAGAATGTAAATAGGTGTAATCTATATAAATAAAAATGTAAATGTTCGTATATAGAAAATGTCTAATCTCCGAAAGTTCTGTACCGATCGATCGCTTTGAAATTTTGACAAAGTTGACATTCGTATACAGAAATGTTTATATATTTTTATTTATATTATATATCGGTGTATATAAAAAAGTTTAGAAATCAGAAAAAATAACGTTTGCGCCTCCTGCAGCGACAAGCTCAAACTAAACTTGACAGTTATGTCACATTGCATTTTCGACGTTTCGGAATTAATATTAAATCTATATAAATAAAATATTAAATAATTTAATGTTTAATAATAAATAATAAACATTTCCTTTTAAACAATAATTCTACGATATATTTATTACAGACGAAAAATAGGTTAGAATCGAGATACGTCAAAATGACATTTGTGATAATAAGGATAAGTTCCATTGTGTCATAGCAGCTTGAAAAAATCTTAATATGGCTGAATCTAGATTTTATAGCGCAAGCGCAGGAAATATATTTGGCAGAACTAATATTAAATTTGTAAAAAATATCCAACTAACATTTTATCTGTTTGGAAATATTTCGAGTATCGTTTGACGAACTGTGGGTTATAATGAAATATCAGGAGGATCGCTAAAATAAATATAACTTATATGTATAAAAAAACAGATGCGTGAGACTCTCGCGCGGTAGAAGTGAAACTTCTTAGCTCCTAGGAAAAGTTGATTTTATGCATTGCTTTTTTTCCATTTGTTAACGATTTTTATTGATTTTTTTAGGATAAGGAAATGGTTCTGTGGAATTTAATTCAAGAAAGTCTCTCTTAATCCAAAAAAATATTTTTTTTTATTTTTAATAATAAACAATAATAAATAATCATTTTAATAATAATAACCTACACCTAATAAAATTAAATTTTATTTTTCATATTAAATATAATAATATTTTTAAATTATTATTAATTATTAAATTAATTATTATTAAATAATTATTTAATTATTTATTACTTGATTATTTTAATTATATTACTGATAATTTATTATAAAAAACTTTTTATTTTATTATATTACTAATTAATTATATTATAATTAATTATCTTTATCTATATAAATAAAAATGTAAATGTTCGTAAATTAAATATGTCTAATCTCCGAAAGTTCTCTACCGATCGCTTTGAAATTTTAACAAAAGTTGACATTCGTATATAGAAATGTTTATATATTTTTATTTATATATCGGTGTATATAAAAAAGTTTATAAATCAGAAAAAATAACGTTTGCGTCTCCTGCAGCGACCAACTCAAACTAAACTTGACAGTTATGTCACATTGCATTTTCGACGTTTGGGAATTAATATTAAATATTAAATAATTAAATCCATATAAATAAAATATTAAATATTTTAATGTCATAATCTATATAAATAAAAATGTAAATGTTCGTTAATCATAGTTACCTAATCTCCGAAAGTACTATACCGATTGCTTTGAAATTTTGACAAAAGTTGGCATTCGTATACGAGAATGTTTATATATATTTTTTTATATACCGCTATACACAAAAAAAGTACATAAAACAGAGGGCATAAGGGTTTGCGCCCCCTTCAGCGACAAACGCGAACTAAACAAGTCTCACTGACAATTGTTATGTCACATTGCATTTTAGACATTTCAGATTCTTTAATTTCGTTTTTGAACTGTTTGTATTATTTTTCATTGCTTTGAAATGTTGACGAAAGGTTGTATTAGTATACAAGCATGTTTATATATTTTTTTATTTTTCAAATTCCTTATAAATGAATTATAAAGTTTGTTTTTTAAACTTACATTTTTATTTTACGGGATATTGAAAAACAAAGCTTCAAACCAATAATTGTATTTCTCATCAACAGATTTCACACAATTGAAATATAGCGCCATCAGCGTGCTACGACGTAAAAATATACTAAATTTCTATCTGCCATTTCGTAGCGTCGCGTAATAATTTTGATCCTGTGTTTTTAAACTGTTTTTTATTATTTTTCAGTACAATTAGCAGTGAATTTAAACTGTATCGATTGATTTTCATTTGAATTCATGGTATGTATCTGTGTATGTTTTATACATTTGAATTATTAAAAGTTTGACAGTTTCATTTTGATTTTAATATTAAATATTAAATAATTAAATATTTAATAATAAATATTAAATATTTAAATAATAAATATTAAATTTTCAAATACGTTTATTGAAAAATAGAGCCATCTACTTGGACGTAAAAACACTCGCTATACTAAATAATTTATGCTTCATTTCGTAATGTGCGTCGTTGACATGTAGCTCTAAAGAATATATGTTTCACTTAGTTTTTTTAACTTATTTTTTTAATTTTTCAGTTCAATTAGCCGTGAAATTGAATTGTGTTGATTGATTTTCATTTGAATTTAAATCATATCGTAAATTGACCTCTTGGAGTGACGCGGTCATGTGCTTCAGCAAGACGGCGTTATGTTGGTATGTAAATATTTGACAAACATCACATTTAATTTTAAGAAACTGCAAAATTTTTGCTAATTTGTAACAAGATGTATTAATTTGTCATTATTGTTAGTTTTTTGTAATGTACTCGTATTTACCTAAATAACTTGTTATTAATTAGAATCGAGCCTTATATTAAAGTCGATAAAATAATTAAAATTACTGAACGTCGTTACAAGGTTGTATTGGGGCAAATTTATCAACTGTCATAGGACTCATCGTGAGTTTCCGAAATATAATAACATTATTCAGAAACATCTAACCGAAGATGTGATTAATTTGATCCCTTTCTTCCAGAGACGCAAATAAATGTACTGAGGGAATCCACCAAGCCAAAGAGAAGAACAACTGCGATGACGTGGAAGATAAATCAATTGTTAGTAAATCATTTTTTTTATATTCATAGTTCGCTCTTAACACTAAACACTAAATCTTAAATATTTCTGCTGAAGTATTGGGTTGTCCAAAAAGTTCATTAGCTTTTCAGGTAGAAATAAAAACAAATTACTTTATTTAGATCATCAACGAGGCTATCATGGGAGTCACGATGCTCCGTCATGAGCTACACGACAGAATGATGAAACAATATTTAATTCTGCTGTTTATAATTCCATATCAGTAGAACCTTTTGTCTTTTTGAGCAAATATATCTGGAGGACAGGCTGATAGTGGCTGAAAGAGGTCAGTAGGAATATCAAAAGTATTTTTTAATTTAATTTTATTTTTATCTCTATGTTTATATTTCAAAATCTATCAAATCGTATGTAGAAATTGAGATTTTTTTAAATTAGTTCCAATTATCTATTTGTCTTCCCTTAAAATTTAATAAGTTACAATTATGTCTCTGTCTTCCCTTAACGTTTAATTAGTTACAATTATCTCTCTGTCTTCCCTTAACATTTAATTAGTTTCTTTTATGTTTCGCAATTTTATATGTTGCCTGAGATACTCTACTTTGTGGCGACATGTAAAGACGTTGAAATTTACTACAAATATGCGTGTCCAGCTGCAAAACGATCGATCAGCTGATATATTCTCACATCAATTGCTGGAAATTGGGAACGGAAAGGGGCCGGTTGATATGACCTCAGGACGAAATTCACTGTCTCATAACTTCTGCAATTCAGTGATGTCAAAAGAAGAATTGGTTAAAAAAGTATTTCCCAATATTCAAATCAATTATAAGAATCACGATTGGCTGAGTGAATGAGCTATTCTTGCCGCCAAGAACAATGACGTCTACAAACTTAACAATATTATTCAGTTCCTTTTTTAATGTTTCGCAATTTTATATGTTTTTGTTATAACTT
This sequence comes from Odontocerum albicorne, assembly GCA_949825065.1. Classification (NCBI taxonomy): domain Eukaryota; kingdom Metazoa; phylum Arthropoda; class Insecta; order Trichoptera; family Odontoceridae; genus Odontocerum; species Odontocerum albicorne. The sequence continues at coordinate 38,889,161 of OX463843.1, read as the reverse complement.
TCTTTCTTCTTTTTCAGTGCATTCGATCTTTCATTTGAATTCAAATCATATCATGAATTGATCTCTTGGAGTGACGCGATCATTTACGAGCACGGCGATGAACGCGACAGACTGAGAGTGGCTGAAAGACGTCAAAAATATTGTATACCCACAAGCATTGTGAAATTAAACATATTAGAAACGTGTGCTTTCTCTTTTATTTCTTTTCCATTTAACCAGACTGAGACACAGCAACGCGTGGCCGGGTACAGCTAGTAATCAATAAGTATTTAGTCATTCTTTTCGCACATTCTTGGATGAGCTTTTCAGCTAGTTTACTAATAAACAGGAAACATAAAACAATGAGTAGGAGTAGATATATCATTTATATTGTGATACTAGACTCTTCATAAGACTTATCCTACGTGCCTTATCAACAGAACGTTAGTATTCCAGCACGGAAGTTCGGTTTCGGTTCCCGATGGTACCCAAAAATATAAAAAGTTCAAGTCACATACGGGTTTCACATACGAGACTAATAATATACGAGGAGAGGCCAATAAATTCGCGGAATGAAGGCGAAAACGTCGAAAAAACTATTTTTTCTTTTAAACTGCATCCAAACTATGCCTGCAAATTCTTAAGCCAAGAGATGCGGCATTTTCTTCTGCCTCATTTGTCATTTATTTTTCCCTGGATAGTCAGTTGTGTTATAACGTTACTTATTCCCTCCGTTATGTGACTGAGATACTGTAACTTGCGAACCTTCAAAGTTTTAAACTGTTCTCAGTCCTTGTACAGACACATAAGCCCATAACGGGATCCGTGCTATGTTGGCTACTAAACTGTGATAAATAAATAAATATTATGATATATCATCTTGTTTAATGCCCTCGCTCCCTTGGTTTGAAGTAATCCCAATGTAAGTGATATATCGACTCCTTTACTTTCATTAATCATAAAAGATGCGCTATCATACAAGATCGTTAATTTATTACCAAGAGCACTTCAATACATTAGGGTGCCAATGTTATTGATGAATAAAAGAAAACATGACAAGATAATAATTCAGTTTCTTTCATATAACCCAAACATTCACATTCTAGCAAATAAAAATTGAGCTTTTGAACATACTTGCATTAACATATTTTAGGTTCAAATTCTAGCTGATTTTACCTTCGGAGCGAGAGGGGAGAAAATTTAAAGAGCATATCCAAACCCCATCAACGTACGAATAATGAGCACGTTGATGTGATTTGGACATGTTGAACTGATGGATGATGAAAGAACCATACCAGCGTGTGAATAATGAGCACATTGAGGTGATTTGGACGTGTTGAACTGATGGATGATGAAAGATCCATATCAACGTGTGAATAATGAGCACGTTGAGGTGATTTGGACGTGTTGAACTGATGGATGATGAAAGAATCGTATCAACGTGTGAATAATGAGCACGTTGAGGTGATTTGGACGTGTTGAACTAATGGATGATGAGAGAACCATATCAACGTGTGAATAATGAGCACGTTGAGGTGATTTGGACATGTTGAACTGATGGATGATGAAAGACCGATTAAAAAAAATTATAATGCAAACATGAATGGGAGTCGGGGTAAAGAAAATCTCAGAAAAGTAGAATTGAACCAAATGAATTAAACTTTGAAAGAAGGAAAGATAAGGAGTAATAATAACAGAAGGAATTGTATGAGAAGATGTATGAATGTTAAGGAAATATGTCGTGATATGAAAGATTGTAACTCTATTTTATCGGCCTACCCCAATAGGGGAATGGCGTGGTAGTATGTATGGGTGTACCTTTTCCTAGTTGATCGTTATTACAGTGGGTTTTAAAATAACAATGCCAATGTTACATAGCAAAAACATGTGCATCGAACACTTATAACGTCGGTCATAAGTTCGGGACCAATGGATGGAACAGGTATAGGTGATCAAGGTGCATCATTGTGGGATGTTATGTAAAACGACTTACTATCACAATATACTCGTACGTAGCTTAGTGCTAAAATTCTTGACTTCCACCCGGAGGGTTCGGGTTCGATTCCCGATGGTACCCACAAAAAGGTGCCGGTTTGGTAACAGAGGTCGTCTGATAACCATACTCGCCCACACCAAGCGGTTCCGTGCCTATTCCAGAGGTTCGAAAACCTGAAAGTTCAGTTACTGAAGCCGAATACAGTGTTTTCTCCCGGCCACGCTCTTCAACATGTCCTTAACACTAATTCGGATATATTGAGGGGTATTATATGAAAAAACAACGGCTTTCAAACACACATTTTGGTATTCCTTCGTTAAAGCATATTTTAGTCATAGATTATGAAGCAATTGATTAGCAAGAACAGGAAGCCACGCCAAACGAGTTGATTTCAGAGAGTCATTATGACTATCGTTGCCTCGATAAGCTGAATATCCATAAGGTCTGTGTGGGCACTTCTAAGCCAAACTGGGAACAATACTCTGCGGTGTCAATTGCAGTATCTCTAATGCCCGTCGCGCCTAAAGCATTCATTATAACTCCGGATCTAAGAAAAGCATGTTTAGATTCAAATACTTTAGAAAATTGCAGACCGTTTTCTAGCGGTTTTTATTCGAAACGTATTGAAAAATTGCCTTTTCTCAGATTAACTCTTCTCAGACGGCATTTTGGATGGCCTTATCAAAATTTATGATTCAGTATGCAAACTAAAAACATACATTATAATCCGAAAAATATCTTGTTTTAAATATATTCAATTTATGATTGAGTATGCAAACTAAAAACATACATTATAATCCGAAAAATATCTTGTTTTAAATATATTCAATTTATGATTGAGTATGCAAACTAAAAACATACATTATAATCCGACAAATATCTTGTTTTAAATATATTCAAAATTTACCTAAACAAATTACCACCCTCCTATCCTTACACCCAACATTTATTTTATATTTTCCCAAGTAAGCGTGCCCTTAAGGAGATTCTACTCTCCAAACAGCGGTACATAAATTATAATTTTATTACTATTAGCTTTAAGCGCTGTTAGATTAATTCAGTGTACTGCCCAAAGCTACTAGATACCAAAGGTATGGGACAGTTGTCACCCTTTCTCCAACAAACATTACATCAGCCTATGCAACTGCTTGAGAATTGTTAAGACGGAACACCGACACGGATGTTTTTTTATGGGTATGGCTGTAAGCATGTCTTAAAAATAATTATCCTTCAACAACAAATTGGATTTCAAAATATTTATGTTTTCTAGAGCATCTTCTTCAGCGACAAGGGCAAAAAATGTTGATCCATCATAACCAATACACTCGACTTAGACATATAAATGAAGAGCACAAAAACAGTATTTCTTTATTTTAAGTTAAACCTGTGGTACGTTATCATCAGGACTGCTTCTCCAAAGATGTTCACTATAATTTGATATATCAATTGGATACCTATTTTATAAAAGAGCATTTTAGCATTCTTTATATTTTAATTTTTTTTTAAATCTAAAAATTATTCCAAATTTTGACATCCAAGGTATCATTATAAATTTTGGAGGACTTCCTGGAGGGGACCACAGTGAGTTTTACACTAACTTTAGCGGTTTCTATCCCATCTCTCAATATCTTCTTCTTCACATATTTCTTGAATGTAAGAGTATTGATTTATATATCTAAGTATTTTGCTTGCAGTGGCTCTGAAGATGTTAATTTTATTAATTCTGAACATACTTTTTGTTTTCGTTATATGTGTTTTAGACTCAATTCCATAATTCAAGATTGACAAATAAGGAACCCAAATATAGATTTCCAATGATAATCCAGAAAAATAGAAAATGTAAATCTTGTTTTCAACCTTCATAATATATTTTTAGTCACAGGAAAAAAAAAATATATATATAAAACATTTAACTTCTCCCACTTTATTTTAGCATAGTGCTATGCGCATTTTGATACATGTATAAGGTGTCTTCTAAATGTGAGTTAATTAAACTACTAGTAAATTACATAATACACTGTCTAGATGTGTTACTGCACAGTATTCAGTTTAAATGGTAGTGTAACATAAGTAACATGTAATCTAGTTTAATTTATGTTACTCGCCTGAGAAGTATAACATAACATACTCGTACAGTGTAACATAACATATGGTAACATATGTGTGTTGGATCGATACTATGTTACGAGTATAATATACCAAAAGTGCTATCATATGCTACGAGTATATGTTAATATAAATGTGCTAAATAATATAAAGTGAAAGAAATCAAAGTTAAGTGTTTTATCTATATTTTTATTCCGTTAGCTAAAAATATAAAAGGAAAGTGTTTTATTTTTATTCCGTTAATTACAAACGTCCACAAAGTTACACCTGAATTATTTAGGATAAAAATATTTTTGGTTGATGAGAAAAAAATTCACATGTCAATAAGTTCATCAGGTTATGTGATACAGTAGAAGGGAAATATAATATTTAATAAAATTTGTATTATATCATATTTGAGTTATTTTCTGATGTGGTGAGAAGAATAGTTAAAGTATTGAAAAAAGAGAGATGTCTTAGCTTCGTTAGTTAATAACATATATTGAAAAACAAACATTGTAAACAACTACAAAATGTAAAATCTTACCATTGCTGCCGCTCGTAAGCAATGAGGTTTCGTGCATTTTGAAGCCAGAAGATAATGAGGAATGGAAGGCCATGCCGCAATCAGAATCAGCATAACCAATAGAATAAAACTCAAAATTACTGCAATGAGAATTAAACCACGGTGACCAATCTTTTTTCCAATGTCATCTATCTTAGTTCCAGCTCTCAAAACGAGTGACGGCTTTTTGTCATCACTTTTTTCAGTATCTGGAAGGCATACACGAATTTCTTCAGCTGCCTCTATGTCTTCTGCAGGGGATAATGGCCCATCGAGTCCGTTGTCCAGCCTGGCTTTATTATCTTCTTGTTCATTCGTTGGTTGATTCATTGCAGAAAATTAACTTTAAAAATACAACAAATTCAACGCGTTATCCAGTCAATTTAAAAAAATTCAAAATCAATTTATTTTATTGTTTTAGTAACTTGATTATTAAAGTTGATCAGTTATTAGCAATGTTTTAATTAAGATTGTTTTTTTTATTGTAAGTTTCAATTTAGATTTTATTTTACACTTAAAATAATTCCACGGGTAGAAAATTATATTACAGAGTACAAAAAAATTGCATATGCTTATTGTAATAGTCCGCGATTTTTTTCAATTTATACCAATTTGATTGATGGAAAAAGAAAGCAAATGAAGTGTTTTTATATTGAAATTGATTTTGACGTTATAAGACTCGGAACCTTTAGTTATTATATAACACGTGCCGATTTCAATCGCTTAAAAATATTATTTATATGTAGATTCGTTAAATAAACAATAGCTCCCGTAAAATCAATCTTCGTTGAACTCAGATCACTTCCCTCGTTACACTGGCGTTGTGTTCCGCAGGAACTACATAAAAATATACGACCATTGATCTCCAATACACACGCATACAGCAATACCACCAAGTTTCGTCTAAGCGAATATCGCCAGCACAAATGTTAGTCCCGTCCCATTCAAGTCCTATTCACTGAGCTACTACAACATACTTGATGTGATAAAGGACTACGGATCAGAGATCTTCAAGTATTTTTAGATGTTTAAACAGAGGAATGGAAATATCTTGATTTGATGGGGCTATTTACAATAAAACTTTAGGATTCATAAAAACGGGAATTGACCCTTTAGAATATATTAAAATAAGAGTTTAGCTATAAAACTTTGTTTTTTCAAGCAACTATAATAAACGTTAGAGCATAATAAATGTTCAATTAGGGGGACTTTTACAGTGTAAACCAGTGTTTCCCAAACTTTTTCGGACTACCGCCCTTTTTCAGAGCATACATCTCATCAATCTCTCACTTCCCCCCCCCTCCCCCAGTCAGTCAAAATAATTAATTTATTTGTGTGATGCCGCCCATAGATAGACGTCGCCCGTCGTGATGAGATTTGCCGATTCCAGTCGCGACTGTCACGGCAACAAGATAGTACCAACGAGGTGGTCAAATTTTCGACACGATAAGCGAACCATTTTCGTAGTAAATTTGCGGACCACGGACGCAAATATGCATCAAGGATCACTATAAAAAGGGGGGATCTTCATTCTACACCTGACTGCCGTGCCGTGAACTCTCTGATTGCCTACCTACAAGACTGATCAGTCACCAGCCAGCAGCCGATCAGCCAAGACGTATCTACTACAGCTCTCCAGCTTGCTTCATCTGCCTGACTTCTCGGCTGCCTTCGTCCCGCCCGAACCAGCGTTGCCGCCTGCCAGAGCCGCCTCGCCATCCCGCCCGGGCCAGCATTACCGCTGCCTGAAGACACCCTGCCGTCCTGCCTGGACCTGGGTTGCAGCTGCCTGGAACCACCCTGCCATCCTATCTGGGCATGCGTTGCCACCTGCTAGAGCTGCCTTGCCATCCTGCTTGGACCTGCATTGCCACATATCTAGGGCCACCCTGCCATCCTGTCCGAACCAACATTGCCAACCATCTAGAGCAGTCTTGTCCAGACTAGCATTGCCGCCTACTAGAGCCACCTTACTGGCCTGCCCGTATCAGCTTTCCGCTGCCTAGAGCCGCCTGCCGTCCCACCCGGACCAGCGTTGCCGCCTGCCAGAGCTGCCTCGCCCTCCCGCCCGGACCTGCATTGCCTCCCATCTAGAGCCACCCTACCACCACCAGTCTTGTCGCTCATCTGAAGCCGTCCTACCTGAACTTGCATTGTCGCTTATCTAAAGCCGCCCTCCCCAGACCAGCATCGTCCCCCATCTGGAGCCACCTTGCTTTCCTGCTTGGATCAGCAATGTCACCCACCTCGAACCATCTTAGCGCCATTCTCGGGGGAACGCAGCTAGCCTACCCGAACCGCTACTAACCGATTGTATCGCCTTGATATATTCTATATAAATAAAAATGTAAATGTTCGTTAATAGAAAATCTCTAATCTCCGAAAGTTCTTCGCCGATTGCTTTGAAATTTTGACAAAAGGTTGCATTTGTATACAAGCATGTTTATGTATATATGTCTTTTTTATATACGGTTGTATATAAAAAAAGTATATAAAACAGACGAAATAATGGGAGCGCCCCCTGCAGCGACACACGCAAACTAAACAATTCTCATTGACAGTTATGTCACATTGCATTTTCGACGTTTCGGAATTAATATTAAATATCTATATAAATAAAAATGTAAATGTTCGTTAATTAAAAATCTCCAATCTCCGAAAGTTCTTCACGGATTGCTTTGAAATTTTGACAGTTTCATTTTGATTTCGAATATTAAATAATATATATTAAATAATTAAATATTAAATAATAAATATAAAAAAGTATATAAAACAGACGATATAATGGGAGCGCTCTCTGTTGAACGTAACGGCTATACTAAATATTTTCTGCGTCATTTCGTAAAGTGTGCGTTGTAGACGTCTAGCTCTAAAGAATAGTTGTTTCACTTCGTTTTTCAGTGCAATTAGCGGTGAAATTGAATTGTGTTGATTGATTTTCATTTTAATTCAAATTATATCGTGAAATTGACCTCTTGGAGTGACACGGCCATGTGCCTCAGCGAGACGGCGTAGTATGTATTTTTCTGTATGTTACGAATGCGGATCCCTAGACAATGCAACTAACGTAAACTTTTGATCGTCGTTGTTAAGGAAAAAGTCATTGATTACCATTTTTGCTCAAAATGAGATATTTCATTATTTGAATCAAGAACACAAATTTCTGTAATTCTAAAAGTCAAAAACGGCATTATTTAAGCCAATAGCGAAGTTAGGCCACTAAAAAAATCATTAACTGTAAAAATTGATTGTTTGTTTGTATGGAAAAAGTCATTATATTACTTGATGAGTTCTTTCTTACTAATGATACGCATGAAGCTGCAATTAATGAATGGTGTGAGATAGATGTTGCCAGTGTGTTTGTCATGCAATTTACTTTTGAAGTGGTTTTGTTAAGTTTTGGCGATTTTATTAAACTTTTTTTTAGAAAAAGACAGTGTGTGATTAGTAAGCATTCAAATTTTAACAAATTTATGTTCATTTTAACATGAATTGTATGTTTTTATTATTATACATTGACCATAATATGAAAATATAATTCAATTATTTTTTTACAAGAAACTGTCACTCGATATTACAATAATTAAGTATTGTTAGCCGAAGAAAGTGATCATGAATGTTTTGATGACACGAGCGGTGATCCGGATTACACGCCCAATCCAACGAATGCGGAATCCATAAAGGAATCAACATTAGAAGAAAATGTTGTTGAGGAGAATATTGTTAACACTGATCCTGTACAAGAACGTCAAAATGAGGCATGCAGTTCATCTAGAGTCGCTGACATTCCAGTGTCTTTGTCTGAGGAAATCTCTATTGAACGTGGTTTAAGATGAAAGCGGGGTGTGGGTAGCCCTTCTATGTAGAAAAAAATGTATCAAAGAAAAGACGAAGTGAATGCCTTCCTTACGAAACAAAAAAAGGATTAAAACCTGCTAAGTTAACAAAACAAGTGAATTGTGAATTCTGTCGTTTTAAATGTTATAATAATTTTACCGAGAATGATAGAGTTTCGATTTGCAAATCGTATTGGGCATTGAATAATTATAATCGTCAAAAAGAATTGATTTTAGCAAATGTACAATCCGTTGAGCGAAACAATTCAATTCAAATAAAGCAAGATCGATTTCAAATACTTATTTTTTTACTACTGGCGAAATTAAGCATCGAGTGTGAGCATCGAAGTTTTTCGAGAAAAAGCTTTCTATAAGTATTGGCCTCGTGAACAAAGCTTTTGAATTCACTACCGCTGAGGGTTTTTTTTTCAGGAAAAGACAACCGTGGAAACAGTGGTCCGGGAAATAAACATTCTGAGATATTTTTGCGGCGATTGAAGGAACACATATATATTATTCCCTTTTTAAACCTAAAAAGGACTTTTGTTCTGTCTGCATCAAGTATAAAACAATTAGTGATAAAAATGAGAAAACCGTTCAAATGTACCACAACCATTTACGTCGAAGAAATGAATCGAATGCAGCATTTATGAGGAAGGCGAAAAAGTCAATTGGTTAAATATAAAATGTCTGAAATATGAAAAAGTGAATCCAAAACAAATTACATACAAATATGAGCATAACGGTGCATATAAAAAAATAATCATAACCGGCCGAGGAAGACCACGTAACACAGCAGCTGATACGTGTAAAACTCTTCTTGTCAAATTGTATGACAAAATGTTGCCAATCGCAAATGCAAAAAAGAAGGATTTGTTAAAATTGTGTTCTTCAGGAGTGGTACCGGAAGAATTTCCCAGCTGGTACGCATCTCTACCAGCTGATGATAAAGAAACTATTAGTGATTCATCCAGTGATTGTGGTGATACTTATTATTTTACATAATACTATTTTCTTTTATAAAGTTGTTCAATTTTATGCTTAATTTTACTGTGCAGTACCCTCAAAACCTCTCAAGAAAAAATAAAATTAACTGTGTAAAAAATAATTAAGTGATCTTTCTCACATATTTCATCTGTAAGGAAAAATTCAAGTCTAAAATGCAATTAGTGACTTTTTCCTTAAAAACGACGATATGTATGTTTTATACATTTATATGTTTATACATTTGAATTATTAAAAGTTTCACGTGTTTCATGCAACTAACGTAAACTTTTGACAAACGTCACATTTGATTTTAACGAACTGCCACATTTTTGCTAATTTGTAACGAGGTGTATTAATTTGCCTAAATAACTTGCTATTTATTAGAATCGAGCCTTATATTTAAGTCGATAAAATAATTAAAATTACTGAACGTCGTTACAAGGCATTGTTTGCAATCATATTGACCGCCTGCTCTCCTTCATGTCCAACAGAGTTATGGGAGAAATATAAATCGCACATAGCTGAAGATATTTTCCATCGAATACGCGAGGAAAATTCAAATATGAACATGGATTTCTCAGCAGAAATCTACAACGAAGCGTTGATAATGATTGAAGATTTGTGCTGAGAAATCGCAGTTCTCAATCAATTGGGAATGCCATCACCGAATCGATCTGCTGCTGCTTCGTTCGATCTAGAATTGCGTCGTGAACAAAATTACAACACGGGTGATCTTTTGTCGTATGTGCAATCAAATATTCCTAAGCTAACGCTTGAGCAAAAAGGCATTTAGGATGAAATAATGCAAACTGTCAATAACGGGGTTGAAGAAATCTTAAGTGTCAATAAATAATTATGCAAATGTTCGTATGTTAAGCCCACGTGCAACATTTCCACAGCATCCGGCTCTCAGCTCCCACGTGCATCTCCCACGTGCAAGCTCCCACGTGCAAGCTCCCACGTGCAACATTTCCAAAGCATTCGGCATGAGAAAAGTATTGCAGAAATGCAAACTTATTGTTTGGGATGAATGCTCAATGGCTCACAAAAAATCGCTCGAGGCTCTTGATCGATCATTGCAAGATTGGCGTGGAAACATCAGACCATTTGGGAACGCATTAATATTGCTTGCAGGAGATTTCAAGCAAACATTACCTGTAATTCGTCGATCGACACGAACGAAATAAATGCTTGCCTGAAATACTCTAATTTGTGGCGACATGTTATTTTTTTTGTTTTTTCTTTGTTTTTTAGTTCGTATTTTTTCCTTTTTTAATGTTTCGCCATTTTATATGTTTTTGTTATAACTTTCTTCTTTTTTAGTGCAATCGATCTGCTTTAGTTCGATTATATTATTCATAAATTCAGCGGTATTGGCAATTAATGCCTTTTAAATACTATATATTAACATTTTATACAATTATATTTTTTCTCAGATCATTAAGTATATATTTAATTTTGTTTTAGTATCCATTTTCAGAGAAAACCTCAAATATACGAGATTTAGAAGTAAAATATATATAAAAATTGTTCTTATTTTCAGCCAGTACACTTACTTGTTTATGCGCATTTGTACGTATGAATGTTTGCAAGTATGCATGTTTGCGTGTGTGCATGAATTATTATAATAATATATACATGCATCTTTGCATTCATGCATGTTTGCAAGTATATATGTAGGCATGTACGAAGAAATGCATGTATGTATGTTTGCTTTTTGCATGCATACATGCATTTAAGCAAACATGTATTCATGCATACAACCATGCATGCATGTATGCTAACATGCATACATGCTTGTTTGCATGTGGGTATACATGCGTGTATTCATAAATGCATATATGAAAATATATTCGTGCATATAAACGTGCATACCTACCTACATGCATGCGTGAATACATGCAAACATTTATACATTCATACAGGCATACCTGCATACATGCATTCATTTATGCAAACATACATAGATCCATACATGCAGGTATATATCATATGTATGCAAGTTTGAATCTACGAGTATGCAGGTGTGCCTGTACCTTATAAATGTTTGCATCTATGCAGATGTGCATGTACATTATAAATGTTTGCATGTATGCATGAATGTATTTAGGCATGTATGCATGTCTTCATGTTTTAGCTTGTATGCATATTTGCACATATGCGTGTAAATACGCATGCATGCATGTTTACATGCATTAATTCAAACATGCATACATGCATGCAAGCAAACATGCATTCATGCATAAATACATGTTTGCGTATGCACAATTATCATAAGTTATACTTTTTCAAAAAAAATCTGGAAGTACTTACACTAAGAAATATTTATGCTTTATATAACATACTCTGATGAAGTTAAGCTACGGTTTCCTAAGAAAGCGGGTTCCTTATATAGCGCACGTTACATGACGTGATGCTGGCGCGCCGCCAAATGGCAGAAATGAGAACCCACAACTGTCAGTTGGAAACTTTATTCCACATATTTTGTTTCAACTGGGCTTTCCTATAGTATTTGCTCTTCACATTATATAAAGCTTCACTATTTCTTACAAAATCAATCAATATTTCGTCATTTTCGCTGGTCCAAAAAATTACGTTTGCGTCGCATCCGCCTGGCACGCCGCCAGACGGCAGAAATGAGAACCCACAACTGTCAGTGGAAACGAAATCTGATTCCTCATATTTTGTTTCAACTGGGCTTTTCTATAGTCTTTGCTATTCACATTATATAAAGCTTTATTATTTCTTACAAAATCAATCAATATTTTGTCATTTTCGCTGGTCCAAATTACGTTTGCACTATTTTTTTTATTGTAGAACGGTGTCCGCTACACGGGAAAAATCGTTCCACGACTGTTTGCTCCGCTATCACGGCCATCATGCAAATGGCAGCATTGCTATTTGACATTTCACTCACAACCAACGCACTCTAGGAAACCAACGCCATATGGTTTGCATAGACAATGTTTTGTTATATGCGCTATATAACAACACCACTTTCTTAGGAAACCAATGATTTACTCTCTCATAAGGGTATACATATAGTAATAGTAGAAATATGTTATTGAAAAATAAAATATTAGTTTATGGTCATCACTTGACATTGGCGTATACTCCTTCATACATAGGAGTTCACGACCATTATTCAAGAAGATTAGTCTATGGTTATAAATTATCACTGTTTATGGTTGTGCTAGGTATACGTCTAATGTCAAAATTTATAAATTTGAAAACAGCTCGGCTTATAAAGTGTATCAAATTTCTTCTAATTTAATTAAAATAGTTTTAGATGAATATTTTAAATGAAAAAAAATTATTGAAAATGTTTTCTTTTGCAATTCATATTCAGCTTCGTTAATTTTTTTTAAATCGTAACAATTTTCTGGCATTTATTATAAACTGTGCTTGTTTTGAATGGAAATTGAATTTAATATATTAAAATTTGTTTATTTTAAGAATGAAATAACAAAAATTCTTTATAAGGTATGAGAAATCAAAATACTTGCTTGATAGCCATACTTTCCTTCATATTGGGAAGTATGCTTTCCATTAATTTGATCAATTATGATATGTGCGAGATACCCCAAGACGTGTCTAAAACAGGTTCATCGAATCCTGAAAAGAGTTCATATCAGCATGTTGTGCTTATATTTTCAAAACCAGATAATAGTGATAAGAGAAAAGTCATCAGGGATACTTGGCTTAAACTAAAACCGAGCAGTGACAAACATGGTTCTTTTTCTCAAAAGATTAAAGAATGGCGACATTATTTCGTTGTTGGAATACTTTCCGCCACAGAAAAAACAAAGAATTCATTGAAAAACGAACACAGTAAATTTGGCGATCTATTAATTTTACCTCATTTAAAAGATAATTATAATACTCTAAGTGAAAAATTGCTACAATCTATTAAATGGGTCAATGAAAATAATCCCAAATTACTTTATATGCTGAAATGTGATGATGACTCGTTTGTGAGAATCGATCTCATCATTCAAGAATTAAAGGTAATAAGACAGCAAATGCTGGAATCATCCAATGGCTTTGTGATGTATTCCGCAGCTAATGGTAAATTCGATAAGGTGAGTATTTTCTTATTCGATGCAGATATTTATGATAAAAAATTCACTATATTTTAATTTATACTCACTTTATTTTTCATTTTATTTGTTTTTTTTTCTTCAATAAAAGTATTTAACTTTATTATAAAATTATGTCATTAAAGTCATTGTTCATTATTACTGATCGATCATTTTTTTTCAGAAAATATTTCACAAAAATTACACTCATACAAAATGTGACCATTTAAAAAAATGTGAATTCATTATCGTCAAAAGATTTTTGAGCTTTTTTATAATATTTGAGCAATTTGATATTATATATCCTGGTATGGGTGGATTGCCTATTAATAAAAATATATTATCACCATATAATTCAATCCCTTCGTATTTAGTTAAGAGTTTTCTTGAATTCCATCCTTGCTCTGCAGAGAAAGTTTTTTTAAAAAGCAGTATATAAAAAAACTTTTTTTTTAAGCCTGAAAAATAATTTTAAAATAAGCAAATACAATTAAGAGCACCATTTTTTTGTGTCCAAATTATTTACCCATTACAAAATATTTGAATGTGTTACTATTTACTGTACATAACTCGAGATAGATAACTCACAATACAGTATTTTAAAATATTTCCTTATGTTTCATCAATTAAATTTGATCAATATGACTAAACAAACATAAAAAATATATCTTACTCCATAAATGATTTAAACATTCTTGACTGTACAAACTTTCCTGCAATCTGTGCTATAACATAGTCACACCACACCCTTTGCATTAATACCAGTATTCTGATTTCTGAACCAAGCACATTTGTCAATTCTATGTCTACGATACGGTCATTTCACATTGTTCTCTTATTAAACAAAAAATAAACTCAAAATAAGAAACAGCATAGAATGTTTTTTTTAATTATAATTTTTCCCTGTAATTCATAATCAATAAGAATAATCAAATTCAATTTTTTTTAAGTACATGAATACAACCTTTACTCACCAGGTACTTATTTTTATATTAAATGACTATTATGAAAAAAAAAATGTATGTTGCAATGAAAAAAGTACCAAAATACAATTGGCCTGCAAAAAAACACACTCATAATAGATAACACATCGATCAATAAGCCCCGGGACTAACTACTAAAACAACATTTGTTTGCCAAAATTCTTCTTTATTCATCATCAACATAGTCTCCTTCAAGAGCGATACATTCATTCCAACGCTTTCCTAACTTTTCTGTGCCAGCCGTGTAGAAGGATTTATCTTTGGTTTCAAAATAGGCGTTAGTTTCGGCAATCACTTCTTTATTGGAGCCAAAACTCTTTCCCTGGAGCATTTTTTGAGGTCTGTGAACAGCCAATAGTCGCTGGGGGCCAAATCTGGAGAATACGGTGGGTGCGGAAGTGATTTGAAGTTCAACTCGTGCAATTTGGCCATCGTTACCATCGACTTGTGACACGGTGCATTGTACTGATGAAAGGGAACTTCTTTTTTTCTTCTTCATATGGGGATATTTTTTGGAAACTCTTCAAACGCTCCAATAACGCTATGTAATATTCGCTATTGATGGTTTTTCCCTTTTCAAGGTGATCGATGAATATTATACCATGCGCATCCCAAAATACGGAGGCCATAACCTTCCCGGCCGACTATTGAGTTTTTGGTCGCTTCGGACGACTTTCACCGGCTGCTCTACACTCAGCTGACTGCCGATTTGATTCCGGAGTATAGTGGTAGATCCAAGTTTCATCTATTGTCACATACTGACGCAAAAACTCCTGTTTATTTCGCGTAAACAGTGCCAAACAGCGCTCTGAATCATCGATGCCTTGTTGTTTCTGTTCCATTGTGAGCAAACGCAGCACTCATTTCGAAAAAAGCTTTTTCATGACCATTCATGTAAAATAGTGTAAACACTACTAAATGATATTTTCAGGATGTCAGCTATATCACGCAACTTTACTTTGCGATTTTCCATCACGATTTTGAGTTTTTTTTTTATGTTTTCTGGTGTAACAGCCTCATTTGGACGACCAGAGCGTTCAGCATAATTTGTGTCTATACGACCGCGTTTGAAATCAGCATACCAACGACAAATGGTTGTTTTCGACGGAGCAGAGCCCGGATAACACTTTTTAAGCCATCGCTGAGTTTGAACGGTATTTTTTCCCATTAAAAAGCAATGTTTTATCAACACACGAAATTTGTTTTTTCCATTGTTTTGAAAATAGCAAAAGTAGCATCACTAAAACCACTGTAACTCAACGGCACAATGTCGGAATGTCTTGAAAGTTTGACACATAACTTCTTAAGGTGGGTACTGACTGAGAATGGTATTGATTTGTTATTAGAGGCGCCATCTGTTGGTTAGTCCCGGGACTTTATTGATCGATGTGTTCGATATATTGAACTAAAAATGTATGCTTTTTGTTAATAATTTACAACAAATTCATCAGAAGTATTATAAACAAAATGTCCTCACAATGAACACTATAATGTTTTCTGGTGAATGAGTGACTTGATCGTTTTTATGGTGTCACAATACCATGAGTCAATCATGGCACATTTTCAGTACTTTTTGGATTCATTCAATGTTAAAATAATTTATTTAATAGAAAAACCAAATTTTAAAATAAATAACTTTGATATTCGATTAAAGCCCATTCAATTTCACATTTGCTACATATTAAAAACTATCCGCAGGCGGCAAATACCCTATTATGTTCCACTTAAATAGTTACATCAGCAAGCGCTCTTGATTGAAATTATAGATTGCCAATTTTTAACCATCTATGTATAAAATATCAGGTCTGTAAATATGAACGCGGAATTCGCTCATAGATGGCTCTAGTTGTCAATGAAGGGACTGTCAAACCGCGTCATTGACGCCTTTTTCTTGTTTTTACATTTGTTAGTTTTTAACTCACAACAATACAAGTTTAATACAACTACATATGTTTTCATGGTGTTGAACATGTCTGTTTTTGTGCCTGAAAACTACGATTTGCGGACAGCATTGATTTTCTGTTACCATTTGAAGAAAACTGCTAAAAAAAATCCGGTTTCATATTTACAGACCTGATAAACAATATTTTACTTAGTTATACTTTAGATGTAAGGTTATTAATGAAGTACACACAAAAAATTTTAAGAGATTTTTTATGAACTTCATAATGCATCATTTTTATAAACTTCATATTTACAAAAAAAACATTGTCGTTATTCACCTAGAACAGAGGTCGGCAAAGTGCGGCTCCGGAGCCGCATGCGGCTCTTTGGCCCCTTAAGTGCGGCTCTGGCACAAATATCCACAGGCAAGCGCGCAAGATACTTTCCCTTTTCGGTTCTACATATTCATGCGAACAATCGTTTTCAAGCATGAACTTTATCAAGAGTAAACTGAAAAGTCGTCTTATTGATGAGAACCTGGAATCGTGCCTAAAATTAAGAATAACAACATACAAACCTGACTTACTTAAACTTTCCAAGGAGATGCAAGGACATTGTTCACATTAGTATTTGTCAGTCATTTTAAATTTATGGATTCCTTAATTACATAATATTTTTTATCAAAGAATAAATTTTTTATTAAGTACGAAATCAAGTTTTATTCAGTGTACCCGTAATTTAATGAAGTGCTAAAATTATAATAAAGGTTTGCTAAATTAATAAACAGATTTGGCTCTCAAATTTTTTTTTAATCGTTGTAATGTACATATTTGGCTCTTTGGCTAATAAGTTTGCCAACCACTGACCTAGAACCCATTTGTGAATGATATCTAATTTAACTGCTTTTGAAAAAAAACCTGAGTTTTCAAATGAAAAAAATTAGACTTTATTTTTCAATACAAATAAATTTAGAGCATTTCTTGCTGGAAACTGGGAGTCTTGCAAAACATATTAATATTATAGTATTCATTTTTGTATTTTTACATGAACACAAAAGAGATTTACAGATCACGCAATAAAAAAATCACGTGTAGGAACTTGTTACTGCAAATATTGTTTCCCAAAAAACTCATATTCAGCACAATTTCTCATGAAATAAAATTTTCAAATTTCTCTTTCTTTTTTTACAATTTTTATTTTTTGTATTGATTTTCTTGCTGAATAACAGAAATACTCTTTTTATAAAAATAATATTGTACTTTTGTAAAATTTAATCACTAATTACCATCCACTAGAGTAACTTTTTGAATACATACTATAGTATAGATCACTCAGCCTGAAGAGTCAATTTGCAATAGTGTGAGTAACACTCTCTGTATTACATAACTTGTGTAGTGGTATTGGTTTTACAATGCCACACGATTGGTTCGCGCGGAGCGCACATTTGTATTGTTGTTAAAATACTCGGTGATTAGAAAAACACTACCATGTCGAAATTAGGAAAGGGAAACCGCTTTCGGGCCAAGCAAAGGAGATTGTTTAAAATTTTGGTAATGATTGATAATAATTAGGGATCGGTCGAAAAGGTGCTGCAATCTATTATTGTGATTTTTGTCTAATGTAATGTATAATTCAAAATTTTTTGAAAGCTTATAATGTACTTTGTTGTAACTTAAAGTTTCCTAGAATTTAGTATCACTCCATCCACTATGATTTTAAAACTTTATTATTTGGCATTGTAATTATGATACATTAATATGTTAAATAACATTCATTTTATTTTTATGTGCAATCTAATTAAAGCTGATGAACATTTTTACTTTATAATACTTGTACTTATACATATTTATTTTTAATCTTGAAAAATTCCATTATTGCTATTTAATGTTTCCTAGAATCGGACATGCCTAAACAATTAATATGATAAATAAACTTACTTTCATTTAATTTTTATGATTACGAGTATTACAATTTAAGCTGATAACATTTTTAATTTACAAAACGTGTGTTCATTTCAATGTTTGAATATAAAATATTATTTTTATATTTTTATGCTTTTTAATTTCATTAAAAAAATAAAGTGACAAGTTTTTGTAAACGTACTGTTACTCATACTATTGCAAAACGACTCTTCAGGCTGAATGGTCTATAACTATAAAGACTAGCGCAAGCTAAATTAGTAACATTCTGTTGCGAAGGTCAGCTTTGATTTTTTTTTCAGTATTATTATTAAATACACAGTAAAAGTATTAGACTAATATTCATTATTATTGAATTGTTTCAGAATCAAAATTTGCCTACAACTGGTTTATATTGGGGATATTTTAAAGGCAATGCCCATATAAGATTGAAAGGTCGCTGGGCTGAAAAAGAATTTTTCCTTTGTGATAGATATTTACCATATGCACTAGGAGGTGGATATGTCCTATCAGCTGATATAGTTGAATTCATTGCAAAGAATTCACATTTTCTACAGTGAGTTGTATTTTATTTTATTACACTTGGAAAATTAAAAAGATTTGTATTTCTTAATCTAGCTACGTGAATTGAACTATGTTTTTTTTCTCATAACCCGGGAAGTAAAATTTATTTAAATTTTATATATTGAATAGAAATGGAATACAAATTTGTTTTACAGCAATCTTTAGTGGGTTATACCAAACATTATTCAAATAATTGTAAATTGTTGTGCTTTTAGAGATAATTCTTTACTTGTTAAGATGCCTTCAATTTGTTTATATGTTCAATTTAATTTATTTATTATGATAGTGGTTTAGAAATCTTTTTTATAGTGTAGAATGTAAGAATCGTAAAGAATATTGAGAGGCATTTCGGAATAAGAAAAAAAAATTGAGGCATTAAAGAACAAATTATCAGACTGATATACAGAGTGTCCCGTACCTCAACGTCAAGCCGGTATCGAGGAAGAGGCCAGCTTATGACGGTCCAGAGTTAAAAAAAATCTTGCAAAAGCCTTATACTTTTTGGGTTATAGGCATTTCTTTACAAAATGTGAAAGTAGCTACCCTGCGCCAAATGTTTATATGCTGTGACTACAAATTTCCATATTTTATGATTTTAATGGTTGTATCGCAATCCTAGATAACCCTGCTATTAGCCGGAGTCCGATATAAAACAAAAAAAAACAAAAAATTGTTTTGGTCCGATCATAAAAATTTATATATTTTTATAAGCTAACTTTAACTCATCATACTGTAAAAATAATATATACGCTAACATGGCAAATTTCATCAAAAATGGCCTGTTTAGTCAGGATTACAAAATGATGCAATACATACCTACTACTTCTTTAAAAATAATTTAATAAAATTAATTTCTGTATTTAATGATAACTCTTTTCAATAATCAAAGATCAAATTCAATAAGTTTGAGCGAGACAGGCGATGAAGCACATAAACGAGTTAGAGTAAGACAGCTAGTGTCACCATTTGACATGAACTAAAGTGAGACAGATAGTCACCATTCGACGTGAGTCAATATGAGACAGATAGTGACGCTACTTGACATGAGATTAATTTGTTCTTCCTACTTAACTTCAAAACATTATTTTTATATCGGATTAAGAAGAAAACTACTTAGGGACAGTGGCGGCCGGTGGACAAAATCATTGGGGGTTCACCAGAGTAGGTATGCAAAAACCAAATAGTATAAAGAAAAAAAATTACATATCTATTTATAAAGAAGTTCTATTCTCCACTCTTTTTGTTTAGCGAAGACCTCAATGACCCTTTTGTTGAAATCAGGTATAGACTGAATCAGCTCTGTTTCGATGCTTATTATTGATAAAGCGTTCAGTCTGTCCTGTCCTGGCTCATTGTATTTCTCAAAAATGATTTTATCCTTTTTAACGTAGAGAAACATCTTTCACTCTCAACAGAAGTCATTGGAATAGTGCATACGAGTTTAAGTAACTTTACAGTCTGAGTAAAATCTTCTAGTAAACCAGTATTATAAAATAGTTGTAAAATGGACAAAGCGCCATCAGCATTGGCAAAATCATCGCGAGCATAAATTGCACTGAGTTCACCTTTTAATTGAACTTTATTTAAAAAATCGTATGTATTTACCGTCAAAATAAAATCATGTTTGAGAAATTTTGACCTATACTCAGTAAATTATTCGCAATAGAGTAATTTTGCTGCAGTTAGGTGATTGCTGAATGCAAAACGTTGTTTCATTTCACACAAAATTGTATCGCAGACTTCTTTACAAATAACTAACTTTGAGGTTTTTATTCGTTTAGTCGGTGGTTCAAAAAAATTGTCCGTGGAGTTACGCACATTTTGAACACATTTTTCAAACTCACTGATATTGTTACGAATTATAACGGGATCTAAATTCTTAAATTACAATTGTTTAAATAAAATATCACAGTGAGGCATAATTTTTTGGAAAAAACTCAACCAATAAAGAAATGTTTCATCTGTAAGATAGCGCAAAAGCATATCTGCTTGATTAATTGGCTGGTTATCATTATCGGATGCCAAAATGGTTTCCATACACTCAATTAGAGATTCGCGATTCGTGCTAATAGTTTTAACTGTTCTGATGTTAAAATTCCACCTCGTCTGCGGAACTGATGGAATTTTGCGTTTTACTATTTCACTTAAAATGTCTGTACGTTTAGATGAACGCGAAAAAAACTGTGGAAATGTTTGTAAGTTCGAGAAAAACATCTTTACTTCTCTGTTTTGAGACACACTTTTTTCGACTATTAAATTTAGTTGATGAGCGTAACAGTGAACATAATGCGCATAAGGAAACATATTTTGAATTTTAGTCCGAACTCCTCCAATTTGACCGATCATTACTGCAGCACCATCGTAACATTGAGCGATTAATTGCGTCTTAGATATATTTAAATACTCAAGTTCTTGAAATAGAGAATCGGATAATCCCACAGCGCAATGGGATTTTGGTGTTAAATACTTCCAAAATCGTTCGTGAATTTTGTCATTCCATTCATATCGAATGACCATAACTATTTGCATAACTGTCGATACATCATCCGCTTGGTTTGCTACAAAATGGCATTTCGAAATTTGTAATTTTATTTCTTCGTAATATACTTCCAAAATTGCATCCCATATCTCGTTTTGTATTGTCTATGAAGTGCCCTTGAATAAAGAGTCGGATTCCATGTGCTGCTTCATCGATATGTCAAGTTCAGCCACAAAGTCAATTAAACCACGATATACTCCTGAATTTAAGGAATCACTAGTCTCGTCATGGCCACGCATAGCTAGTTCAAACACACCGCAAAACTTCACTCAATCGATTAGTTTGGACAGAATGTATCGGTTTTTGTTAACGAGCTCGGTATGATATTTAATATGTGAACGATTAACGAACTTAAAACGTTTTTAAGATGAATTTGGCATGAATTATGTTTTTTGATCTTTTCTGAAAGGTGAGTTAAATCGTTAATGCCGCCAATTATCTAAGATGAATTAACGAACTTAAAACGTTTTTAAGATGAATTTGGCATGAATTATGTTTTTTGATCTTTTCTGAAAGGTGAGTTAAATCGTTAATGCCGCCAATTATCTAAGCTGAATGCACATCATAAATAATACATGGAAAACAAAATAAATTATTGAGTTTTTCACATCCACAGAGCCATGAAGCTTTATTATACGAGGCGTATCCAGAAAGTAAGTGTACTGAGGCTCTCACGACCGGATGGATTTTACTTTCGACATGTTGGCTACACTTCCGTGTAGCCCGACCCTTCCCCTCCGCAACGAGACCGGTTCGAGGTCAGTACGTTGAGAAGTGTCGACGCGACAACACGTTTCGTGAAAAATGTCAATCCAATCTCCCGTTAAGTGCGAAATACGCGGCGTCCTCCGTTATCTCGTTTGGAAGGGAAAACCTCCGGTTGAGGTTTATAATGAGGTGAAAACTGCATATGGTGATAAAGCTATGAATCGTACGAGTGTGTACAAGTGGTGTCGCGAGTTTAAAAACGGTCGTACGTCTGTGCATGATGATCAGAGGAGCGGAAGACCTTCAATTGTGACTGACGAAATTGTGGAAAAAATCGAAAATGCGCTCCGTGATGATCGCAGATTGACTGTGGATGAACTTTCTGCGATGTTTCCGCAAATCTCCAGATCTCTACTACACGAAACCATCACAGAAACCCTCGGATATCGGAAACTGTCCGCGAGGTGGGTCCCAAAACAGCTGACAGACCGACACAAGTTGAATCGAGTGGAGGCCGGGCAAGAGTTTTTGAGGCGCTGCAAACTCCATGGAGATGAATTTCTCCGCTCCATCGTTACTGGAGATGAAACTTAGGTTGCACACTACACGCCTGAAACCAAAAGGCAGTCTCAACAGTGGCGACACACCTGTTCACCCTGCGCAAAAAAGTTCAAAACCACAATTTCAGCCAAGAAAATCATGGCATCCGTGTTTTGGGACTGTCAAGGCATAATTTTAATTGAATATATGCCTCAAGGGGAGACCATCAACTCTGCAAGATACTGTGAGACCCTAAAAAAATTGCGGAGGGCGATTCTGAACAAGAGGAGAGGCATGCTGACAAAGGGAGTCTGCCTGCTGCACGACAATGCCAGACCGCACACGGCCAACGCCACGAAGGAACCGCTCGCCTCGTTTAAATGGGATGTCCTGAACCATCCCGCGCATTCCCCTGACCTAGCACCTTCAGATTACTATCTCTTTACCTCCCTGAAGCTGCACATGGGTGGAAAAAGGTTTTCAACCGACGAGGAGGTAAAGGAGGTGGAGAAGTGGACGGAGGGGTTGGCGGGAAACTACTTCGAGGAAGGCATCAAAAAGTTGATACCCCGCTTCACCACCTGCATTGAGAGGAATGGCGACTATGTCGAAAAATAGCTTACATATGTACTACGGTAACCACGTAATTTTTTTGTTTAAATAAAAAAAATTGTAACCTATAAAAATTCAGTACACTTACTTTCTGGATATGCCTCGTACATCCTCTTGTTAAAGGAACGAATAAATTTTTTAGCACCAGATTTACACTCTTGTTTTATCACAAGTTCAGGTCTAGGAGGACCGTTTTTTTTTTTGTCACTTTGTTTTCAAAGCTTGACTTATTTTTTTTTATATTTTCCACAGTTATATTCATGTTTATTAATTTTTAGTACATAATATTCATGTTTATTAATTTAAGCAAAAAAACACAATAAATAATCCAAATTGTTACATTTATCTTGCAAATGGCTCGTAATATTATTATATATAGATAGGTAGAGAAGAGTTTAAGCGCGCGACAAAAATGCAAAAATATCATTGACGAAAAAGGAATTGCTTAAAAGTTCCTAAATAAAACACAACGCATGTTATACATAAAATAAAGAAAGAAAGTCACTACCTAATTAAGCAAAAACGTTTGTTAATTTGGAGACATATACTCGCAAAGATATATGTACTAAAAAGACGCCCCAGTTTAAACTCTAGGAACAAATCATCCCTTCTAGCGGTGGTCATATTTAAAAAATAAAAAGTTAAATTGATGTAATAAACCGAGCTCACTATTGCATTGCGTCATTCGGGTGTTTCCGAGATAACTCGGATATTTACCGAAGTTGTTCCGTTCACGAACTACAATTACTAGAATTTCCTAGAAATCCCCATTCAAATATAGCTGTCTCAAGATTTTCTGTTCTCTTCTAATTGCAAGGAAATTGTATAATTTTTGGGCGCATTCAAAAACGCACGGAGAGCAAGATCTCCACCATGCTCGCAGATTGCGTCCAGATGCAAAACACATTTATACAAAAAATGAGCTCTATCAAATCGAGTTGCATGTTGTAGTGATCCATGTCAACATAAATATATATTATTTTTCATAAATATTGTTATGATAATATACATATTTTCGCTATACTTCTTTTGGTGTTTATTGTTATATAAATGTAGTAGTTCGGCGCACGAGAGCACTAATGAGCCAGCCGCTACTGTTTAGGGAAAATATTGAATGAAACAAAGGATTTTTTTAAATATTTTATCAAATCAAATGCTCAAACTGTTTGCCTCCCGCACGAATGCATGCTCTACATCGCCGTAGAAAGGACCGCTTCACCAGTCATACACAACTCCGGGAATTTACATCTACCACAGCATCAGCAATTCTTTGACACAGTTCCACTAGGTTCTGAATGGGCTTGCTATACACTTTTTCTTTTAAGATACCCCAGTAAAAGAAGTCATGGGGGTTTAAGTCCGGAGAACAGGGTGGCCACGAAATTGGACCAAGACAATCCATCTTTCTGGACTCATTATTTAGATACTCCCGTACTGGGCATACATAATGTGCTAGGCAACCGTCATGTTGGTACCACATTCTTTGAATAATGTTGAGTGGTACATCTAAAATATTTGATAGATCATTTTGTAAAAAATCCAAGTATGTATCTCCATTTAAAGTTTCTGGTAGCTCAAATGGTCCAATAACTTGGCCGTTTAATATGCCGGTCCACAAGTTAATTTCGAATTGGTATTGGGACCGATCTTCGCGCATTAAATGCGGATTTTCCATATGCCAACTGTGTAAATTATGTAGGTTAAAGAAACTGTCTTTTTTGTATGTAGTTTCGTCTGTCCATAATATTCTGCCCAAGAATTGTGAATCTTCGCTGTTTTTTTCCAGCATTCTTCTGCAAAATTCGATTCTGTGCGAGTAGTCACGAGGAAGCAAGCTTTGCACCCGTTGCACGTGGTATGGGTGATATTGATATTTTTTCAAAACTCAATGTGCAGTACTCTTTGGTATTCCCTTCTTCTTAAATCGCACGTACTGAAATGCTCGAGTCATCTTTGACTTTGTTTAAAACTATGTCGTCGTTGACTGCATAAGGTCTTACACCTCTTCTATGAACACTGAGAAGTCGACCCTCCGAGTATGCTTGGTGTACATTTACGAACACGCAGTGATTCGGTTGACGTTCGGAATTTGGATATCTCTCACGATAATGTCTGGCGGCAGCACTAGCATTGCATCCGCATTCTCCATAGATGAGGTGCATGTTAGCATATTCTTGCGCTGTGTATGAAGAGGGCATCGTCAAAACAACGGCTGACGAGTTTTCACAACACTCAACCACAAAATCAAGGTCCAGAAGTAAACCAGGTCAGATATGAGAAGAGAATCGAATCCAAATTAACAAAGCCAAAGTTGTACGAAAGCAACACGAATACGAGAAGATGCGCAGTAAACGAAGGAGTGTAACATACTGCCATATAAAACAAAAATCTAATCAAATGTCAAGTAGCGTCACTATCTGTTTCATATTGACTCACGTCGAATGGTGACTATCTGTCTGTCACTCTAGTTCATGTCAAATAGTGACACTAGCTGTCTTACTCTAACTCGTTTATGCGCTTCATCGCCTGTCTCACTCAAACTTATTGAATTTGATCTTTGATTATTGAAAAGAGTTATTAAATACAGAAATTATTTTTTTTTAATTCTTTTTAAAGAAGTAGTAGGTATGTATTGCACCATTTTGAAATCCTGACTAAACAGGCCATATTTTTATGTAACTTGCCAAGTTAGCGTAGTACATTATTTTTACAGTATAATGAGTTAAAGTTAGCTGATAAAAAATATTAATTTTTATGACCGGACAAAAACAATTTTTTTTTCGAACGTGCAGGTTTCTTTTGTTTTATATCGGAGTCCGACTAATAGCAGAGCTATCTAGTATTGCGCTACAACCATACAAATCATAAAATATGGCAATTTGTAGTCACAGAATATAAACATTTGGCACAGGGTAGCTACTTTTATCATTTTCAACAAAATGCCTATAACTCAAAAAGTATGAGGCTTTTGCTACAGATTTTTTTTTATTCCGAACCGTCATAAGCTGGCCTTTTCCTCGATACCGACTTGACGTTGAGGTACGGGACACCCTGTACTATATGTTAAAATCTGCTTTCATTATTATTTGCAACAGCATAAAACAAATGTTAGTATAGTGTAACACATCGATCAATAAGTCCCGCCTCTAATAACGGCGATGGCGCCTCTAATAACAAATCCATACCATTCTCATTTAGTGCCAAGCTTTAGAAGTTACGTGTCAAACTTTCATGACATTCCGACATTGTGTCATTGAGTTACAGTGGTTTTAGTGACGCTACTTTTGCTATTTTCAAAACAATGAAAAAAGCCATTTCGTGTGTGGATAAAACATTGCTTTTTAATGGGAAAAAATACCGTTCAAACTCAGCGATGGCTTGAAAAGTGTTATCAGGGCTCTGCTCCGTTGATAACAACCATTTGTCGGTGGTATTACATAGCGTTTGAAGGCAGAAATCGCAAAAAAACGGCCCCATGTGAAGAAGAATAAAGTTCTCTTTCATCAGGACAATGCACCGTGTCACAAGTCGATGGTAACGATGACCAAATTGCATGAGTTGAACTTCGAATTGCTTCCGCACCCACCGTATTCTCCAGATTTGGCCCCCAGCGACTATTGGCTGTTCGCAGACCTCAAAAAGATGCTCCAGGGAAAGAGATTTGGCTCCAATGAATAAGTGATTGCCGAAACTAACGCCTATTTTGAAACCAAAGATAAATCGTTCTACACAGCTGGCATAGAAAAGTTAGGAAAGCGTTGGAATGAATGTATCGCTCTTGAAGGAGACTATGTTGATGAATAAAGAAGAATTTTGGCAAACAAATGTTGTTTTAGTAGTTGGTCCAGGGAATTATTGATCGATGTGTTGTATAGAATAAAATATGAATGTTGAAAAGACACGAAAGAAGCAGAATCAATAGTTTGGGAATGCATTTAGTTAGGAGGATGAATGTTATGTTAGATGAAAAAAGCCACTGAGATGGTTTGAGCATATTCAACAAATGCTGGCAAAACAACTATTGAGAAAATCTGATAGAGTTGTGCTAATGTAAAACTAAGGAAGATATATAACAGGTTTTGAAAAAAAAAATATTAACTGTGTTATATTGCACTCTTCAATCATTATAAACCCGAAAGCTCAATTATTGGGCTGAAGATAATGTTTTCTCCTTACCACGCTGTTCTTAATATATGCATCACCAATTTGTATATGTTGTGGGATACCATAGTAAAATTAATGAATACATAGTATAGTAAAATTAATGATAGTACATATTCTCTAATTTTGCAGATTGTACAATTCAGAAGATGTTTCAATGGGTGTGTGGACTGCTTCACTCTCCCGTTTGGATAGACGTCACGATATAAGGTTCGACACAGAATGGTCCTCCAGAGGTTGTGATGATAAATTTTTGATCCAGCATAAGCAGTCACCAACAGAAATGAGAAAAATGCATCTGTCGCTGTTTGAATCAAACAATAAAAAATTGTGTAACATTCCATCTGTACTCCGATCATCATATGAATACAATTGGGCTGTTCCTCCTAGTCAATGTTGCAAAGTAGTTAGCTAATTATGTTTAAAAATTCGCTCTTTGTCAAATATTTATCAAATGTTCATATTTATAAAAAGTTACCTGTTTTGCTTATGAAAATGGTATTAAATGCAATCAATCAAAATCTCTATATGACAAAGCACCTTTATAACTGTTTTTACAAAATCTGTATGATATTAAAATTGATTTACTTGAATATGGATTAAAGTGCTCATTAAACATTTACAATTGACTTTGATAACTCTTATCAAAATATTTCACATGAACTTCTAAAAATGTGGATAAAAATGTTATTATGAACAAAGTCTAAAGCTGCTTATGTGAAGTGTTGCATTAACAAATAAATAAAACGTAATTTTATTTTTTATTTTTCACTCGGTATTTGTTTGTGTTATTTAAAATAGAACTTTTAAGTTCTGACAAAATTTACAGAAAGTGCAACCTATGAGTTAGATGGCACATGATGTGGATGTCTACAAATGTAGTAAAATCCAAAAGTTTCTGCCTAAACAAGTTAGAGCGTGTATGGAGAGATACCACGCTGACCACACCCACCACATGGTTAGGCAATGTTACAATTAAAATTTGATACTTATACCATGTGTAATATATCAACTGGAGACAATAGAAGACATTTTTCTTTATATTCTAAAATTTTAAAAATGGAATCTTGCATGGTTTACAAGTTTCTTTCAAAAGAAAGGAAAGCCCAGCAGAAATTAAATTAGATACTGTGTACAGAGAAAATTCTCCATCATATTTTATAGTGAAAGTTAGGCTAAATAGTTTGGCTTAGGTAGAGAATCTTTTGAAGATAACCCTTGTCAATACAGGCCAGCAGAACTCACTCAACTCACTGCAGAAACTTCAGAATTTCTTTCAGTGATGTTGAAAAAATTATACCGTTCTAAGAAAATGTATTAAACTACAGGGTAACTGAAAAAAAAATCACCTTTTATATCCTTGAGTTGGAAACTTTTGGATCTTATTACATACTTAAACATAGTTATGATGAAAAATTACTTAGAGCAAATTGACTAAAATCATTCATTATTTTTTTTTTAAATGACTGTTTGGGTGTATGCTATATTTGAATGTTTCCCATATTTGGGTGTATCCCATATTTGGATGTATCCCATATTTGGATGTATCCCATATTTGGATGTATCCCATATTTGAGTGTTCCCAACCAATGAGCAATGTTGAATTGATTACATTAATTGAGAATACAGATTACTTTTTAGTAACACAGTTAGCTCTCATTCTCAAAATTAGAAATAATACCTGGTTTATACAATAAGAGTATTCATTTTATATCTTTATTTCATCAGAAAATAAGAACATTCTCACATTGTTTGTCATTTTGGTTATTCATCAAAAGTAGGTCTTCATAAAAAATATGCTTCTATTTTAATAATTTTGCATATCGAGGAGAAAAAACTTTTGTTTGCAGATTTTATCCCTATTACCTATGTGTTCAACAAAAGTTTCCTAATTGTATCGAAATGATACCCCTTGTTTAATGTTTCTCCCCTAAGAAGTTCATTTTTAACCAAACATAACCTATTTATTGGAATATTCAAATACAACCCTATTAAAAGTTTTACTACTTTAGAAAATATTTAATTGATTGGTCCCTCAAACAATAACGTTTTAAAACGAGTTTCACTTAATACAACAAATATTTCACGTTTGTGCTTTGTATAAATTGTTTCACTCAATATTAATCCTTCTGACTAATGATTATTGTCATTTGTGTCATGTGTAAATTATATTATGACAACTTTATCTAAACATCATTAAGAAAAATTACTTATTTTTTTTTTTTCAATTTTACATCATCCTGCAATAAATGAGAATTTGGGCTAGAACTCTTTGTTCAAAACACTTAGAAGTCAACATGTGGTTTTTATGGTAAAGGTTCTCTTTACAGTGCATTTTATGTATAAACTTTCATTTATTTTACTGTGATTGCAAAATACATTCTTGTCAATATAATAATCAGTCCTAACATTGTTGTAAATGAACATATTTTATATTTTATTCTTTTTCAGAAAAATATTTTTGATAGATAATATTGTATAGTCTGTTTATCAAGAGCGTGTACGGCTACATTTTTTCCTGGAAACCATTAGAGGGTAGATTCAAACGCAAGCAAGTAGCAGGACCCTTATCCCAAAATGCTTTGTATAGAAAAACTCAGTTGTCGTTCAACCTTGGTTACACAAGAACATATTTCACCATGAGTGCCACGAACGCATCATGTTACAAAGCGCAACACGTACGCATCAAGTTACAAATCCGAAAGGATCGAAAATATCATACGGAGCCGCTGCTAAATACAGAGAAAGTCGAAAACATTCGTAAGGGAGGGGGTGAAATGCTATTCCAACGTAAAAAACATCAATGACCTACGAAATCGTGGTACTGCACAGAAAACTACGAAAAAGTAGGACAGAATGATTTTACGAGCGTTTGAGAAGAATCGTCGTCTATCATTGCATAGCGGAGAGGCGGTTTTGTGTGAAAGGGGTCTAATTGCGTCCATTGACACTATAAGAAGACGTTTACTAGCTCATGGAATGAAATTTATCAGAGTTAAAATATATCAGTTTATATCATGTAGTATGTGTGCATTTTTTTTAATGCCTAATCTCAAATAGTTTTTCTGATTTCGCCGTACATGTTCTTGTCAAACTGACTGTATTTCTAACTAATGCTTTCTTTACACAGTACTCCACCCAGTCTATGTAAACACAAGTTTAACCCTGAGAGCGCTACGAGAAAAAAATATAATTGTCTATCTAGTGCTGAGATATATTTACGATTCGGACATTCGTGATAAATATTTATTTTAAACAACAAAAAAACAAAAAATATATATTTTTACAACATAAATATATTTTAGAATATGTACCCTTGTATTCTAAATGAAGGATATTCATTTAGAATACAAGGGTAGAACAAATTTCTTCCACTGCTATAGCAGTGCGCCGATCTCTCAGGGTTAAGTAAATGGGCAAGTAATCTGCTGAGTAAATGGGCCAATATTTAGTACTTGGCTGAACACTATGTTTAAAAGATCATTTATTGTAATATTTATTACTCGGCTGAGCAAGAAATTGAGTACTCATAATATGTAACAAGGTATAAAGATAATTATGTAAATAAATAATGTTTTGTTATATTTTGATAAACAGAGAAGGTCTTAGTTTTATGTATAACATCCACATAGAGCAGAAACTAGGGGCTGCCTGCCCTGCATGACCGTTGTCTTATTTAGATACACTTGTACAGTAAAATTCCGTTAATAGAACAATAATAATGTTTTGTTATATTTCGATAAACATAGAAAGTCTTAATTTTATGTATAATATCCACATAGAGCAGAAACTAGGGGCTACCTGCCCTGCATGACAGTTTTCTTATTTAGATACACTTGTACAGTAAGATTCCGTTAATAGAACAATGATAATTTGTAATTTGTATTCGCTATTTTCTAGGTCCTGGAATCGATCTTTCCTTAATAAATACTACTCTTGATTCGAAAAACTGCATAGTTCGTAATGTTTTCCTCCAAAAAGTATTTACAAATTCTAATAACTCGACATTTTGTACGCAAATCCCGGATCCACATAATAGCCAAGCCAAACCAGCCTTTGGCAATGGAACTACAGGTGTGTATTATGCACTGCACTGCCGGGCAGTTCAATTCTCAGAGCTCCCCTTAAATCCAAAGATTCAATATTGAAATATCTCAGAATTATTATCCTAAATATGGAGTTTTGAATGTTCTATTCATTTCACGGAACTCGTTTTTTTTTCCATTATTGCGGCAAATGTCCAAGTGATCGATTTAGATGACTGTCAAATGTCACGTCATATCTGGACAAATTTTTGACTTAGGTCACCTGAGGGATGATATTTGCCAGCAGTGATATCACTGTGAATTGTGGTGATATCTAATGGAAATTTACCCAACTTTTCAAACTACCCTTGTACATACACGAAAATATCCAGCCGGTAAAATGTGTATTTCATGATATTTAGTATTAAATATTCCATTCCATACAATCCAGTACTAACCAATGTTACACTTCCTAAAATAACCCAAACTTACTAGAATTTGTGCTAGATTTTTTATCTCTCTAATATGTAAAAAGTAAAAGTTTTTTTTACACGCACACTTACAGCCACTCTGTGTTGATTTTATTATTATCATAATTTGATGATATTATCATAATGCTTTTTCTTAAACAAATGTCACTCCAAGAGCGCATTTAAAATATTTTTTTTTACTTTCGTATTTTAAAGCCAAATTGTAAAATCTTATAAAATGCTAAAATATCGATTACTTTTTTGTAACATCTATTGTAAAATAACTTGTATAAGAATATTTTTATGAAAATAAAGAATTTTGTAATGACTCAATTTGTAATAATTATTAGGGAAGACTTTTCTCTATCACCACAATCAATCGCAGTTCTACAACAAAATCTGTAATTTTTGGTATCCAATAATGAAATTGTTTAGTGCAAGGTTACATAGGCGGTATACATTGAATTATATTGACATAGATACTTGTAATTATATATAAAGCAAAAATGTAACACTAGACCAAAAAAAGAGCAAAAGACGCTATTTTGTTTACTATGGTTATATTCAACGTTTATACAACTACAGACATAATTATACTCTGAGACCGTATATAAAATATCATGGCATTATTGCGAAAATTTGATAATTACAGAAAACTTGTAATCAAGATGTAGTGATTTTAAATTTGACACATTTATTGTATTTCTAAGCCTTATACTATATTATGTTCATACAAACTTCATCTATTGTCTGTTTCCAATGCAGCTGCTAGGCTAATATAGTATGATAGTCATGCTATATTATCATATTAGTCCGCTTTTCAAAAATCTACATTAGCTCAAGTGCTGTGAAAGGATTGATTTCAAACTTTGTCTCCTTGTATTCAAATCCCTTAATGATGTATCTGAGAGATATTCCTTCGGAGAGTCGAACTTTGAGATCAAGTTCGCCTTCATCGAATAAATTGATTATTCCGTATTAATCCAATAGGGTGGTCTATTATGATAGGGCTTTTGCTGTTGCTGGTTCGGCCTTATGGAATGGACAGCCTCTAAGTGTTAGAGATATGGATGGCATGTGCTCTTGAAGGGAGGGAGCTCTTGAAGACAATCTTTTGCTGTTGCTGGTTCTGCCTTATGGAATGGACAGCTTCTAAGTGTTAGAGATATGGATGGCATGTGCTCTTGAAGGGAGGGAGCTCTTGAAGACAACCTTTTGCTGTTGCTGGTTCTGCCTTATGGAGTGGACAGCCTCTAAGTGTTAGAGATATGGATGGCATGTGCTCTTGAAGGGAGGGAGCTCTTGAAGACAACCTTTTGCTGTTGCTGGTTCTGCCTTATGGAGTGGACAGCCTCTAAGTGTTAGAGATATGGATGGCATGTGCTCTTGAAGGGAGGGAGCTCTTGAAGACAACCTTTTGCTGTTGCTGGTTCTGCCTTATGGAGTGGACAGCCTCTAAGTGTTAGAGATATGGATGGCATGTGCTCTTGAAGGGAGGGAGCTCTTGAAGACAATCTTTTGCTGTTGCTGGTTCTGCCTTATGGAGTGGACAGCCTCTAAGTGTTAGAGATATGGATGGCATGTGCTCTTGAAGGGAGGGAGCTCTTGAAGACAACCTTTTGCTGTTGCTGGTTCTGCCTTATGGAGTGGACAGCCTCTAAGTGTTAGAGATATGGATGGCATGTGCTCTTGAAGGGAGGGAGCTCTTGAAGACAACCTTTTGCTGTTGCTGGTTCTGCCTTATGGAGTGGACAGCCTCTAAGTGTTAGAGCTATGGATGGCATGTGCTCTTGAAGGGAGGGAGCTCTTGAAGACAATCTTTTGCTGTTGCTGGTTCTGCCTTATGGAGTGGACAGCCTCTAAGTGTTAGAGCTATGGATGGCATGTGCTCTTGAAGGGAGGGAGCTCTTGAAGACAACCTTTTTTGTTTATTAAAAATCAAAATTTATGATCATATATGAATACTACATTCTACCTAAAGCCGAATGTGTTATCAAATTTCAGAAGATCTAAATGATTTCTTTGTAGTTCGTCTTCCTTGGTAGTAAGTTTTCTGTGGTTTTAATAATAATAAAAGGACAATTTATATAACACTTTAAAGAGCGAACTCTACTCAAGGGTGCTATAACTCAGGATTCGAACCCACTCACTAATTTTGATAAGACCTCTCAAAAAGGATTGTTTTTAAATGCTTTATAAAGCTGCACATAACACTTATATCTCTGACAATAGGAGGTAGACCACACCACAGGACTAGCAAGAGCAAAAACTCTTTCATAATACTCGACCCTATTAAATATTTTCTTACTAAATGTTTTTCTATTGTAAATATATGCAGATGTAGAGAAGTACCTAATTTAATGGCCGCAGCCACCACCTTTCTTAAACTCAACTTATATATAATATTTTTAATCTGTCAATAATAATGGTATCCAATCCCAAGCTAGAACGCCCTTGAAGAAAGTCTGCTCTCTAAATGGCACCTTAAAAATTATCCTTGCAGTATTAATATTATTATCTATATTACATTCATGTCTCAAACACTGATTTACCTGTATTCCTATGTCCTATAAACTTTTACCACAAATAATTAGAATTAGATACTTAGGAGATGCTGTATCCAAATACTATAAATATGTAATTATCCAATGATGTCGACATATCACCTAGTAATTTCATAAATACAAAGTATGCAATTTGCTTATATAAATATTATGTTACATCCACATCCTCCCATGTTTGACTGAGACTAAT
This sequence comes from Odontocerum albicorne, assembly GCA_949825065.1. Classification (NCBI taxonomy): domain Eukaryota; kingdom Metazoa; phylum Arthropoda; class Insecta; order Trichoptera; family Odontoceridae; genus Odontocerum; species Odontocerum albicorne. The sequence continues at coordinate 38,854,475 of OX463843.1, read as the reverse complement.
ATTGCCCTCTCGTTTATAGGTAAAATTTATTAAATGATAAATTTGAATAGCTTACGAAATATTTTTCAATATTATCCAAGACCTAATGTTATTTTTCAAGCAGCATATGTATATCATTACAATCGAAAGATAGTGGCTCTGAGGCAATAAATTCATCAATAGATTTTCCTATATAATCAAATACTACCAAACAGACAAAAAATGAAACTCCAATGAACTAATAAATTTATGGTTATTTTTCTTTACCTTCTGTGGTGAATTCCACATCAGAGAAATTAATAATTATTATAAAACATAACTACTACCGGGACCACCAATAGTATTTTTGTCACTTGCCTTCATTATTCCTATATCGTCGTCGTTGCTGGTCCTCGTGGTCAAGGATCTACTCCACCATTCCAACGTAAATCCAGTTGGGAAATAAAGCTGTGCTGTGGAGTTGATTAAGTCATTGCACACCAGCAAACTCACCGGCCACACTGCTGCTTGCTGTACTGGATCTGATGGCACACTGAAGTGAGAAGACTTTTGATAGAATATTTTTATTTATTATTACACATGACAAGAAATATACACAATTTGAGAAAAAACAACAGGTAATTTGATTTGGACATACAATTTTAATGGATCTGGGTTTGTTGCCTTTCATTTGTCGTATCCCCAGTAAACTAGGCTTTTGCCTGTATCTCACTGAGGATATTTAGCATGAAAAAATAAATCGATACTTCTTTCCGATTTTTGATTACATAAAAACAAAACCCCGCTGCACGCTCTCATCAACCTGACAAACAGTGACACTCAACTACAACTGGAAACATCTTGCGAAATTCAACTCCTCACACATCATCACTCCAGAAAGACCAAAAATATTCATCCCACAATATACCGCACACAATCATAAGAATAAAAATTCAAACAAAAAAAATACACAGAAACACAAATACAAAAATAACCAAAATTAAAACAACAAGAAGAAACCCACACTCACGAGCTCACATAAATCCTTTCCACTCGTCATTCATCCTGAAAGCCCAAGTACTCAACATCCTGTCGCAATAACAACCACGCTCCGATTGACTGTCTAAATGGTTTTCCTACCTTTACCTTTATTGAAGTCGGCACGCCATTGTATGTAATGGGAGCGAAATAAGCATATTGCCTTTGGGCAAAAGAGGTTTTAACTCTAGGGATGGTGAACATTTCATTAGTTGCCATGCGTGTCATGTGTGTCTGCTGAGTCTGCATCTTCCCTTCCTCTCGATGGTAGTGCCAGAGAATGGATTTGAGATGTAAATTGGCTATGTTAAGGACCTGATACTCTCTGAAAAGCTCCGCCGTGGGATACCGAGCAGGAAGTTTATTAATTATTTTCACAATAAATTTTTGGGAAACCTGCAATATGTGTTTTTGGGTTAAGGTGCATCCCCCCCAAACTGATATACCGTAAGAAAGTGCTGACTGACATAAGGCGAAGTATATACTTTTAAGAATATTTTCACTGAGCACATTTCGAATCATACGGAATATGTATCCTAGTTTTCTGATTTTTGCGCTCAAAGTGTTAATATGGACCTCCCAACAAAGGAACTGATCAACATAAACTCCAAGGTACTTTATACTATCAACCCTTTCCAAGGAAACACAACTACAGTCAGTCATGGGTGAACAAGTGTGTAGTGTTATGTATTTATTTGTAGGTGCTTGAGTTCTTGTAGATATGCTAAATGTGATGTATTTAGTTTTTTGGGAATTTAGAGTCAATAAATTTGAGTCCATCCATTCTTTAACTACACGCAATTCTTCGTTAGCCTTTAAGAATACATCATCCCATGTTCGGCCCTCGAATAGAAGAACCGTGTCGTCCGCAAAAGTAATAATCTTACCCCTGATAGAAAGATTACACAACTGATTGACATATATCAAGAACAATATAGGTCCCAGAACACTACCTTGAGGTACTCAAGTAATATATATGACTGGAGCCATAGGTTTCCTTATACCCCTGAATACTGGGTGGAAAACAAGACCTATGCCATTCAAAGCAACACAGCGAAGGGTTCGAACCGGTGACTTTCCACACGGAAGTCCAGTGTGTTACCGCATGGTCATGTACATGGCGCCATTCCTATATAGTCAAATACTAGACAGCACAAATAAATTAAATTTATTTTATGGTGGGAAAAATCGTCAAAACTATAATGCTATGTCCCTATTAGAGTTGACAGAGAGAACAGATTTCCACTTATTTTTATCCTGGCACACATCTTTCACTTTTATCTAAATCCACATGCTTCGACACACTTCTATTGTAAATGCTTCTCAATGAATGGATTCATTTGATTGTGTCACCTGTTTCAAGGTCTAAATTCACTTCTTGTACCTTATATATTACTCGCACTGATTATTTTTGTAAATATTTTATCATTCATTATTTTTACAAGAGAAATGCCTGATTAGTTATGAAATTCTAGACATTTGCTTGTTCAATATTTCGTAGAAAATTATATTTGAACAAAGTCCATGATGATGATGAAGGTTAATATTGTCCATGCTTAGGGTTATGTGTGCTGTTCGTGGTTCATGCTAAGCTCAAAACATTGCTTAACAAGGTATCTTGAAATCAGGAAATTCAGTATGAATCCCAGTGTGTCTGCAAATAAATTATTATTCAATACATTTAGAATTATGAACCATTTTCTAACAAGCAACGGAAAATCGTGCTTAAAAGAATATAAAACTAACCAATACCAAAAACTGAATCCAAAGATTCACATTCCTAAGTTTTTGAAAAAATTAACGGCCATGAAGGTATCAAGCAATATATTTTAGGTTCACACCAAATAAATATATCCTTAACATATTTCTTTGAGGTGCACATAACATTTTTTCATTCCTCGGCTTATATTATGTATACAACTTGTGAGTTCACAAAATGTCATATCACAGTGAAACCCCGTTTTTACGTGCCCGTAATACACGTTTTCCCTGTTTTTGCGTTCAATTTTTACAATCCCGTTTTATCTAAGTACATTTAGTACCCGCTTTTACGTTTTTATTTCCCGCAATTTACGTTTGAAATATTTAAAATGCAAATCAATTTATAAACATATTTAATTAAATGCGCGACGATTTAAAATATTTGAAATGAATATTAGGTTGCTGAAATATGTTGTTTCTATTTATAGACACGTGTGCACCTGCAGCGCTCATGGTCAAGGTAACACGAGTCGTGTAATACGATGCAATTGGCGGGAAATTTAGCGAATCAGAGGCAGGCAGACTGTATAGGCAGGTCAATATGTCCTTGTCTTTAAAACGTGTCGGTCGTGTACATACAATTTTAATTGTTGTGAATTTCATGTGTCAATTTACATTTTTTTCATTTCTTTTAATTTTTCGTTGAATCCCTTCAAATAATGTCTCAGCAAAGAAAAACATTATCGATTCAAGAGAAAAGGGAAATTCTCGAAAAAGTGAATAAACACGTTGGTTCACGTGTTTCGCTCGCGCGTGATTTGTGTATACACATTACAACTTTGGCTACGATAATAAAAAATCGCGAATCGATTGAAAAAAGTGCGATGCAATGTGGTCCCAGGGCGAAAAAACGCATGTAAATACGACCTTCAAAATACGATGAAATGGAAGAAATCCTTAAATAATGGTTTGTCAGCTCGCGTTCCGGCAATATGCCAGTCAACGGTCTATTAATTCGAGATAAGGCCCTGCACATTGTGTCTCGATTAAATATCGAAGGATTTACTGCATCAAATGGCTGGATAGATCATTTCAAGAAGAGGCACTCTGTGGTGTATAGATCAGTTTGCGGGAAATCTCGAAGTGTTGATTTAGAGATCGCTGAAGATTGGAAGCAGATGAATGTTCCTACTCTAATTGCAGACTATGCTCCAAGAGATATTTTTAATGCTGATGAAACAGGACTGTTTTTCAATGTTCTTCCCTCGAAGACATTCGCCTTTAAGGGTATAACTTGTCGTGGAGGAAAATTAAGTAAAAACAGGCTCACTATTCTGTTGATTACAAATTCAGGTGGCTGTGAGAAGTTTTCCCCGTTAGTAATTGGAAAAGCACAAAACCCTCGGTGCTTCAAAAATGTCAAGTCATTACCGACAAAATATGCTGCAAATAAAAAAGCATGGATGACTTCAAAATTGTTTGAAAAACAACTTTCAAGCTTAGATGCTTTGATGGGAGCTAAGAAAAGAAAAATTATCTTATTTCTAGATAGATGCCCTGCTGATCCAACAAACTTAACACTGAGGAATATAAAGTTAGCCTTTTCCCTTCCAAACTGTACTTGTGAACTGCAGCCATTGGACTTGGGAATAATCCATGCTTTTAAACATTACTACCGCAAAAATCTGGTACAAATATTATTATCAAAATTAGAATGAGGAGAAGATCCCAAAAATTTGAAGGTATCTATTTTAGATGCAATGCATTACACTGTTAAGGCATGGGGGGAAATTGAAGAAATAACGATCAAAATTGTTTTCGAAAAGCTGGAATCGTTAAGGAACAAGAATATGAAATGGAAGACACTAGCGATGAGAGCCTCGGCGGAGCCGGTCCAGAAACACTAGTAGAAGATATTACGGCGCACAATGCTATTGATGGCTGGGAACAAATTTTTACTGAAACTTTACAAAATTACGTGGACCTCGACATTAACGTAATGACATCTGAAGTTATGGATATCGATGATATAGTAGACAGTCACATCCAAGAAAACTTATCCGACGAAGAATTATCTGGTGAAGAAGAGGTAAACTTAATCCATCCAATTCCAACAAAAGAAGATGTTATGAGGCATATTGAGGGTCTTAAAAGCTACTTTACTAGCATTGAAAACGTACAAGACGAAACTTTCTTATCGATTTATAAGATCGAAAGAGCTGTAAACCAGCACAAAAATATGTACCAAACCGATTTTCATGATTATCTTAATAAAAAATAATTTTCAATTTTTTTTTCTAGCCCCGAATCTACGTTTTCCCTCTAATTAGGTTTTTTTTATCAGTCCCTTCAAAAACGTAAAAACGGGGTTCCATTGTAGTTTAAAAGGTTTATGCAATTTGTTTTAAAAAAGATTTCATTTAGTGTTACAATAACAGTGAAAATTTTGTAATGTAGGGAAAAATTATTATTGCTACTGGCAATAAAGATTATTGTATGCTTGCCATAAAGCGTTAACCAAAAAGTCCTTGACTTTTTTTAGTGTAGCAATAAAGAAAAAAACTGACAGAAAATTGACCAATTGAAAGCGATCGTTTTTTGACAGCATTGTATTACAATTACAATATTGTGATAATAATCATTTTGCAAAGACGGCAACAGGCACGTTTCGAGTAACAAGTGATAAATAGCTGAGAACGATATTAATATTATCACATCAAAAATAGTGTTCGGCTGATGTTACGACTTACGTCGTCTTCTAATGTATCTTCGGTGTAAATCATATTTCGATTCATGTTAGCAAAGCGTATAAGAAAGTTAACGTTTTTGTTGTTTGTTTCAAGGTAAATTTCTCTGTTATAAATTCTTTGTTTACCTAAATAACTTTTTTTTGCAACAATTTAGCAAATATAGCAAAATGGTTGTCAATTTAAGTCACGCCAATATATTATGAATTTCTTCCGCAACCACCCATTATATCCTCAAAAAGAATCTAATCAATATCTAAACAATTATGTTCCAGTTAATAATTAATACATTTTTACATATAATTTTTTAAGTAGTTAAATTGTTTTTTTTTTAAATTTGAAAACTGATTTTCAAATTCTACAAGTGTATACAAATTATTTTTCATCTGAAATACCTTTTAGTCAGTCTTTTCTGTCACCTTCAATCAGCGGAGATTATCCTATCCTAAACTGAAAACCAAAAAAGCTTCAATAAATTAATATTACATCCTGCTCATGAGTCTCAACCTTCTGTTATTTAAATAAAATACTCAGAGATTTTTCTTTGTGAATTAATAGGCACTTTTTGATTACACTGTGATCTATTAGGTGTACAAATAAGTTTCCGCCGTTTTTTATAAAAAATTGGGCATTTATTGTGAAAGAACGGAACCTCATGTTTTATTGGAAGTATTACCCATAGCTTGCCACTACTTTTTCCCATCTTTTTGGCAGCATACGGATACCGCGTCGGAAGAATGCTTCCTCTTTTGAGGCTATCCACGAATCGACACAATTTTTAGATTCTTCTTATGATGTGAAGTGCTGCTCAGACAGGCCATGCGTCATCGATCGAAACTAGTGGAAATCAGAAGGAGCAATGTCTGGTGAATACGGCGGGTGGGGTAAAACTTCCCAATTGAGTGTTTCCAAATAGGTTTTGACCGGCGCCGCGACATGTGGACGAGCATTATCATGCAGGAGAATAATTTTGTCGTGTCTGGAGTAGTAGTGGGCGTGCTTTTCCTCGAGAGCTCGAGTCAATCTCATCAATTGTGTTCGGTAGACAGCCCCAGCAATGGATTCGTTCGGTTTGAGCAACTCATAATATACGACACCGAGCTGATCCCACCAAATACACAACAAGAGTTTTTTTCCATGAATATTTGGCTTAGCCGTAGATGTTAAAGCATGGCCAGGGGGTCCCCATAATTTCTTCCTTTTTGGATTATCATAGTGGATCCATTTTTCATAACCAGTGACTATACGGTGCAGAAAACCCTTTAGTTTATGCCTGGCAAGCAGCATTTCACATGTGGAAAATCGGCGTTCAACGTTTCTCGGTGTCAGTTTATATGGAACCCAATTTCCTTGTTTTTGAATCATTCCCAATGATTTCAACCGATGTGAAATTGCTTGTTGAGTCACTCCTAATGTAAGTGCAAGTTCTTCTTGCGTTTGGCACGAATCTTGATTCAACAATACTTCCAATTCCGCGTCTTCGTACACTTTCGGCCTTCCGCTACGTTCTTTGTCTTCGATGTCAAATTCACCGTTCTTAAACTTTTGAAACCACTCGCGACAACTTCTCTCACTTAAAGCAGCCTCACCATATGCTTCTACAAGCAATCGATGCGCCTCAGCTGCAGATTTCTTCAAATTGAAGAAGTAAATCAAAAGTTCCCGCAAATGACACTTATTCCGCTCAAAACTTGACATTTTCGCACACAAAAGAATATATTATACTGATAAAAATTCACTAATATTTCAAGGTTATGTTGTTGACAGATGTCCAACCTTACGACAATGACATTTTACATCTGACAATTTTAACCATAACTTACTGGTGGCGCAAACTTTTGTCAAACGGCGGCGGCTTATTTGTACACCTGATAGTTTCCTGCTCTCCTGATACTGTCCTTAGAATGCCATCTACACATTCTCATCGCTATTGAATGTCATTTATTTTGTTGGTTCTATTTTGTTGACCAATATCGATTACTATATTGCAATTGGATCTTAATGATGTGTTGTATACCTGTCCTTTAACCTTTACAGCTTTCTACAATTGAATAGGTGCCGCGAATAAGGTGGTAACTAACAAAACTGGTATTTTACAGTATTCAAGAAAAACACTTTTTATTAAGTGTCGATATTTTAATAGTTTTTTTTTAAATGAAAATATATAGTTTCATACACACATTTTATTTAAAAATAAAAACTTACCAAACTATATTCAAAACAACAAAAAAACATGAAAAACACTATGAACATTTGGAATAACATGGTCCGCGAATGCAGTTGCAATGTTATTCCACAACTCTTATATAAAACAAACAAGTTGTGTTGTTACAACTCTTATATGAAAAAAATTTGTTGAATATAAAAAAATACAAAATAATGATACTGAAAATAGTAAAATGTTTTATTGCTGAAATCGAAGATTTTCGTAGAAAGCTCTAAATTATTGTGGTAAAAACTGACACATTGAGTCGAGGTCTTTTTTTTTACTAACAGTGATGGGAATCTGAGAATTATATATTTGAGGAAGATTGACTGGAAGTGGAACATTGTATAAATCTGATTGAACACGTTGTAATGATACCAAGTCGTCCCTTCCATTTTTTCATAGTAGAAAATATTTCCCAATGTTCAAGAACATTGTGAGTTTTTCATATATACAACGTTGCCGGTGCATCCGCCTTTATTTGCAACCATCGTGCTTCAGTGATTTTTAGTCGAGGATCTTTAAAAACTTTGTTTCGATGATACTTAAATCTAAGAAATGACTTGGAGACATTTGAAGTACTTTAAAAAGATTGGATTTTCGAGCTTGGCTTATCATTGTGACTAAATAAACGGGAACATAGATCTTGGTATTTATCTTTTGTTTTTCGATTAAAGCAAAGTCTCGGTCACAAGGAAGGAAACTGTGACCACTAATAAAAAACTTTTGATTTACTTCTGTGAAATATCGCAATAAAACCAAATAGTTACACAGCACTACCATCCTAAAGTTGTTATTTTGTCCAACACATAGATCTGACCAAATTATTAATTTTCGTTCTTCACCGGACTCCAGAATTTTGAAATTGTGTATATTATATTGTAATAAGCATGATGAAATTTCCCCAGAGCCTCGTTTTCCAATAGATTCATGCCAAGTATGCACAGTTACATTTGAAGTCCCCATGTTATGAACAGCATAGTTGTAATTTGAATATTGACGTTGGTAAAATAAATCAGAGTGCATCAACTGTGGTGTATAAAGAACTTGTTGCATATCAACACATACGCTTTACGATGATGAAGTTCAGTCTCATTTTCGATTTTTTTAATTTCATCTTTATTCTTTGAATGAAATATTTGTCACATACTTTACATGTGTCCGAACGCGGCAAACCAAATCGCAAGTTAAATTTTCATTGAAAATCTTTCTATACAAATTATATTTTACCGATAGTTGGGATATTTAATTTGGAATGAATCGAACATTTTTCTTAATGATAACGCCGAGTCCAGACAGTTTCTTGTATTTTTCATTCTTGAATAATGGTTTTCTTGAGATGGAAAACTTGAAATGTATTAATTTATTGTGGCAATGTCTTCATCCTTGATCTTGTGTGATCAACTCAAGTGCTTGCCTCGTTGATCGCGAATGTTGTCTCCATGTTTGATTTTTTGTAATAATATTTCCAAATGATGTTTTGTAATATCTAGCATGTTGCAAAGTGATTTTTGACACACTTGAACTCGTTTATTTAATTGAACTGTGTAATTTACAGAGCAATGTCTACGAGAAGTTGCCTCTGGTACAGTTCTTCTTGTTGGTTCCTTAATCTCTATGCAGCCTTTAAAAAATTGCGACTTTGTCGTAATTAAGTGTATAAAAATTATCGAAAAATGTCTTCTTTTCTTAAATAGAAATTTTTCTGCATTCTGGGTAGCGGCAGTTACACGAAAACTCCTAAAGATAAAATTAATTTTTATTTAAGTAAAATATATTTTCAACATGATCATGTACGTTAGTTGCCACGTTATTCCATTAACCTCTTCTGATCTTCTTTTACTCATTACTTCTTTGCCTTTTCTGCTTATATAGGATTGTCCGCTGTTTCTGCAATCCTTGCTTGTCGTTTTTTACTGAAATTAAGTTTATTTTCTACACTAGCAGAGAGAACGACGGGCGCCTATCCAGATATGTTGATACTTGAAACTGCGTTATTCCACTGAGCACATGCAAAAATCCAACTGCAACGTTGGCTTATCAGTAGAAACAAAACAGATAGAGAATATTTTTATAGAAGGAATGAAGGATGTAACCACATAGCACGTTATTTCACAAAAAACTGGATTTTGAAAAAATGTTAGTTACCACCTTATTCGCGTATTCAATTACCAGTTGATATTTTACATGAATGTTTGCTAATATCTATAGCTTATTTTATTTTATTTGAATTATGAAACTCTTTAGAAATATTTCTTTGTCTATATGCATTCATCTCTTGAGAGTTCCCTTCAATTTGAAATATTTTTACATCGTCGATAGAAATAATTTTATTATGATGAATTTTAATTTATGAGAATTAGTAAATTATTTGTAGTTGAAGAGGAGTTAAGGAGTGTTTAAATACTTGATACATTTAATTAATTAATTTTTTCAGATTGCTGTAGTGAAATGTCCCCATATTTATTATAAAATTTAAATAAAATGTTGTGCTACAACAGATCATTTATAACTAAAGCAATTTTTGCTATTTCATCATGGATTATTTCTCTTTATCTTTATTGGCTCCTCACGTCAGGTGATAAAAGTAAGTTTTACTATTGTTTATAGAAATTATTCTTTGAATTATTTTGATGTAAATGGAAGTACACAAATAAATAAATAAATATAGGTTTATTGATAGCAACATAGTATGTACATAATTCATTCAAATATATTTCAAGAACACATAAATTGCAGAGAATACATTAATGATAAAAATTAATGAGAAGATAACGCACAAACACGCACGCACAATCCCCGATTCACTACCAGTGAAAAGAGAGAAGAAAAAGAAAAAAAAAAAAGAGACCTATTAACCACCCAGAAGATAGCACTTTAGAGCATCTCTGAAGGTACAAACTATTCACCGGTCCTTCAAGGCCTGGGGCAACTCATTCCAGCATTTGCTGGCTGAGTATGAGAAGGATCCCTTGAATAGTGTTAGATTATGGTTTGGGATCAGTAAAAAAGTTTCTCTGCTTCTAGTTTCGTAGCTGTGAAAGTTTCTAGCCCAATTCAGTTTTTCGAAGAGATAAAGTGGCATTTTTGTACTGGTAATTTTATGCATGAGTACGCTTAAGTGAAGAAACCGTCTTTGTTTCATGTCAATAATTTTAAAAGCTCTCAAAAAAGGGGTGATGCGTCCTCTGGGGGGAATGTTGAAACAATACCTACAACAAGCATTTTGTAATCTTTGCAACTTTTACTCAGTTTTCTTTAAAAGGCACGGTCTATAGATGCAATTACCATACTCGACTATTGGGATAATGAGTGTGTCGGTTATTCTACGTCTAGCCTCAATCGACAGGTTTTGACGGATGCGATAATATTTTGAAGCCGCGAAAAAGCCCATTGTAATTTAGTTTTAACTTGAGCCTCGAATTTTAAGTAATATTCCATATACATACCTAAATTGCGCACCACGCTCTCTGCACAGTCGTGTTACCAATCTTTATTT
>OX463843.1:38503326-38835826 GCA_949825065.1 Odontocerum albicorne | reverse complement strand
GGAAGGTTATGGCCTCCGTATTTTGGGATGCGCATGGTATTATATTCATCAATCACATTGAAAAGGGAAAAACCATCAATAACAAATATTACATAGCGTTATTGGAGCGTTTGAAGGCAGAAATTGAAGAAAAACGGCCCCATATGAAAAAGAAAAAAGTTCTCTTTCATCAGGACAATGCACCATGTCACAAGTCGGTGGTAACGATGGCCAAATTGCATGAGTTGAACTTCGAATTGCTTCCACACCCACCGTATTCTCCAGATTTGGCCCCCAGTGACTATTGGCTGTTCGCAGACCTCAAAAAGATGCTCCAGGGAAAGAGATTTGGCTCCAATGAAGAAGTGAGTGCCGAAACTAACGCCTATTATAAAACCAAAGATAAATTGTTCTACACGACTGGCATAGAAAAGTTAGGAAAGCGTTGGAATGAATGTATCGCTCTTGAAGGAGACTATGTATGAATAAAGAAGAATTTTGGCAAACAAATGTTGTTTTAGTAGTTAGTCCCGGGACTTATTGATCGATGTATTACCTAAAAATGTATTATTTTTTCTTGAATATATATTGAAAAATATAAACAATTTAAAATAAAACTTTATAAAAGGAGAAACTATATAGTATGGTCTAATCATAATAATAATAAAATGAGAAACTAGTGAGTATTATTACTTCTTAAAATATCCCAAGGATACATAAGGGAGGTTTTTCTATAAATACTTGACCACGAAGCACTTGAAGATAGTAAATTCAACTCCTTTTCAATGAATTGCATTATAAACAAACAATGAATTGCACCAGTTAAACAATTAAATCACATATTTTAATAAGTCCAAGTTGGTTAGTTATATATTTAAAAAAATGTAGTGCAAATGATTTAATGTATTAGGTTGCCCAGAAAGTAGCTTCCTATTTCTCGATAGATGCCATTAGGAAAAATGTTCATTACTAACTTCATTCCAAACGTGCTGACTATATATTATTATTGTTTTTCTTGGTGTCATGTTGAAGATGGAACAAAATCAGTTGTTTTTTCCTTACTTGATACTTTTTTACTACCGCAAAGGAAAAGATGTGATACAATCCAAAAAATATATATACAGTGTGTGACGACAATGCAACGAAGACGATGTCTACTCTGGAAGGCCGATTACCACTGATTATGACCAAATCAAGACTTTGATCAAGAATAACCAGCAGTCTATGACACAAAAGATTGCTTAGACACCGAAAATATTAAAAACCACCGTCCACGAGCATGTTACATCTAAATTAAAAAAATTTGCCTTTGAATTGAACCTTAGAATGATTTAATACTTTCCGAACAATACTAAATATAGTACTTCGGAAATAATTTTTTCAATAAGTGACACTGAAAACAAAAATGTTATTTATTTTTACAATATACTCTTATACCATCAATGAAGTAAGTGCTTAATATAACAATTTTAATTTCTTTTGCAATATTTTTCATGTATTTTTCGCCAACCTTAATGCAGGAAATAGTTATTCAATTGCTGCTTTAAAAGAAGTCAAAATCATAACAAATGATGAGCCTTCATTTGACCCATCAAATATATCATTAGATAAGATTACCATATTTAAATCAGGTTTGTCTGTTTTGTGTTTCTCCTCCCTTGCCCTTGCCTTGCATAATAATTGCTTGTCATGCATCAAGTATCTCGACTAATTGAATTATTACAATTTACGAGTGCATCAAATGCATGCCAGTATTGTAGTTGCCTGGAATGATCACCTTACAAATTTTATTTACATTTAATGCCCTTCTTTTTTAATATCATTATAATTATATTTTAGAAAATCTAATACCATACAAAGTTGTCCATGAAAAACTACTTATGAAAAATATTGAAAAGTTCCATAGTATTGAGAAAACAAATTTAATTAACCCTCAACCTTATAAGAATATCCTTGATAAAGTCAAAAGTATGGACTTTCAAATGCCATTCAAAAGACCTGCAGAAAATGTTGGGAATGAAGAACCTGATACAATCGGTAAGAGTCCTTTTTTTATTTCTCATTAATATTAAATGGAAAAAAAAACAAATATCTCTTTAATAAATGTTGATCACTCAAAACCAAACTTTTACTTTTCTTCTTGATAATTTATTTATTATTATTATTACACATGACAAGAAATATACATAATTTGAGAAAAACAACAGATAATTTGATTTGGACATACAATTTTAATGGATCTGGGTTTGTTGCCTTTCATTTGTCGTATCCCCAGTAAACTAGGCTTTTGCCTGTATCTCACTGAGGATATTTACCATGAAAAAAATAAATCGATACTTCTTTCCGATTTTTGATTACACAAAAACAAAACCCCTTTGCACGCTCTCATCAACCTGATAGTGACACTCAACTACAACTGGAAACATCTTGCGAAATTCAACTCCTCACACATCATCGCTCCAGAAAGACCAAAAATATTCATCCCACACTAATTATCCATCCCAAAAATATTCATCCCACTCCTCTGATCATCATGCACAGATTAACGACCGTTTTTAATGGTCTTGATTATTTTTGGAAAGCTACAAATTAAAAGATTCAGTGGTGTAATTGTTAGCATATTTGCTTCGTAACCCGGTTTAGGCCCACGAGTTTTGTTTTTTTCCATTTCAATTTATTTTCTAATACTTATTTTTTTAATATACGAGGCATATCCAGAAAGTAAGTGTACTGAATTTTTGTAGGTTACAATTTTTTTTATTTAAACAAAAAAATTACGTGGTTACCGTAGTACATATGTAAGCTATTTTTCGACATAGTCGCCATTCCTCTCAATGCAGGTGGTGAAGCGGGGTATCAACTTTTTGATGCCTTCCTCGAAGTAGTTTCCCGCCAACCCCTCCGTCCACTTCTCCACCTCCTTTACCTCCTCGTCGGTTGAAAACCTTTTTCCACCCATGTGCAGCTTCAGGGAGGTAAAGAGATAGTAATCTGAAGGTGCTAGGTCAGGGGAATGCGCGGGATGGTTCAGGACATCCCATTTAAACGAGGCGAGCGGTTCCTTCGTGGCGTTGGCCGTGTGCGGTCTGGCATTGTCGTGCAGCAGGCAGACTCCCTTTGTCAGCATGCCTCTCCTCTTGTTCTGAATCGCCCTCCGCAATTTTTTTAGGGTCTCACAGTATCTTGCAAAGTTGATGGTCTCCCCTTGAGGCATATATTCAATTAAAATTATGCCTTGACAGTCCCAAAACACGGATGCCATGATTTTCTTGGCTGAAATTGTGGTTTTGAACTTTTTGGCGGAGGGTGAAGAGGTGTGACGCCACTGTTGAGACTGCCTTTTGGTTTCAGGCGTGTAGTGTGCAACCCAAGTTTCATCTCCAGTAACGATGGAGTGGAGAAATTCATCTCCATGGAGTTTGCAGCGCCTCAAAAACTATTGCCCGGCCTCCACTCGATTCAACTTGTGTCGGTCTGTCAGCTGTTTTGGGACCCACCTCGCGGACAGTTTCCGATACCCGAGGGTTTCTGTGATGGTTTCGTGTAGTAGAGATCTGGAGATTTGCGGAAACATCGCAGAAAGTTCATCCACAGTCAATCTGCGATAGTCACGGAGCGCATTTTCGATTTTTTCCACAATTTCGTCAGTCACAATTGAAGGTCTTCCGCTCCTCTGATCATCATGCACAGACGTACGACCGTTTTTAAACTCGCGACACCACTTGTACACACTCGTACGATTCATAGCTTTATCACCATATGCAGTTTTCACCTCATTATAAACCTCAACCGGAAGTTTTCCCTTCCAAACGAGATAACGGATGACGCCACGTATTTCGCACTTGGCGGGAGATTGGATTGACATTTTTCACGAAACGTGTTGTCGCGTCGACACTTCTCAACGTACTGACCTCGAACCGGTCTCGTTGCGGAGGGGAAGGGTCGGGCTACACGGAAGTGTAGCCAACGTGTCGAAAATAAAATCCATCCGGTCGTGAGAGCCTCAGTACACTTACTTTCTGGATACGCCTCGTATTAAAGTTATCTTTGTAATTAAAGTAACAATATACTACCCAAATAACTAAAGATACGAAAATAAAAAGGGACTGCTGGAAATTTCACAAAATATGCTTTCTATATACGAGTATAATACGAATTTACACATATATTTGAAGTTTTGGCAATATAAATGCTAACAAACAATATCCTCAAACAAATGGAATGGCTTATGGTGATAATCATGCAATTCAAATCTTTTGCTATAATTTCAAATACAATTATTTATTAAAAAAAAACAAAATAAGAAATAGATGATATGCATAAAATTTCACCTCACTGAAATTTTATGCATATCATCTGCTTTGTTTTTTTTAATTTTTGAAAGGCAGTTTGTTATTACTATGAAATATAATTGAAACTGGGATATCTTAGAAAACCAAAAAATTATGCATTTGACTTGATGAACATCAATTTTTTAAATAATGGGAACTAAGTCGGCCTTTGTCTTTTCCTCTAAAAAGGCTGCAACAAGTTTTATTCAGCTTGACCTACCAAAACCCCATTTTTTACTTGATCAGTTTGATTCTTTTTTTTCATTGTATGCTCAATGCTGAGCGTCGTGGTCCTCTGTTATGTCTTGAACTCGATGCACTACCTGTTTCCATCCCTCCCGGTACTCGACCATGTTGAATATAGCGCTTAAAGAGGATCCTGTTAACTCTTTTATTCGATCTATCCATATCATGGGACACCTTCTCTCAATTATCCTCATGATCACCAACTTCTCCAGATTTCATCATTTTTTCTAGCAACAAGCCCAAAGTATGTTTGAATTATTTTCTGCATTTTGTCAGAAGTCTTTTGGTAATCTCCGATTCTTGGATGATAGAGACACTGGTGCGCCTTGCAATCTTTAGGATATGGAGCATCCCCCTCCAACATCACATCTCGAAGGAATCTATCATGTTTTTTTCCTTCTTTCTCTTCATACAGTGCTATGGAGAATACTCGAGAGACTTAACCAAACATATTTTGTTTCTTCTGAGTATGACCGGTTAGTCCATATCTTGATCAGACTTGTCATAGGTGCTTTTGCCATTCCAATTTATCTTCGAATCTATGCTTTACATCTTCCATTCCTCAAAATAAGAGCACCTTGGTAGACAAACTCATTGACCTCTTCGTAATCCCTTAACAAGTCACTTATCAGTCTCAAATCGGTCCACAAGAAGAACTTTTGTTTATTTCTAGTCCTAGTTGGTGGCTCTTTATTTCAACTCTGTGAAGGAGCTTAGCCATCTCATCTTCGTCATTATATATAAGTGTTGTATTGTCTGCGAATCTTATATTTAAGATTTTATAACCTCTTATGACAAAACCACCTTTCATATGTCTAGTATTTTCTCATGGTGTATTCTCCATACATGTTGAGTAAATCAGGTGACAGTATACATACAGCCTTAACGTACTCCTTTCTGCCCCTGGAATAGTTCTGAAAGAACTCGTCTCCTCTCACAGGTACCATACAGGTTGTGAATCAACTATTAACTACCTCGATACACCCAAGTCTTCCAAAACTTTCCATAGGCAGTTATATTTAGTGCAATCAAAAGCCTTTAAGCAGAATATCATGGGAGTCTTGAATTCTCAGCTTATCTCAACAAGTTGTGTTTCCGTGTGCTTCTGAATTTCATAAATCCGTCTTGTTAATTTGGTGCTGACCAGTCTAGGCAATATTTTAATCTCACTGTTATTACTTGTATGACTATTTTGCTGCCATAAGAGATGAATGAGACAGTTCTTTAATTTTCGTATTTTTGTGCCAATTCCTTCTTATGTATTGGAATAAACACAGACTCCACCCAATACTTTGGCCATTTTCCGGTTCTCCAAATTAAGTTACATATCGCTACCCTAATTTGTAAATGTGCTAACTCCACTTTTGTTGAAAAATGACAACAATTGCATTTTGTTCTCGACATTCAAATACACATGCTATAAAAATTTGACATGTCCAAAATGATTGAAAGTGCCTTGAAAATCGCCTCAAGAAAAATGTATAACTCCTATGCTACCAATTGCAACACTGCAAAACTCCACCATTTTGTATAACTCCACCATTTTGTATGTGAATTCGTTAGAATCGAGTGGCATTGTGGTAGCTGTCAAGATATTTAATTTAAAAGGTGTGTTTGGTTAAGCTATTTTGAAAAAAAATGCATTATTTCCTATGAATACTTATAAACATTATTTTGTTACAAGTTTTTTCCCCTAATTTAAGACTCAATATCTCATTTTATTCTTCTAAGGGAGTTAGCAATTTTTTAACACGTGTAAAATATCGTGTTGTAAAAATGTCTGTTTTCAACACGTGTAAATTATTACTGGGTGGACTTAAACAAAATTGTGTTAGTTAAAATTAACATGAATATTTGAAGCATTAAAGTACTTTTAGAAGCATTGTCTATTTTTATAGACGAATAGCAGAGGAAAATTTATGGTTGGATTAGTGACAGAAAATCGTAAAAGTGATGAGGAAAATCGTATGGGTGATGGTTTTCAAGAAAGTCCAAATTTATTAATGGAATTGTCAATTTTAGTTATTGATAGTGATAATACAGAAATCACAGAATATTGTGTAAATACGGATACTACTCAATTAGAAGATTGATCAAAAGGAATTATAGAAACACAACTTGACACGGTTCACAATAACATTATAATTATGGAAAGTGCTGATAATATGGATATTGCACAAAATTCCACTGAACTGATAACACAATCCGAGATGGTATTTAACACCATTGATGACATTATAAGTGATGATGAAAGCCAAGGAGTCAAAATTTAATTAGTGCCATATTCAGATTCTAATAGACCACCTACTAAAAAAGTAAGAAAGAAAAGTTGTGATGTAGATAGTTCTTCTCGGTTCTCTAGTAAGAACAAGGCAAACAGAGAGAAAGGAAAAAGATATTTAGGCAGAAAAAAGGAAAACGATGGATCATGGAATAATAAAATACCGAAGAATGATAAAAAAACTATAAAAAAGGTGTAAATGTAAAGTTTCTGAAAAAGATGTCTTGAAGCGTTATATTATTATATATCGGATAAGGACAGAATAAATATTTTTAACCAATTTTGGAACATGAATTAGAAAGAAAAACGAATTTATGTAGATGGGCTAGTGAAAGTTTTACCGGTAAAAAGACCGAGGGGTAGAACAGGGGTAGAATGGTGCACAATAAGAGATATTACAGCATCTTTCTCGTCTACTTCATTTCACAAACATAATGTGATCTAAATTTCCATTTTCATGTAAAATTATTCAAACAATGAAAACTGAAATAGCTACATCAATCACTAAACTTTATTTTTGACTGTATGAGTAATAATTTTCTAGTTGTAATTTTTATTTTATTCAACTTGTTTTATATTGTTTGATTTGTGTATTTTATCACCACTCTTGTATTGTTTATATCCAAATAAAATACTTCAAGTTATTTGTTCTTCATTACTAAGAGACCTCAACAGTAAAAACTAACATTAATATACAATTTTGCTAACTCCTACAATAATTACAACAATTTTTAAATATTCACCATGGCAAAATGCGAACTCCAATAGTTATCGATAAAATCATGATGCCAAATTGATAATGAATTTTTTTTATGAGTATCTCTTGGTCGTCTTGATATTTAAGTACAAAAAAATACTAATAAGACTTAATTTAGAATAGTTATGCAGTTTTATTGCCACCCTGTAAAGTTTGTATTTATGGAGTTAGCAAATTTACAAATTAGGGTAGCAATTTGTCAGCATCATTTGATGCCGTCGCCAGTCATATTCTTGCGAAACTCAGCTTTAATTCCATCTTTTCCAGGTGACTTCAAATTTTTTTGCTTCGTCATGGCCATTTCTACTTGTAGAATTATGTCAGGTTCCTCGAGTTGATTCTATGTATTCCTCCTGGGCTTGCATATTTTCATCTTTGTACAGTTCTGCATAATATTCTTTCCATTTTCTCATGACTGTATCAATTTCGTTGATGGTGTTTCCCTAGTTGTATAATAGAGAAGTTGTACCACTGTAGTTCTTTTAAATTGTTATAAATATTTTTTTTATGATTTGTTTAAAATGGAATGCAAAAACTTTAGTCAATGGTTTCATTTCCAACACAGGAGGAAAATATGTTTCTTTTATTAATGAAAAACCTCATTGTCACTAAAAACATACATCAAAAATATTTCAAAGTTTTTACGCTTGATTTTATTTTTATCTCGATTAATATATACTCGTAAGATAAAAGTTTTTAAATACTGTACATAGATCCATTTATTGTATATTTTTTAAAATATCCAGTATTACTTATTCAATTGAAACAAGAAACTTGAATAAAAAAGAAATCGTATCCAGTTTTATAAATTAAGTTTATCTTAAGGGGGTATTCTACTCTAGAGGCGTGAATTTTGGGCGTTTTTTCAGACTAAATGAAAAAAAAAAAATTTTCGTCTACATTCTTTACAGTTTGTTTATTGATGATGATGAGAATGTACAAAATAATTTTTAAAAAAAATTGAAATTCTAAGATGTTATCAGCTGTTTGTTATATCTTGTCGTAAAAAGAAAAAGGGGGTGATCTGGTCGACATTATTGAAGCCCTTTCGTAAATCTAAAACAAAAATCATACACAGTTTCTTGATAAGAAATAATGTCGTTATAGCTGATACCAAAAAGAAAAACCTAAAATGGCGGCTCTCTGAAAAAAATCATTTTTTTACCTTTTTTTCCAAATTTTTTAATTCCAAGGTAGAGACGATATAAAAACATTTATTAAAGTTTCATACCAAATTTGAAGACGATCGGTTGAATAGTTTTCTTCAATCCAACGGTCTTGTCCAATACAATCACATAAATAACACCTAGTATTTAGCAATACCAACTGCAAGGTGGACAGATCGTTGGAGTGCTTTGTAAAGGAAGATAGACATCATCCGACACTCCGTGGAGATCCAGGTGAGATGTGTGGGCTGAGGGAGGGGCCGCAAGTACCGCCCTCCGCCACCCAGGGCTCCTTCCCTCCCCGCGCGACTCCCGCCCTACATATAACTACTATAAGGCAAATGTTTTACTCTTAAATAAAATTTTACTACATTTTGATTGGAACACTCTGTATAGTAGAGGTTATATTGACGAAACCGTAGAGTACTTCCATAGTGTCATATACGGAACGCTAGATATCTGCGTCCCACAGAAACATAATCTACCAAATTTGCCCAACTATCCAGTTTGGTTCAATGTCGATATAATCCGAGATCTCAAAAATAAAAACAAACTTCATAACAATTATCTTCAAAGCAGAATCCAGGCTGACTACTTTGAATATTCGAGGCTGAGAGCCAAATTAAAAACTCAAAATAATCGCGCCATGAGTATTTAGCCAAGATATAGACCGACATCTGAAACAACCCTTCGAATCTTTAGAATCAAGTAAAGAATAGGAAAACGAACAAAACTAGCTTCAAATCTATGAAACTGGGAGACAGTATAATCGAAGACCCCCAAAAGATTGCAGAAAACTTTGCACAATATTTTCTAGATTATCAGTTTACCTTGATTCGACGGCTAAATATGACATAAAAAATGTATTAAAAAGTTCGTCAGACAGCAGAAGCATGTCGCTCCATTCCATTTCTAGAGAAGAAGTGTTGAAAAGCATAAAGTCCTTGCAGACCGAAAAGCAATCGGACCAGATAGGCTATCAGCTGACATTTTCAAAGTCTGTGTGAAATACGTGTGTGATCCCATCTGCTACATATTTAACTTGAGCACAAATACCAATACATTTCCCGTAATCTGGAAGACAACCAGGGTTTGCCCTATCTTCAAATCGGGAGACCCGTTAGACTCTCACAATTACAGACCTGTAGCTGTTCTCTCTTTGCTTCCAAAAATTTTCGAAACTGTACTGTGCAACCAATTGACCCACCAAGTATCAACAAGACTTATTGGAAACCAGCATGGTTTTTAGCCAAAACGATCGACTGTTACTAACCTCTCTCTCACACAACAGATTGCGTCAAACTTAGATGAACTTTCACAAACGGACGTAATATATACAGACTTCCAGAAAGCTTTCGACAAAGTGGATCACAATATATTACTTAAGAAAATGCATAAACTTGGCTTCAGCGATAATCTAATTGGATTATTTGCATCATACCTAAAAGAAAGAATGTAACAATCTGTAAAAAGTCTTCTGTGAAATTTATCGCAAGATCTGGTATACCACAAGGATCTAATTTAAGTCCCCTGCTATTCCACATATTAATGGACGACATTCAAAATTCCATAAGTCACTCGACATGTTTATTATTCGCTGACGACTTGAAAATTTTCAAAAAGATCAATTCACCTCACGACTGCACAGTTACAACAGGACCTAGACTCCCTAGTCTCTTGGACAAAAATCATCTTCTGTTCAACATTAATAAATGTGTCTGTGTATCTTGTAGTCGATCGTTTTCACCAATCCACCATCAGTATACTATACAGAGAGGGGCATTAAACAGAGTTTCTGAATTCAAAGATTTGGGCGTAACCTTTGATATCGGATTCACATTCGTTAACCATGTCTCACGTTTGATATCGGACTGTTACAAACTACTCAGTTTTATAATGAGAATATCAAGAGAATTTAACAGCACCGATATCTTCCGTAACTTATATAATTATCTAATTAGAACCAAATTAGAATATGCATCTATAGTAACTACGGAAGCCTCGAAACAGAAGGCAAGAATCCATTGCGATATTCCAATTTAAGGTTTTCCAACGTTGCTTTAACTGTCCCGCGATTCTAGAAGCACTAAGTTTATATGTACCCAATTAATATAGCCGTGCAAGGAATCACCCTCTGTTCTACATACCAACTTACAGGACGAATATCATGGCTAAAAACTTAGTCACGCGTGGTATAGAGACATTAAACCGACTGAATGACACTGTTGATATATTCTCGATACCGTCTAGCAGTATGAGAAGAATCCTCGCTGATATTCTTCCTAACTGATAAGTTAACGCTAGAAGCAGACCCTCTTTGTGTAACAGGAGAAATCCGTGCAGTGGATAAAAAAAAAACTTGAGATTTTATGTCGACCAAGTCAAAAAAAGTAGTTTCGAGAAACACGCGTTTAAAGTTTTGAGATTAATGTCTGAGTCATTCCGGCGCAGCGTAATTGCTGCTTCATTTATAGCTATAACTTCGTAAATATTGAGAATTTTAAAATTTCCTTTTGAGAACATATTCTTAAAGGTCTAAACTTTAAGAATATGCAAAAAAAAATAAAAAGATTTGATCAAATTTCTAGAGTAGAATACCCCCTTAAATCTACATGTACATTTTCTGTTTTAGATGAAGGCTTTGGATTTGTAAATAGTGATGCGGATAGATTAATTAGAGATGAAGGATACAAACGATATGCTTTCAATGTTCTGGCGTCACAGCGGATAATGTATTCAAGATCAATTCCTGACACTCGTAATGCACTGTACGTATTATTTAAATATGAAGATTCGATATATTTTTTCAAATCATTAAATATATTTTATATTTCAAATATATGTTACTAAAAATGCTATATATTGTTTTGGATTAAGTTTTGTGTTGATATCTTTCATTTTTATTTAGTTATGCCAAAACATTCTTTACTTTCTTAACGACCCACGTATATTTCAAAATTGTAATTTATTTGTTTTTTTTTATCACACTTTTTTATCATATTAAGTTAAATAACACTTGAACACACACAATAATGTTTCATATTTCTCCAGTCATTTCCATTGAAACTAAATCAATTTATTGCTTAGTTATACAACTTTTTTTTTTACTTCTTGAATGAGATATCTATATAAAATTTCATATAGACACACAAACTATGTAAATATATTATTTAGCATTGTATATGAATATTTAAAAAAAATCTCAGTTTATATTAGTTAGGAAGGCCGAATCCAATATCATGGTACAATGTTGGCCTTCAAATTGGTTAATCTAAATAGAATTAAAATATTGTGAATATTATTATTGTTTCAATATAATGTTACGCTTTTTATTATAGAAGTTTTATTTGCCTTGTTTATTCCAAACTCAACGTGGATAATAATTCAATCATGTGACAAGACTGCATATTCAAGGATGATAGTCAAAACTTTACTTATCAAATAACTTATAAACAATATTACTCGCAGTTTTATATCTACAAATTTCAACAAGAAATATTGATTTAGACCCAGTATAAAAAGCTATATCTTGATTTTCTACCGTACTCCATTTGGAACATCTGGAAATTTAAATATAATTTTATTTATTTGAGTACTAGAGCCATTTATTCAATTTCATGTCCGGACCGTCAATTACGTCACATGTTTTTAATAGGAGGCAACAGAGATTCAACATAACTCTATCCTATCGCATCAATCAGGTTTTGCCCAGAGTTAACAAGAATTATGAGTCCTGTATTGCCCTACAATAACATTCAATGCTACTTTCATTCAAGAAACCACATCTCTGTATGTTCAACTTTAATTCAAGAAACCCCATCTCTGCATGTTCACCATCTAGTTACCTTTACTCAGAGTTTATTCAAGGCTTTTCAAGTCTCCGGTGCCATCTTTCTAAGAACTCGATCCAGTTGTCAGGTGTTTTTCTTTCCACGTCAAAAGAAACCTTTAGTTTTTGCACTCTCTTCATGAAACAATTTCTAGATGTCATTCTTGACATTGCTCACTGGTCACCATATAAGGGCTGATTTGGCTCATGGATTTATTTAGTTACTTCCATGTATTTCACATGGGCAGATACCAGTTAATTGGTATCGCTTTTAAGCATCCTATTATTAGAGTTATTTCATGAAATAATATTAATCATATTTGTTTTTACAGGTGTAAAACTCAAGAATACTTAAAGAATCTTCCAAGTGTTTCAATCATAATTTGCTTTTACAATGAACACTTTCACACCCTTATAAGATCGATTCAGTCAATTCTTGATAGAACACCAAAAAATCTTCTTAAAGAAATTATTTTAGTAGATGATTATAGTGATATTAATTTGCTGCACTATAATGTGTCTGAATATATTAAAAAACACGTGCAACATGAAGATGTGAACAGTATAGATAACACTAACCTGGAATTTGTGCCCATCAAACTGTTCAAAACTGACAAAAGAGAAGGGCTCATTAGAGCTAGACTGTTTGGTGCCAAAATCAGTTCTGCAGAGGTAATAATAATTTTAATTATGATTTAATTTATTTTTCTTAGTCCTTTGACTTTCTAAAAACAATACCTTTCTACAAATTTTATATATAATGTAGTTAAATTACAGTTCTTTTAATATCCATAGAAATATGTAACATTTTTATCCCTTGATTTTATCATTCCACTCACAACCAACGCACTCTAGGAAACCAGCGCCATTGGTTTGCATAGACAATGTTTTGTTACGTGCGCTATATAACGACACAACCAACGCTCTCTAGGAAACCACACCATGTGGTTTGCATAGACAATGTTTTGTTATGTGCGCTATATAACGACACCACTTTCTTAGGAAATCAATGCTTTAGCGTGAATGCTAAACGTTAGATCACGACCGCTGACTTTGTTCAAAGAGTATATGTTCTTCGGTATAAATGGTCATGTCGCAACAATGCCTTTAGTGGAACGTTGTACGGTCAATTCTGAATGGTACACCACTATTTGTTTGCCAGAAGTGTTCGGAGAAATGAGGAAAACCAACCGCCGAAGACGGATCATTCTCCACCACGACAATGCGAGCTCTCACACATCGGCTCAAACAAGTGACTTTTTGAGCACTCAAAACATCGAATTGATGGGTCATCCGCCGTACAGCCCTGATTTGGCACCCAATGACTTCTTTTTATTCCCGAACATCAAAAATAAATTGCGAGGTCAACGCCTGAAGAAGCGGATGATGCATTCAAAAAGCATGTTTTGAAGTTACCTCATTCGGAGTGGAAAAAGTACTTCGAAAATTGTTTCAAACGCATGCAAAAGCATATTGATCTTCATGGAGAGTATTTTGAAAAACAATAATGCCATTTTCGATGATAAATATTTGTTTTTACTTGTCTGTCTCAACACTTAAATAGCAACCCTCATACACCCAACCAATATTTATATTAAATTGGAATAATTTTTGTCTATCAAATATCTTATACTTTATTGCCATTTTAAATATTTGACCTACTCTAGTATTTATAATGCAGGAACAATATGAGTTGAAGAACTTTCCATTAATGGTGAACAACATATTTGATCAATAGCTCACTTTAATAAAAATTGAAATACTGCATATAATTTGAAAAATAAAATATATTGACAAAAGTCAACTTAATGTTTACCGAAATAATGTAACACATCGATCAATAAGTCCTGGGACTATTGATCGATGTGTTACATTATTTGTTACGAATTCTTCTTTATTCATCAACATAGTCTCCTTCATGAGCGATACATTCATTCCAACGCTTTCCTAATTTTTCGCAAGCCGTGTAAAACGACTTATCTTTGGTTTCAAAATAGGCGTTAGTTTCGGTAATCACTTCTTCATTGGAGCCAAATCTCTTTCCTTGGAGCATCTTTTTGAGGTCTGCGAACAGCCAATAGTCGGTGGGGGCCAAATCTGGAGAATACGGTGGGTGCGGAAGCAATTCGAAGTTCAACTCGTGCAATTTGGCCATCGTTACCATCGACTTGTGACACGGTGCATTGTCCTGATGACAGAGAACTTTTTTCTTCTTCATATGGGGCTGTTTTTTTTGCAATTTCTGCCCTCAAATGCTCCAATAACGCTATGTAATATTCGCTATTGATTGTTTTTCCCTTTTCAAGGTGATCGATTAATATTATACCATGCACATCCCAAAATACGAAGGCCATCACCTTCCTGGCCGACTGTTGAGTTTTTGGTCGCTTCGGACGACTTTCACCGGCTGCTCTCCACTCAGCTGACTGCCGATTTGGTTCTAGAGTGTATGGTGGATCCAAGTTTCATCCATTGTCACATACCGACGCAAACCTCCTGTTTATTTTGCGTTAAGTGTCAAACAGCGCTCTGAATCATCGATGCGTTGTTGTTTCTGTTCCATTGTGAGCAAACGCAGCACCCATTTTGAAAAAAGCTTTTTATGACCAAATGTTCATCCATTTGGTCATGAAAAAGCTTTTAGTGTAAACACTACCAAATTATATCTTCAGGATGTCACTATCTTACGCAACTTTACTTTGCGATTTTCCATCACGATTTTGAGGTTATTTTAAATTTTTTCTGGTGTAACAGCCTCATTTGGACAACCAGAGCGTTCAGCTCATTTGTGTCTGTACAACCGCGTTTGAAATCAGCATACCACCGACAAATGGTTGTTTTCGACGGAGCAGAGCCCGGATAACACTTTTCAAGCCATTGCTGGGTTTGAACGGTATTTTTTCCCATTAAAAAGCAATGTTTTATCAACACACGAAATTCGGATTTTTCCATTGTTTTGATAATAGCAAAAGTAGCGTCACTAAAACCACTGTAACTCAATGACACAATGTCGGAATGTCATGAAAGTTTGACACGTAACTTCTAAAGGTTGGTACTAACTGAGAATGGTATGGATTTGTTATTAGAGGCGCCATCTGTTGGTTAGTCCCGGGACTTATTGATCGATGTGTTAAATATATACAATTTTTTAATTAATAGCATATTGTCTATTTTCAATTGACTGTAAAGTAATCTTATCATTTAATTTTATGTACTTTTCTTTTAGAATGCCTTTCATTCTTATCGAATTCACTTAATTATAATAAGATGCAAAAAAGTTATAGCCAGAAAAATATACGACAAGGACAAATAATTCTCATAATTATTTAAAAAACTGGTATGATAAAACTTACAGGAATTCTTTTTAACTCCCATTCCAAGTACTCTGTTTAAGATGCCAAACACTTGGTTCGATGTTTCTACCATTTTTGGAATAATTTTCTGTATTAATCTTTTGTCACTGTGTCTAAAACCTCCTGTTTTTGTTTGTATTGCAAATTTTTGAGCATCTGATTAAAAGATTTAATCTTTTTTTATGGACCTTCATAGTGTAATTTGACTATAAAACTTTGATTATTTTATTATCTATACTATTTTGCAGGTAATAATATTCTTAGACTCTCATATTGAAGTAAATACAGAATGGCTAGAACCATTACTTCACAGACTGTCAGATACTATAAATTCTACTCAATTGTGGTCTAACAGAGTTGTTATTCCTATAATCGATGTTATAAATGCAGATACATTCGAGTACAAGTCTAGCCCACTCGTGAGAGGTGGCTTCAACTGGGGTTTACATTTCAAGTGGGATAATTTACCAAAGGACACATTGAAAAGTAAGTATTCATTTTTTGCTCGATCTGCAAATAGATTTATAATATTACTGGTAACTTTAAATCACTTAACATATTTTTACAATATCAAATATATATGAGTTTTCATATCATGAAAAATCCAGCTATCAGTATACCCTTCCACATACATCCAGCACCAGTTTAACTTTCAGACTTTATTTCAAACTGCTGCAGCGAATTAAACATTAAAGTTGTATTATTGAAGATAAACTTTCTTGGGAATTCTCAAAAAATTTACTTCTTGGAATGTTTGATTTACACCAATCTGCATTATTTAATAAGCCACTCTGCTGTCGAATATATTCCATCCCTATTCTCTCTGCCTCAATCTTTTGAGAAAAAAAATATGAGAGAAACATCCTTACTTCTTTGTATTATAGCATTGAGCTAGACTCGGAGAGTATCAAAATCTCCAAAATGTATGACCACATTTTACGAGTATTTTAATTTTAGTAATTTGTGTGTATTTCTAATTAAATATTTAAAATGTAAATAAGTCACAATAATAAAAAAAATCCATTTTAATAAAAATCAGAACTCTTGATGCCAAAGCAACAGAGACAGTAAATATTTGAAATTTCAATCAAATTACATAAGCATGTGTAAAGAAAGTTAAATGTGTGTGAGAAGATCTAAAAATGAGTGTTCGAAATCCACAGTTGTGGTTTTAGAAAAGTGTGATAGGAAAAGTAAACGCGATATGTATAAAATAAAAGATTGGACCAAGTTTAGGAATTGTGCTGTTTGGGTAGTATTTTCTCAGATGATGAAAGTTTCGAAGGATATCGAACGGTTTGTTATGATAGGAAACAAAGTCATTGAGGCACTAAAACATACATACTCATGAAATTGTAGTCCACAACAGTATTTTAGTACCAAGTTGGATGTATGGGAATGAAACGCGGTTATGAACAAATAATTAAAGGAGCTGAATAAATGCTGTAGAAATGCGTACACTGAGCAGAATACTGAGCACGGTGTGACAGTATATAACAGAACACGGAACAACAGGATTAAGTGATGAGGGATGAGTGTGATGTGTTGAGTAAGATGAAGAAAAGCACTCTGGAATGATTTGCACATGTAGAATGAATGTATGATGAAAAACCATCAAAACAAATATATATAGTGTAAATATATGTACATATAGAAGGCGTGGTAGAAAAAGACCAAAAAAAGTATGGTTGGATTAAGTGAAAGATATTTTCCAAAAAAGAGAACAGAAAGTCAGGAATTGTTTTATGAGAAACGGTATATAGATGTAAAGGAAACGAAAACCAGATTATTAACATTAAGTTGCTCGTGGAGTGTGAGTGATGCCGAAAAACATTTGCATAATTGAGCAATAGCTTATATCTTTTATCATTTCCAGGTTCATTAAGTTTAGGTGGATGTTCTTTTCTTACTAGATTGATAAATTGGTTATACCTATTATCATATCCAGGTTCATTAAGTTTAGGTGGATGTTCTTTTCTTACTAGATTGATAAATTGGTTATACCTATTATCATATCCAGGTTCATTAAGTTTAGGTGGATGTTCTTTTCTTACTAGATTGATAAATTGGTTATACCTATTATCATATCCAGGTTCATTAAGTTTAGGTGGATGTTCTTTTCTTACTAGATTGATAAATTGGTTATACCTATTATCATATCCAGGTTCATTAAGTTTAGGTGGATGTTCTTTTCTTACTAGATTGATAAATTGGTTATACCTATTATCATATCCAGGTTCATTAAGTTTAGGTGGATGTTCTTTTCTTACTAGATTGATAAATTGGTTATACCTATTATCATATCCAGGTTCATTAAGTTTAGGTGGATGTTCTTTTCTTACTAGATTGATAAATTGGTTATACCTATTATCATATCCAGGTTCATTAAGTTTAGGTGGATGTTCTTTTCTTACTAGATTGATAAATTGGTTATACCTATTATCATTTCCAGGTTCATTAAGTTTAGGTGGATGTTCTTTTCTTACTAGATTGATAAATTGGTTATACCTATTATCATATCCAGGTTCATTAAGTTTAGGTGGATGTTCTTTTCTTACTAGATTGATAAATTGGTTATACCTATTATCATATCCAGGTTCATTAAGTTTAGGTGGATGTTCTTTTCTTACTAGATTGATAAATTGGTTATACCTATTATCATATCCAGGTTCATTAAGTTTAGGTGGATGTTCTTTTCTTACTAGATTGATAAATTGGTTATACCTATTATCATATCCAGGTTCATTAAGTTTAGGTGGATGTTCTTTTCTTACTAGATTGATAAATTGGTTATACCTATTATCATATCCAGGTTCATTAAGTTTAGGTGGATGTTCTTTTCTTACTAGATTGATAAATTGGTTATACCTATTATCATATCCAGGTTCATTAAGTTTAGGTGGATGTTCTTTTCTTACTAGATTGATAAATTGGTTATACCTATTATCATATCTAGGTTCATTAAGTTTAATGGATGTTCTTTTCTTAGAGATTGTGCACAAAGCAGTGTTACTAAAACATATGTTTAATCCAATGGATAGATTGTGATGGTGAAATACTCCAACAATTATTTATCTTCAGTTTTTTTTACATGTCAAATATTCAAAAGACAAAGAATAAAGCTTTATATCAGCATTTTTAACACTCTTAGTGGAGAGGGTAGATTTTTGTCTTGTTTGAAAATATATTTTTTTAAATTTGATCCGTTTCTCATACTATGAGCAAATCAAGGATGTTTAAAAATACGTAATAGGCGGAGAATGGGCTGGAATCATATGTTTTGGCCCAACTAACTCTTGGAAAAGAATGGGCAAAATCGCACATTGACTATTTTAATAATTGAATAATCACTATCACTGTCAACCATCACATAAAAACTGATTCTAGCCTTTTTGTAAAAATAAAACAATATAAAAACTAACATGAAAAACTTACTAATAAATGGGAAAAACTATACTCCACTAAAATATAAAAAATACTATCACTATGAACTAAATAAAAAGGTAGAGTGCATAAAAAAACACTATAAAAAATATCAAACAAGAGTTCAATGACTGATCTAACTATGCACAAGAATGAAAGGAAAGAAAAAATCAAAATGCAAAGATATTTGCATCCTTTTACCTCATTTCTAATAGTTGCTATGAACAACAAAAGGGTTTATGGTTTCATATTTGCTATTATTTTCATTGCATGCCCTTATATTGCAGTGTGTGAGAGTTTTAGCAAAATAATTATGCTCCCATATGTATGTGACAGTAAAAGAGTTCAAGACCATGCTAAAAATTGAAAATGATTAGGTGTACAAATAAGTTTCCGCTGTTTTTTATAAAAAATTGGGCATTTATTGTGAAAGCACGAAACCTCATGTTTTATTCGAAGTAGTGCCCATCGCTTGCCACTACTTTTTCCCATCTTTCTGGCAGCATGCGGATGCCGCGTCGGAAGAATGCTTCATCTTTTGGGCTATCCACGAATCGACCCAATTTTTGGTATCTTCATATTATGTGAAGTGCTTCTCAGACAGGCCATGCGTCATCGATCGAAACAAGTGGAAATCAGGAGTAATGTCTGGTGAATACGGCGGGTGGGGTAAAACTTCCCAATTGAGTGTTTCCAAATAAGTTTTGACCGGCGCCGCGACATGTGGACGAGCATTATCATGCAGGAGAATAATTTTGTCGTGTCTGGAGTAGTAGTGGGTGCGCTTTTCCTCGAGTGCTCGACTCAATCTCATCAATTGTGTTCGGTAGAAAGCCCCAGCAATGGTTTCGTTCGGTTTGAGCAACTCATAATACACGACACCGAGCTGATCCCACCAAATACAAAACAAGAGTTTTTTTCCATGAATATTTGGCTTAGCCGTAGATGTTGAAGCATGGCCAGGGGGTCCCCATAATTTCTTCCTTTTTGGATTATCATAGTGGATCTATTTTTCATCACCAGTGACTATACGGTGCAGAAAACCCTTTCGTTTATGCCTGGCAAGCAGCATTTCACATGTGGAAAATTGGCGTTCAACGTTTCTCGGTGTCAGTTCATATGGAACCCAATTTCCTTGTTTTTGAATCATTCCCAATGATTTCAACCGATGTGAAATTGCTTGTTGAGTCACTCCTAATGTAAGTGCAAGTTCTTCTTGCGTTTGGCATGAATCTTGATCCAATAATATTTCCAATTCCGCGTCTTCGTACACTTTCGGCCTTCCGCTACGTTCTTTGTCTTCGATGTCAAATTCACCATTCTTAAACTTTTGAAACCACACACGACAACTTCTCTCACTTAAGTAATCCTCACCATATGCTTCTACGAGCAATCGATGCGCCTCAGCTGCAGGTTTCTTCAAATTGAAGAAGTAAATCAAAAGTTCCCACAAATTACGCTTATTCGGCTCAAAACTTGACATTTTCGCACACAAAAGAATATATTATACTGATAAAAATTCACTAATATTTCAAGGTTATGTTGATCACAGATGTCCAACCTTACGACAATGACGTTTTACATCTGACAATTTAAACCGTAACTTACTGGTGGTGCCAACTTTTGTCAAACGGCGGCGGCTTATTTGTACACCTGATAATTTAGATTTATTTTCTTCATCAACAATGTTTTGAGTACAACAGTACACATTGTAGAGACCATTATTTTGTATTATTAAGTTTACGAGAATTCATGAGAATCTATATGCAGAATGGCCCGGAGAGAGTATGGAGGGAAAGAATGCGGAAGGCATCATTCGCTCGATCAGTTCTGATAATTTTAGTCGCTATGAGTCACCTAAAAAAACCAAGACTTAGACACCAGACGACTCCATTGTGCACGAGTAACAATTTGAACAATATATCAAAGTCAAGAATTATCGGTCCTTATTTCTTTGACAATAAATAAATAAATAAATAATAGGTTTATTGATAGCAACATAGTATGTACAGATTATATTTAAATAACACTTCTAAAACACATAAATTGCAGATAATACATTAAATACAGAAGCTATCAAAAGGTCTGGGCTCATCTAATAGCATCCCCTCGGCCAAGATACACCCCACCAATATAGGGCGAACCCAGCCACGGGGACACCAGATGTTTTTCAGCCCACACCCTTGAAACACGTAGAACAAGAATATACAACGCTCAAGGCCAAGCAATATCAGTCAATTCTGAGCATTGCATTCAAATGCCAAGCGAGTTATTAACTGAAATTGTAAGAATTTCCAGATTACAATTTGAGGGTTTGGTTTTGACAGGATGTGACCATTTGTCACACATCTGATAACAGTTCAATAGACAACTAGTATCAACGTGACGGTTTTCATCTTGACGATGTTATTTTAAAAAGATAAATTCCCAGCCTTTTGTTACATGTTTATAGTAATTCAAGTTGATTACAACAAACCATTGTTTTTCAAAAGTGAATTTTATTTTGGGCCACCTGTAGTTTTTACCCTGATAGACTATATCGTTTTTACCCAGACTCACAAAAAACACTTCCTCACTGTTAGCATTTACTTTACAGCTAAAGAAGACTTTGTGAAACCATTTAAGACACCTACAATGGCTGGTGGTCTTTTTGCAATCTACAGAGAATACTTCAACCGAATGGGAACATACGATTCTGGAATGGATACTTGGGGAGGAGAAAATATAGAAATGTCATTTCGGGTAAGCTTACATAATTTTTCTTTGTAATAATTGCTATTTATGGTTGAAAAGTGACTTTATTCGAGAATAAAATCCTATAAATCTATTGTTCACCACATTTTACAATATTTTTTTTACACATTGCTATTGTAAAAAATATGACAAATATTTCATAACTTCGAAATAAATAGAATCATGTTTTTTTAAAATGTATGATTATGAACAACCTCCGCAGCCTACACGCCTGTCTTACAACCCGGGAGTTGAGGGTTCAAACCCTGATGGTCCTGAATTTTATTTTCAAATTGGTTCCAGTCTGATTTTCACATAAGGCATCTTTAACATATTTCGTGTTAGTTGAAAGAAATTGCCACATCATAATAATACTGCCAAGTTGTACTATACATAATGATAGTGTAATACAAAATCATCAGGCAAACTCATTTCTATCAGGGTAGGTCGAGAGGAGAGAGCATCAGATTTTCGATTGGGATAAACATTTTTCGTCACCTCAATATCCATAGCTCTTATAAAAGTATCTGTGGCCTAGTTGGTAACACATTTCTCTTCAACAGGGGGGCTTCTGGTTCGATTTCTGAGGATACCTAAAAAGGGTCTTAGTCTGATTATATTACATAAGATCTTTAATCGCTGTTGTCTGGTTGGTTGGAAGAAATTTCTACTTGACAATAAACCTGCCAGGTTATATTTTCTTCAGCAAAAGTGTTCTTTTAACATTTGCTTATTCCATACAAGATATCATACCTTGCACTTATGTTAGCACAGTTAATTTGTTTTGGTAGTCTTTCTTTATTCATCCATTTGTTGTGGTAATAACTCACAATTTCCAATCATTTACCATCTGATTAAATAGGTTAATGGTTTGAAGTGTCATTTTGACACTTTTGTGCCTGTTACATACGTATTATCACTCCATTTACCCATCATGGTGGACGGAGAGGACAAAGCACCAGACTTTACTAACTTGACACGTCATTCGACTCTTCTACATTCATACAGCTTACACAACTCCTCCGATTTCTCTGACTTTCTATATTTTCTTATTTCAAAATATTCACTTGATCCAACCATACTTTCCTTGATATTTTTATACCAAGCCTTCCACTCACATTTGCGCTATGTATTTGTTTTGTACATGCCACATTCATTCTCAGATCTTTCTCTTTGCATCTCTTATACAATTAACTTATCAAACTCTGTAATTCATCTTCATTATCTGCTAACACTACCATTTCATCAGCAATCAGCAATACATTCCCATTTGACATTTGTATGCCACACATTAACCTCAATTGTCCCTTCACGCATGAATATATGTAAATATTAAACAACCAGAATAACAAAAAACTTCCTTACTTTACCCCTTTTGAAATATTAAACCCCTCAGTCAAGGCACCGTCCACTCTAGTACATGCTATACTTTTGACGTATAATGACGCAATACCACATAATTTAAATTCAACACCATATTCATTCAACATTTTCCATAGCCTGCCTCTTATCACATGCTCATATGCAGTAATTTCTTTTTGACACTTCTGTACCATTGAAACCAGAAATTGTCATTTTGGTATGTTAGTATATTTCAGATCACAGGTGTAGTTTTGATGTTATGAGCAATAATGTTGCTAAATGTATGTTACATAAATTGTCTGATCAGTGTATTTAAAGGTTTTGATTGTCAACTGTCGACACTTCAAATTTATTTCAAGGTCAAATTATGATAACAGTTCAATGTTATGTCCTTTCAATTTTCAATAATATGTAGATTCCCAGAATATATAGAAAAATGTAAGAAACCAATATTTCTGAAGTTCCAGAAATAGTATAACTGCACAAAAAATGTATCTTCTAAAACCAAAAGAAATTCGTAGTTATTTAAGCCAAACACATATAAGATATTGTTATTTCTAAGCAATTTTATTTTGTACTACCAACATCACTATGTTATTGTATAGAGTGGCAATTACATTATGTACATGTCAGTGTCTTCCAGTCAGATTGTTTTTTAAATCTTAGCATTAAAATTGAACCCATAACCTCTGATCAGAAGTCAAGTATCAAAAGTTGTCAAGAAAGTCTTCTTCCTCTAAGTTCCTTAAAGTTTCCAAATTCTCCTCAAAAAAACACAAAAGTCTGTTAAAAATCCTGTTTGCCACCTAAGAAGTATATCTAATCTCTCAACCTCAAAATTTAATGATGTATCTTATCCATCATAATATCAATTTTCATATTAAAATCTAATTTTTTTTAGATATGGATGTGTGGTGGATCATTAGAGATAATTCCGTGCAGTCGTGTTGGACATGTATTTAGAAAAAGGCGACCTTATGGATCCATAGATGGATCTGATTCCATGCTCCATAATTCATTACGACTAGCTCACGTCTGGATGGATTCTTATGTGGTTTGTATTTTTCCTTTTAACTCAATATGTTATTTGTAAAAGAGCTCCCATGAAAAGTTCAACTCTTTAAATATATGAGAAAATATATATGAGCAAAAACTTTATTGGTTTTCAACATATCCTCTATGTATAGGATATATTTTCATAATAACAATTTTGTATACAATTTATCACATAAAATTAAAGACATATGATTCGTTACTTTTTGTGATGTGCGCACACTGGCGGAGCTGGATGTGTGGACATAATTGGCGACATTGCCATCAATCAACACAGCAAGCGAGACTGTCACTCCTATACCAGAACTTAGGCTGATTACACACCATCTGTTATTTCATCATCATTGTCAACCAGGGTCGATCCACTGCTGAACGAAGGTCTCCCCAAGTTGACTCCAAATAGTTCGGTTTTTAGCTCGTTGATGCCATGTGATGCTGCCATGCTTCCTGATTTCATCTATCCAGAGTACCTTCGGTCTTTGGTTACCATTGGATTATTTCTGATATCCATCGGGAGTGTGACATTCTGGCTATGTGTCCTGCCCGTTGCCACTTCATTCTTTTGCACACCTTTATAACGTCTTCCACCTTTGTTATATTGCGAATCCAGGTGTTTAGTATATCCCAACATGCATCTCTCCATGCCCCTTTGTGCGGTCTGGAGCTTTTGTGTGTTCTTTACTGTGAGCGTCCATGTCTCGCAACCATACGTAAGTACTGGGAGAATACACTGGTTGTAGGCCCTTCGCTTCAAGGATATTGGGAGATTACTTTTGAAGATGTTGTTCAAACGTCCAAATGAGCTCCACGCTAGTTTTGTCCTTCGTGCTATTTCTTCCGATATGCCACCTACAAAGGAAATAAGTTGGCCCAGATACACATATTCCTGGACAAGTTCTAGCGGCTTTCCATCACGTTTATTGATTTTGGGGTAGCAAAGCTGTTCATCATATATTTGGTTTTTGATATATTCATTTTTAAACCTACTTCTTTACTGACCTCTGCCAATTCTTGTAGTTGGTTTTGTGAGAATATAACAATATCGTCTGCAAATCTCTGGCTCAGGTATTTTCCATCAATCACCAGGCCTTTATTGTCCCATTCTAGTTTTTTAAATATGTATTCCAGTGTAGCTTTGAATAATTTTGGGGAAATAGTATCTCCTTGACGAACTCCCTTACCAATTTGGAAGGTTTCCGAGGATTTGTGGAGATATATTTTTGCTGTCGCATCCTTATAGATGTTATTGAACAACTGAATGTATGCTCTATCAATGCCTTGTGTCTTTAGAGCTTCTAGTATGCCAGCTTTCTTGACTGAGTCAAAAGCCTTTTCGTAGTCCACAAAGGCTAAGTTCTATTATTTACCACAGCACCTGAATATGATCCATGGTACTGAAACCCCTCCTGAATCCAGCTTGTTCTCGTGGTTGGTTCGTGTCAAAAGTACTCGAGAGTCGGTTAGTTAAGATCTTAGTAAAAAAATTGTATAGGGTAGGTAGCATGCTGATCGGACAATAGTTCTTAAGATCCTCTTGATCACCTTTCTTATGGAAAAGTATTACTGTTGCAGATTTCCAATCTAATGGAATGTCTTTTTCTAGAAGGCACTTGTTGAAAAGTGTTGATAAGATGGTATCCACTTCTCGACCTGTTTGTTTAAGGACATCAATTGACAAACCGTCGGTACCAGTGGCCTTACCGGATTTCATTCCATTGATTGCGTATCTGATTTCTCCTGGTAAGATCATCGGGATATTTTCATCCTCAGTTGTGTCCAGATATGAGTTTGTATCAGGTACAGTTACCATATCTGTATCGGCATATAATTCTCTATAAAATTCACCCGCTCTCTTCAGGATAAGGTCTTGTTGTTTAGTTACAGTATTATCAGGCAGTTTAAGTGCAATGATGTGGCGTTTTCCTAAAGACATATTTTGCTTCAGCTTTTTGAGACTTCTTCTATTCTCAATCGTTCTTTGAACCATTTTTGTATTATATTCGCGGATATCTTTACGAATGTTTTTGCATAGCATTCTATTGATCTCTGAGAAAGATGGTGATGTAGAAGCGAGTTGTGTAGATATCATTTTTCTTCCTTGTTTCATAAGATCTAATGTTTCCTGCGACAATTTTGATTCTTTTTGAGAATATGAGCCACCGTAGTTTGTTGCACTCTGTACTATCTGTTACGCTATTGATTCTATTGTAATCAGAAGC
This sequence comes from Odontocerum albicorne, assembly GCA_949825065.1. Classification (NCBI taxonomy): domain Eukaryota; kingdom Metazoa; phylum Arthropoda; class Insecta; order Trichoptera; family Odontoceridae; genus Odontocerum; species Odontocerum albicorne. The sequence continues at coordinate 38,809,094 of OX463843.1, read as the reverse complement.
TCTGGTTTGCTGAGGATTGCAAATAGATTTTTAAGGTCTAGTTGAAATCCATTTTTATTTTTAGCAAGTACATCATTGTCTGTTATCTTTTTCTCCTTTTTCTTAACCACTTTGAGACGTTCAGTTTTGGTGTTGATCCTTATTTTGGCTCTTACTAGGCGATGGTCGCTGCCTGTTTTAAAACTGTTGAGAACAGTGCAGTCTTGGACAGTAAATCTTTTGTTTGACAGGATGTAGTCGATTTCACTTGTGTTACCTGTTGGGCTTTTCCACGTCCATTTTCTAGTCTTTCTTTTTGAAAAATGAATTCATAACACAAAGTGAATTGCTTTGAGCAAACTCCACAAGCCTGTTTCCTCTGTCATCTCGGGTGCCTATGCCAAATTTTCCCACTGATTCGTCTTCTTTGTGGAGACCACCTATCTTGCGTTGAAATCTCCAATTGCAAATTTAAAGTGAGATGTGTTTGCATCATACATATTTTGAACTTCTTGATAGTACTCCTCGATAAAATCATCAGAGTAACTTTGCGTAGGAGCATACGTCTGTATAATTTGCATCTGATATAATTTGTTAATTTCAAAAGTTAGGGATGCCACTCTGTCAGAAGAGCTCTCAATCGTGATGATGTTATTCATCCATTTCCTGTGGATAATAAATCCCACTCTGCTGGTTCTTCTATCTTCTGTACCTCTGAAATACAGATGATGTCCATCTTTCAGTTCTATTAAGTCTTCTCCCTTTCTTCTGACTTCGCTTAGCCCTACGATATCTCAATTGATGTGCTTTAGTTCCTCTTGAAGTTCAGTGGTATGGGCCTCACTTGAGAACCCTCTCAAGTGAGGCCCATGTTCATCTGGAAGCAGCCGTTACCGATCCTCCATGTCCATATTGAAGCCTCCCTTCTAGGACCGCTGCTGTAGCCCTGTCCGGGACGTCTTCCGGAGGGTGTTTTTATGCTTTGGTTTTCAATCATCATGGGGGTTTTTTGAACAGGGAGTACTTTGGTCTCCCCTTATACCGCGCTGCCCAAGCGTATTGGTATGTTTTATTTCGGGTTTTCCATCCCTATAGCACTCTTCTCAGAGTGTTGGAAGTTTTCTTATGATCTTATATCTTCCGGTAGAAGGGATTTTTAAGGAAAGGGATAATTTAGAGGAAGGCATAAATAAAGAGGATCTTTATTTACGCAGATTAAGATGGGAGAGGTAGATCACTATCGGAGAGGAAATTGAGTGATAGTGAACGGCTCGGAGTCCTCGAGATCGCTAAGCCCACGTTCGTTGGATAGGCGAACCTCCGGAGGATCTGTTATTTATATTCTTATAAATATAATTGTTAACTTTTAGAAGTACTCAACTTTGTTTTGAGAAATTCCTACAGCATAGCTTAAACCACTTATAATGTGCAAAATAAGACGTAGTGAATTTTATTGAAAAATATATCCAATCGAAAAAAATGTGTTTCATGATTCATAAATAATTATATGTAGTCCAAAATCCTTCACTTGAACAAAAGCTCAACCTGTAAACAGACACAATTTTTTATTTTTTCTTTACGTAAAAGATATTTTTCATATGAAATTAAATAATGGACATCTATTTTTGTTTTTTTTATTTCTTGTCTCATCCTTCAGCCTCAGCCACTAAGGCAGTAGATTTTAAAAATTGTCTTGGGGTTTTCTAAATTTACTTACATAATTATTTTTAATCATCCATATACTCGTAACTGTATAACCATCAGAGGCAGCATTGCCGGTGCAATTTTGTAGTGGATAGTACATTTGTTATTCGTTATTGACATGCTGGTTTTAATCTAACTTTCAGGCCTCATTCGACCTAAATTTATTTATCGGCTCTATTTTATAAATTAAGAAACAAAGCGCTGATAAGCGTGATATTTTTGTCCAAACAGCACTATTTACGTTATCTCTAGGTACAGAATTGTAACTGGAAAATCTAATAAATTAAGAAACAAAGCGCTCAAGTGATATTTTTGTCCAAACAGCACTATTTACGTTATCTCTACGTACAGAATTATTACTGGAAAATCTAATTTAAACAGTATTTTTAGTACATATTTATATCAATATGTTTCATGCAAAAGGCACTCCTTTTTTCCTGGAATGTATAATTTACTACAAAAAAGTTAGTATATGCGCATTGTTTAGATATCTTAAAGTTAGTATATGCGCATTGTCTTAGATATCTTAAAGTTAGTATATGCGCATTGTCTTAGATATCTTAAAGTTGGTATATGCGCATTGTCTTAGATATCTTAAAGAATTATTTTATTATATTAACTGATATAAATTTAAGTATTTAATATTTTCCTCTTTGCACAATTATGGAATACTGTAGAATATTACCCATTTGCCTTAAATATATAAATATTAGATGGTGTCTTATAGAATTTAGAAAATTTCTAATTTTTATGAAAGCTCTTCATATATATATTTTTTTTTTCTATTTACAGCAAAATTATTTGAAGAAGATGCCTAATGCTGTAAATATTGACTATGGAGATATAACAGAAAGATTAGAACTCAGAAAGTCCCTTAATTGCAAGTCGTTCCAATGGTATTTGGATAATGTTTATCCTGAAATGGTCCTGGAGACAGACAGCGAGTCACGAGTCAAGGAGAAACTCAACTCTTTATCAGACCCTGAGAGGAATAAGTATCAACCTTGGCATTCGAGGTATCAACATTTTATAAATTCATATTTTAATCAAGATTATTCATGGTTTTTATGGATATTCCGTTCCGAATGTTCCGAAATTTATGCATAACACATCGATCAATAAGTCCCGGGACTTGCCAACAGATGGCGCCTCTAATAACAAATCCATACCATTCTCAGTTAGTACCAACCTTTAGAAGTTACGTGTCAAACTTTCATGACATTCCGACATTGTGTCATTGAGTTACAGTGGTTTTAGTGACGCTACTTTTGCTATTTTCAAAATAATTTAAAAAAAACGTATTTCATGTGTTGATAAAACATTGCTTTTTAATGGGAAAAAATACCGTTCAAACTCAGCGATGGCTTGAATAGTGTTATCCGGGCTCTGCTTCGTCGCAAACAACCATTTGTCGGTGGTATGCTGATTTCAAACGCGGTCGTACAGACACAAATGATGCTGAACGCTCTGGTCGTCCAAATGAGGATGTTACACCAGAAAACATAAAAAAAAACCCTCAAAATCGTGATGGAAAATTGCAAAGTAAAGTTGCGTGAGATGACATCCTGAAGATATCATTTGGTAGTGTTTACACTATTTTGCATGAACATTTGGTCAAAAAAAAGCTTTTTTCGAAATGGGTGCCGCGTTTGCTCACAATGGTACAGAAACAACAATGCATCGATGATTCAGAGCGCTGTTTGACACTGTTTACGCGATATAAACAGGAGTTTTTGCATCGGTATATGACAATGGATGAAACTTGGGTCCACCACTATACTCCAGAATCAAATCGGCAGTCAGCTGAGTGGAGAGTAGCCGGTGAAAGTCGTCCGAAGCGACCAAAAACTCAACAGTCGGCCGGGAAGGTTATGGCCTCCGTATTTTGGCATGCGCATAGTATTCATCGATCACCTTGAAAAGGGAAAAACCATCAATAGCGAATATTACATAGCGTTATTGGAGCGTTGAAGGCAGAAATTGCAAAAAAACAGCCCCATATGAAGAAGAAAAAAGTTCTCTTTCATCAGGACAATGCACCGTGTCATAAGTCGATGGTAACGATGGCCAAATTGCATGAGTTGAACTTCGAATTGCTTCCGCACCCACCGTATTCTCCAGATTTGCCCCCCAGCGACTATTGGCTGTTCACAGACCTCAAAAAGATGCTCCAGGGAAAGAGATTTGGCTCCAATGAAGAAGTGATAGCCGAAACTAACGCCTATTTTGAAACCAAAGATAAATCGTTCTACACGGCTGGCATAGAAAAATTACAAAAGCGTTGGAATGAATGTGTCGCTCTTGAAGGAGACTATGTTGAAAAATAAAGAAAAATTTTGGCAAACAAATGTTTTAGTAGTTAGTCCCGGGACTTATTGATCGATGTGTTAAATGAGAGTCTTCTGTGGAAAGGAGGTTTATCTTTCAGAATTTGTAAACTATCAAAACGTTGCCGTTTCAGAATAAAAATATTTGAGCTGTGCCATATACTGACAGGATACATATTAGATCTTATAGTATACACGGGATCAGATACAGATATCGTTTTTGATCCAGACCTCGGAACTTCAGGATCTATTGTCCAAACAATATCAATATTTACGTCGATAATTAGTATACAAGCCCATCATTGTTTAACTATTTACGTGTTAATAAGGTCAATGCTTGTGGAACAGTACGAACAGTCCAAATCGATAACTAATGCCGAAATTTTAAAAAGTACAATGTTATCCAGGTGACATAAAGTGTCTTCACTTAAATAATCTGTTAGCTATAAAGTGGCATGACAAAAAAGATATTTTCATGTTAACAGATTGTCATGAAGGAAAGACAATGGAAACAGAAAATAAACATTGCAACTGGAGAAAAAAAATTAAACCTGATGCTGTGATTGATTACTGTAAAAATATGGGAGCAGTGGATACGGTTTAAGTTTTGTAGATTCAGCGTGAAAATCTTTGAAATAGTACAAAAAGATTTTCTTCCGTCTTCTTGAAATATGCATCTGGAATGCTTTCAACCTTTTCCGTCTGAAAATAAATCCAACATAACGTTCTTACTATTTTCGACTAAATATTGTTCAGCAGATAATTGAAAAATATCATCAACCAAAACCTACTCCTGGGGGAAGAACATCATCTGAATATCCCCTAAAGCTAGTAGAGCACCATTTTCCCAATCCAATTCCACAAACAGCAGCACAAGGTTCTAGAACTCAAAGAAGGTGCTTTGTCTGTAGCCATACAGCCGTATGTTAACATAGAAGAAAAGATACCAAATTTATGTGCAAAAAATGTGACATTGTCCTTTGTGTATACCCTTGTTTCGAAGATTATCACACAAGGAAACTGTATTAAGTTAAAAAAATAATGAAAAAGAGTTTTAGTGTATATTTATAGTGTGTTCATAAAAACATAAAAATATGATAAAAAGAAAACGATGGAGAAGTTATTTAAATTTAGTTTTTTAATAGATTTCAACATTAAGGAATGCGTTAAAGGATAAGTGCTACTCAATTCCAATGGTGGCTGACCGCTGACTTTTTGATATAAAAATAGCTTAGTATCTCTTATATAAATTAATTTCATGAAATAAAATTTAGATTCATGGCGTCATATATCGATAAACTACCTATGTAAATAAAAAAAACCTCACTCCTGGCATACATGACTTGGTAAATTTCCGTACTCCTGAAAAGGTTAATAAATGACATACTAGGTTAGTCAAAAAGTTTTGAAAGCGACATCTATGGAGCAGTAGAAAACCAAAATTTCTACGCCATTTTAATATTTCATCTTTCATCAGAACGTACTCAAAATTTCATTTCGATCTATCAATTCATTCTTTGTTTACAAGCCATTTGAAGTTGACGTGTCAGTGTATTTTTTAACAATGGAAAAATCCGAATATCGTGCAGTGATTAAATTCTTTGTTTTGGAAGGTTTATCGGCTACTGAGATCCATGCAAAGATGGTGAAAGTATTAAAGGAGTCTTCTCCTTCATTTCCAACCGTTCACCGATGGGTTTTGGAGTTTAAGCGTGGCCGTACAAGCGTTGAAGACGATCCACGATCAGGACGTCCAAAAAGTGCATCAACACCAGAAATCATAGCGAAAATACAGGATATGGTTTTGGAAGATCATCGATCGACTGCGGATGTGATAGCTGACACCATAGGCATCTCACATGGAACAACATGGCATATTTTGGCTGAAGTTTTGGGTTTCAAAAAACTGTGTGCACAATGGGTGCCGCATTTGCTAACAATGCAACAAAAACACGTTCGAATGCGACTTTCTGAGCAACATTTGGAGCAATTTCGAAAGGATAAAAAGGATTTTCTGCGTCGATTCATCACTACGGATGAGACTCGGGTCTACCACCATGATCCTGAATCAAAACGAGAGGCTAAGGAGTGGTGTGAACCGGGCACTTTGGCTCCGAAGCGAGTTCGTGTCCAGAAATCGGCCAAGAAGGTGTAAGCGTCAGTTTTTTGGGATGCAAAAGGAATTTTATTGATAGATTATCTCCAAACTGGTAAGACAATCAACTCTGATTATTATTTTGACCTTTTGGACCAGTTGGATGAAAAAATTTGTGAAAAAAGACCCGGTTTGCAGAAGAAAAAAATCATTTTTCATCAAGACAATGCACCTGCTCACACAGCTCAAAAAACCATCGCGAAAATCAGTGAATTGGGGTACGAATTGTTGCAGCATCCACCCTATTCACACCTCAAAAAATTCCTTCGTGGAAAGCATTTTTCATCAAACGAAGAGGTTATAGCCGTCGTAGAGGAGTATTTTGCATGCCTTCCAGAAAGTCACTTCCGTGATGGGACAACAAAGTTGGAAGATCATTGGACCAAGTGTATTGATCTTATGGGAGACTATACTGAGCAATAAAAGTGATTTCCCCCCAAAAAAAATGTATTTTCATTTCCGCTTTCAAAACTTTTTGACTAACCTAGTATAGTTTACAGCTTACATTGACTACACTCAATGTAAGCTGTAAACTTGTTATTTACATGCCTGTTATAATAAAGTTCAATTGTATACTATGAAACTGTTATACTTTTGATATTTTAGCTAAGGATAACATTATTATTTTTTAATAATATGCACTAAAAATTTAAATAAAAATGTTCATTTATATTCATTCTAATTTTTTATATGGTGTTTTCTATTTTACTTTTTTGATTATTGCTATGTTTGCACTTAACTGATGATTATTTAATAAAAACATACATGGATATTAAAATATTAATGCTATCATGCACAAAAAATCTAAATTTTATTGGTAAAAGCTAATAAAATTTTACAATTTTTTTCAGGAAGAGAAATTACACCGATAGTTTTCAATTGAAGCTGTCCAATACCACCCTTTGTATACAGTCAATTAAAGACATTAAAACCAAAAATAGTGGATTGATATTGGCAACATGCCTGAGAACTCCGAATCAGGTAATTATATAGTTATCCCTTGCTATCCATGGTGTCATATATCTGCGGTCGATTTACTTAAAAAATCATCAAGTGACATTATTGTGGTAATTTTTTTACCTGTAATGATGATAACATTGTTGATAACAAGTCTTGCATCATTGGCAAAATATTATAAAATAAATTAATGAAGAACAGTCAACTTAGAAATCAGTAGAAAACTCCATCATAGTGTCAGTAATGTTAAAAAGTAGAAAAAAAGTTGAAATCTGTGGATAGAAAGAAGACTGCGTTCAAAATAATATTTCATTAAGTTTGCTCATCATTTGTGTAAAAGAGAAAAACACATCTACCGACACTTATCCGAAACTAGTGATAACACTATGAATGACTTTTTAAGCAAAAGCTGGTTTGCAAAGTTTAAACATCAATATGACCTTCATAATGTAAAACTTGTAGGCAAATCTGCATTGGGGGATTTTGTGGCTGCAGAAAGATGCCTTACCCTGCTGATTTTAAAACATAATTATGGCCAAAAGATACGTTCCTGAACATGTGTTTAATGCGAATAAAATTGGTTTATAATATCAGAAGCTATTTGTTTACTAGAAATTCAAATATAATAAAAATCTCCATTAGAGTGAAAGCATTGCAAACAGGTGTCCTGAAATTTGAGAACTCGACTGGCTCGTATTATAATACATTGGAAGTGAAGATGAAGAAACTGCCATAGTGTGTTGTTCAGTGACTTGAAACTACCTGAATTTATCAAACGCTACTATCATTCTAAAACAAAGGGCTAGTAAAATGATTAAGTATTGAGAATGAGCTCAAGTCATAATCAAATTCTTTTTTAATTCCAGATGTGGTATGAGACGGTATTACATGAGCTTGTTCTTGGCAGGATGTTATGTTTAGAATCATCATCAGGCGGAAGTGGAAAAGTGATTCTTGCTAAATGCCATGAGATGGCTGGAACACAAGAATGGCGACATAAGACTAAGGTATAGATATTTTATTACAAGTGCAAATATTTTTCCACTAATTTGTTCCAATAACATGCCAAACTACCTCTATGTGTCTTTCTACACCCTTAATTTCGTATTTTGTCATTCATGAATACCCCACCCCACCTCTAAGTGCTTAAATTTCCACAGCATTGATTAGGTTCTTTACATGCCCAAATTTTGTTACTATAATTTTAGCAAATGATGATATATAATATAATAATTTTAGCAAAGTTTGATTCAAGTATACAAATGTTTTTGAGTAAAAAATATGTAGAAAAAATGTAGTTTGAAGTTAAAAAATAAATTCCTTTTTGCAGAATGGATCCCCTATTTACAACTCGGCTGCTGGAACTTGTCTGGCTGTAAGTGAGAAGCTCCGAGGAGCCCCGATTATCATGCAAATTTGTTCTAGTTCCATATTAAATTCATGGGACTTTATCAGAAGTTGAAACAAGACTGAAGATTAAACATTTGATTCTCAACATATTGAATCTCAAACGTAGGATATTTTCAGTAGCATAAATTTTGTAAATAGTGATGTATAAATTTAATTTTTAAATACTTTATATGTTCAATGTTCTTATAATTTATAAATCAAAAAGCCAATTCAACTTCCCTGATAAAGAATACATTTAAAATAATGCTTTTGTATAATTGTTCATTATTTATAAGTTTTAGATTTTAGTAATTTTTTATTTCGAATCCACCATAATACTCATTCAGTAAAATCCTTTTGAAATGTATTTTGATATATCCTCCAATAAGATTTTCAATTATTGTGAGTAGTTTATTTGTTATTTTGTAATACGGTAGGTATTAAATAAAATATTTTCTTTATTCCAATGTGCATCAATTGGTTCTAGAGGAAAATTTAGTGCAACATTTTCAATTTATACCGAAAAACTGGCAAAATTCCTTGGTTGCAGCCCTTTTAGATGTTTTACACTGACAATTGATGAAATTAAAGCTTAAAAAATGCAATTGAAAAAAAAACAGTAAACTGATATCAACATTTTGTTGGTCAATGAATTTTATGTGAAAAAGGGTCAAGGCTTTATGAGGCTATATTTACAAACTATTTAGGATCAAAAAGATATTCTCGTAACTACTTAGTTAAAAAATATCTTGCACAGATTTCACTTTACATATTTGAACTATATATTTAAAATTTGTTAATTTCAGTATTATGGTTAAAACTTGATTGTAAATTTAGTGTTAAGAGAAGAAATAGAAATATACTTTTTGTTAGGTAACCAAAAAAGAGGGTGCATTACTCCAGAAACAGTTGAAACCTGTTAATAGAAAGAAAGTGTTATTCTGACGACGAAAGACACATAATTCTAACGCAAGGTCATCCTTAGCAGGGTGAACTTTCAAGTGATTCATCACCGGAAGAAAAAGAATTTACAAAAAAAAACAGAACCACTTTTGTGGGATACACTATTTTACCACATCTTCCCCAAATACCATGTACGAGTATATCTTATGGCATGCTTCTACAGTTTTTGAATCAAGTTTTAATTATTGAAACAAACATGTTTAAATTACACTAGATTTTACTAAAATTTTAAAAGGATTTAAATTCACAATACAAAAGTACATAATGTAAGTCAAAATACACTGATTGACTGATGCATATTTGTGCTAAATAATACACAAAACTTGGGATCTGCAAGTCACTGCAGCGACCTCCATCGAAAACCGCACAAACTTTTTTGGTTACCTAATACATACAATTTAGAATTTATTTAATCTTAGACTAGAATTCATCGTTCTAGTATCCATTTTTGCAGCTCATTTTTATTTTTTCAACATTTCTATTTTCTTTGTTTTTGTAAAACTAGTTTATTATATTTACTAATTAAATTACAAAAATGCTATGTTTTGTGTGAAAGGGGATCAAGATTAATTTTCATTTATTTTCTTATTTATCACTTTTACGATGGATCTAATCTTTTCAAATTGTGTATTTAGTTGTTAGATGTGGAAATGTGAGAGTTATGTTCATCTCATTGTGTTGTATTTTTAAACAAAATTACAACCTATTTGATATACTGTAGAAGTCTAAAATGATAAACATTATATTACCAAGTTATTATAACTATTGACATTTAATGTTATATAAAATAATATGATGAATATAATGACAGTTACCCTGAGCATATGATATGGACAACCATAATACAATGAGTCTCTTAACAATAAATTAAATGATTACTTGAAATTTCTATACTAAAATTCTATCAGTGGCCTCAGTGAGGAAATGTTGATACTTTTGACAAATAATCCTATACGAACCAATATGAGAATGCTTATTAAAACTTGTCTCCCTTTTTTTGCAGTGTTAAGAATGTTTATAGTTTTCAATGCATTTAAAATATGAAGGTATGTATCACATTTGATAAATGTAGTATCATTCTAAATTTTGATAATGTGAGCATATTACGAGTGCGCTCTAGAAGATATTCTATATTCTTAATTAATGTATTCAACCTATCATTTCTTACTGGCTGGGAACATTCAAATTTAGACAAATAGCCATGAAGTAGTATTAAAAATATTTTGACTTTTATCGAGGAACAATAATCAAAACACATTTAAGATGAAAATATATCAACAATTTAAGTAAATAATTCAGTCAAATCGGTATAAAATAATTAACATTTTGTTTAAGATCTATTTAGTTTATGAATGTTCAATTTTAAATTTATTGACATATACAGTAAAAGTCTGTTAATTCAAAATTCAAGGCACCAAATATCACAAAAAATATTGAATTACGAATTCCACAATCACTATAATTGCTGGGAATATCAGGGTCATTTTTACTTTCTGTAAAAAAAAATGTAAGTCATGTAACGTTTAAAATAATGTAATTCAAGTCAGCATACGCGTATGAATAATGCCGCTACTGTGGTCACTTATTTGATTTTAACATGGTCACTTGTTTACACAGATTAATTTATTTAAGATTACGTGCGTAATATAAATATGATGATTTAATTGGTTTTTATTCAGTCATGCACTTAATTACAATATTATTATCCACTATTCAAAGTTTTTTACTATTTAATAATAAAATACAGGTACAATAAGAAAGACTAACAAATATGTAATCATTTATATGAAAAGAATCCCTCATAACAGTACCTTTTAATGTCACTTATTGGGGTTAAAAAAGCCACTTATTTTAGATTGTTTCTGTTTGGCTGCGCACTTAACTGCAATGTAATACCGCCCCGCCACAAAAACAAAGTTTTGACAAACATTCAATGGTGTGTCGGGTATACTAAACCAGTATTTTAGCATCTCTTCCAAATAATGGAAAACATAATTTCTGGATGGGCACATTTCCCTTCACTTCCAGAATATCTTCCTCCTCTTCATCACCATCATAGGATATTGTTTCATTGGGATTGAGGCCAGATGTATTGAGCCCATCATCAAATGTGAAACCACTCATTAAAGAAAAAAGACCGTACAAAGGATCAAAAATCTCTTGGATTTCTACCGTCTCCTGCATGGTTCTGATCAACTCTTCCGGACCGAGAATTATTATACTCTTACAGAAACAGTTGGTGATCTTTGTGGTTATTACCTTGGCCATCACTCGACTGATCGCCATCGTTAACCCTTAACATAAAAGAAGTTAATGTCAATTTTGGAATGCCGTATTTTTCAACCTGTTTTCCTTTTGCATTGCCTTCTTTTCCACATCATCTAACAATTGTATTTCTTGCTGATGATCAAAGATTTGTAGGCGTCTTGAACAGGTGACATTTTAGGATATTACCAGTTTTTTATTAAGTACAAATGTATAATATATCGTAATTTTGAAATATGTAACACCCATATATTTAAGAACAAAAATTATAATTACAAATCATAAAAAAACTTTGAAAGATGAATAATGTGACATGTAACCTACTCCTATATTAAGATTTATAAGTGACTTATTTCTAAATATAAACAAAGTGATTCTCACAATGTCACTTTGTTGTTGACAGTGATTGATGTTTATAATGTAAACAAATATTGAAAATTACCCACTTGAATTTCAACTCGGAATTTAAATTTCATAATAGAGAAAATTTGCTTATTTATAGAAAGGTGCACAAAAAATACTAAAATTATATTTTTATTATATTGTTTCATTTTATCGGTCTTTTGTCAATAGTCTTCCTTAGCACGTAGATCTTAACGGTTGGTTCTTAGAGGGCTTCCCCATATTTACGATAATTACCTTGATATGTTTAGATATTGATTCTTTGGATATAGGGGAGCCCCAGAAGTTGAACCGATCGCTAGCATGTAATGCACTGCTGTCAGGGCTGACTACTATGTGGATGTGTGATTTGAAATTTTTAATTTTTCACCATTTTATGGGTCCTCAAATTGACTTTTTGTAATCAATTGTACAGCTGATTTAAAAACTGCATATATCCTAATATGTTTTGCCATTTAAGAATGAATTCTGTGTATGGAAAAAAACATGAAATACACCGTAGTTGAATTAACAGTACAATTTATTACAAATATGATTTACAAATTATCATTATTCTAATTTTACTCTACTATTTACGAGTATATTGACTTTACATTTAAGTTCAAGTAATGAGGGATCTTTGTTATTCACATGAATGTTATTTTTTTAATATGTAATTTGATTGGGACTCCGGATTTGAAGTCTTCATCTCATTTATAGAGCTTTAACAGTACATCTTAAAGTGTCTTTTCTTTTCTTCTGGATTATTTATTTCATCAAGTCCTCTAAATCAAATGTCATTATGAAATTTAAAATTGCTATTAGCAGTGTGAAAATTTAGTTAATAGTTATAAAAAATTAGCATCTAATATTGATTTTGTGGATGTGAATGATATTTAATTGTTTCTAAGTTTACTTTTTACAGTTTGTCTTTACTATTTATGATTTTTCGGCACCTATGGTCTAAACTGGTTAGCATTCTTGCTAGGCAAACTGAAATCGATTCTTGGCAGATATGCCTTTGGACTAATTTTACTTTCAGATCTTTATTTTGAAGGTTTTTTAAATAATAATAAGTATGCAATTTGTTTAGTGCTATTTTGTAATAAAACATCCTCTCAAGAACACTTTGTTCATTGAATTTATAAAATGCAGCACGTGAGTTTTAAGTGAATTAAACTCCATAAATTCAGACCTAATGATATCTACAAGTTTGTTGAAAACTGGATTGTCAATAATGAAAAATATAGCTATAAGCAGATCAGATTATTGACATCAATAAAGCTTCTGTGAGTTGTGGGTTATTTGGGGAATCTAGATTATTATGACATAATATTAACACTGGATAATTATTACAACAGGAATGGTTCGGGAAAAACTCGAGAAAATTCTTGAAAAACTGCTGTCTTTGGTTAGTGGTTTTTCTGTTTGCGTACCTAGTTACCTACTTTGCGTACATTCTGACATAGAAAAATATCACAATAATAATAATCTGCCCACTATGAAAAACTACAACAATTCTCAACATTTTAATGTCCATTGAGAATTTAGGATAGGTTTGACTTTGTACTTGCTCAGGAAACAATTCACGCCCACAAGTAACATCTATATGCATAATATAATAATATTCATCGATTGTAAAGGATTGCATATCTTCATAATCATAGTTTATTTTAATATGTACATATTTCATTCTAAAAATAAAAATATATTTTGTTTTAATAAATCTACATATGAAGGCTTCATTAATATTTTTGGAAGTTTTTCTTCTTATATCTTTGTTTCAAGGAAAGACAATTGTAGTTTGTTTAAAGACTGAGATGTGAGAAATACAACTAATAAAGAGGAATGATTTCAATTTAAGTTTTATTATTGATTTTGAATACCCTGCTTTTTTTTTCTTTATGCTAATTTCTTAATTATCTGCACAGAAAGTCACATCACCAAAATATATTATTCAAATCAGAAAAGCGAGTTCAAATGGACATTGAACAAAGGATAGCGGCAGGTAACAAGGTAAACAAAACACTTAATGTAATATAAAACAACCGCGCAATATCAAGATTAGCAAAAATGACAATATATGTGTAACTGTGAAACTTTAACTTATCAGAATGATAATAGTAAGATTAAGGTTGTGGAGATGCATACATGAAGGAAAAATTGTGGAGTATGAAGAAGGTGGAATGAAAACATCAGAAATGGATAAAATGAATGTCTTGAGTAAGATGACGGAGCTTTAAGATTATTTGGACATGTGAAAAGAATGAATGACTAAGCGAGTATGCAAGTCAGAAGTGCAAGGTGTGCGTGGAAGAGATAGACCCAGAAAAATGTGACGACCAAAGGAACCAAAGTTTGAATGAAGATAAAGTAAGAAATATGAATAATAGAAGATTGTGCATGACTAGATGTATGAATGCGCAGGTGGTGAAAGTTGTGTGCTTGTATAATAGTTTGGAGATCTGTTCTCCCTGCCTACTCCGCAAGGGACACGGCGTGATGGTATTTTTGTATGTATGTCTACCATATATATTAGGTCCTTACATATGAAATTAGCGTTTTGTTTGGGAGGAACATAAAGTTGATTTTTTTTTAATATAATATATTTATTTAATCAAAGTATGTACCATTGCTATCTATGCACTTTTGCCATCTCATAGGTAGTTCATCGATCCCTTTACTAAAAAAACCATTCGGACGGGAATCAATAAAATCTTTGAAGTCGGTTTGGACTGCCCCATCGGAGTTGAATTTTTTCCCTTGCAAGAAGTTATCCAAATTTCGAAAAAAATAGTAATCTGTCGGGGCAAGGTCCGGAGAGTACGGTGGATGTCTTAGACATTCCAATTGAAGCTCTTCTAATTTGGTAGCCGTCTGTTGTGCAGTGTGTGGTCTAGCGTTATCATGAAGCAGCAGTGGCCTAGAGCGATTAACCAGCCTCGGTTGTTTAGCAGCTAGCTTTTCCATCATGGTTTGCAGTTGCTGACAATAGACATCTGCCGTAATCGTCTGGCCAGATTTAAGAAAGGGTTTGCGATGGATCCGCTTCCACAATAGCCTTCAATTCTTCATTATCAACTTTGGTCTCCGGCCGTCCACAGGGCTTTTTCTGCAGGTCGAAATTTCCAGAACGAAAACGTTGGAACCAAAAACGCACTGTGTTTTCTTTTGCGGCACCGTCGCCATACACATCATTAATCCTTCGAGCCGTTTCTGCAGCACTGGTGCCACGGTGGAACTCGTACTCGTAAATAACGCGATATTTCAAGTTTTCCATTTTGTAAACTGAGTGACGCAAAGAAAAAAAACAAATGAATTATAATTTTCGAAACACAAATACTTGAGTAAATAGCTGTATAAATTTGAATTTGGAATTCCTAACCAAAGAGAAGATATTTGAGATCAAAGTTGCCAGTACGGCAAAATGCCAATTTCATATGTAAGGACCTAATAGTACAATTCAATATTACAAAGATCTGAGATATAAAACTGTCACACTAATATTTCATGGATAAAAATTGACATTGGATTATGTGGAGATGTGGAAAGAATAAATAATGAAAAAATGACTAAGCAAGTATACAAGTCAGAAGTGCAAGGTGTGGGTGAAATTTTTTAAAAGAAGGTTAAGTGAGAAGTATGAATAATAGAAGATTATGCTTGACGAGATGTATAAAGGTGGGATAGATGAAAGTTGTGTGCTTGGATAGAAAATATCTGTTCTCTCTGCCTATCCCGCAGGGGACATGGTGTAATGATGTGTATATATATAAAGCAGAAAAACCTACTTAACATATCTCTGTTTACAATCATTCTTTTTCGAATAAGTATGTTTTCCAGCCCTAACAATTCCATATACCAGTCATGAGCAACCCGCGTTTAAAATTCAACACAATAAAAAAAATTAAATGTTCAAATGCAATACGAACGAACTGCATCGTGTACTAATTACAACTAGCTAAAATGTGTGTTCTGAAGGAATGCAATCTAAAACAGCGTTTCCAATCTAAACACTCGTCATTCGATAATTAGCAAGGGCAGTTACGTAAATAAATGTATGTTTATATTAAAATTTAATTTTAAATTAACTCTAGTAATAAACATTTTGTCTGAATGTGAAATAAACATAGATCGCAACACAAGTTTTCTAATCTGCAATGGATTTTAATAGTCTTGAATGAAAGCTCAGACATTTACTACACATCACAACTGGCAGTGTTGATAAAAGGGGCCGATATAGAATTCAACGTAACTGAAGAATTTGCTTATTAATATAATGGCAATGAAAGGAACTACCAGAGGACAAAACTTTTAGGAAGGGCTAAAAAAAGTTCTTTTTCGATTAACTATTCCATCAAAGAAACTTTTAGAAATTTCGACTGACGGATTACTAGCTAAGTGTGGAGAAAATAATAGTTAATCAGGGTTGATTGCAAGAGTCGTAAAATTACTGACAAACCGAGAATTAGTAGTTTGTTATTGCATGATGCATGAAGCGAATTTGTGTGCCAAGATTTAAAAAATGGAAAATGTTCTGCGAATTATAAAAGTTGGGAATATAATTCCATCAAATCACTGCCAATCCAAGGATTTTTAACATGACATGGACTCGGAGTATGGAGATTTATTTTATTATACTGAAATATGGTGGCTATATAGCGTGAACATACTAAAACGAGTCTATGATTTGAAGAAGGAAATAAAACTGTTTTTGGATATGAAAGGACAACAATTTTTGGAGTTTGATAATGAGAAATGGGTTTGTGATTACGCTTTCTACTTCGAAGGGCATTATATTTTCTAACCGGTCCAATAAATGTGAGACAAATTCAAAAGCCAGAGATACTTTTTACTGTATGTAATATTTAATCATCTATCAAAAAACATTTTTGGTTTTATAATTTTACTCTGGACATATTTTTATTTATCATACCTGCATTGTGTTGTATGTGTCTTGGATACTGTTTTACTAAATCGCACTTATTCAAAATTCATGTTTTGAATTTTTGTTTATGCAAATGTGCTTTAAAGGAGAACTTTAAAAATATTAATTTTCTCACACTAACAACACATTGCGAAGCAATATGATACACAATAAGTTTTGTTAGCAAATAATGTATTGCCATGTCTACTCTCGTCGACCGATCCCGTTGGATCAGAAGCGCTCTGTAATATGCTCTATAGTAGATGCCCAGAAAGCGAAATGTGTTAGTTATCATAATAAAACTAGTGGAAAGTATTGTATTGTTGTGGTTGCGGAAATGTACGAATGAATATGAATTTGCAAATACTAGAGCAAGAATGGACAACCAGCGGGCCGCATATGGCCTGCCATGGTGTTATGTGCAGTATCCGAACTGTTTTCTTAAAATCATAAAAATTACAAGAAAAGACAGTTATAAAAATTTGATTAGTACATATTTTTTCACAATAATTTTCATAAGCACCTGGGAGTCGATCGCTCATACTCTGGAGGGTGTCAACTATGGTCCTTTGCAACTGTGTCGCAGAATGTGCATATCCTGTGTGACATAAATCTGTCCGTGCAATTCACATCGACATGGAGTTGAACGAGAGCTGCAGAATCATCACATGATGTCTGGAGCCCATACTTATACCTAAGATCACAGAGCTCTATGATATCGGCTCCCCTGCTATTCGATGCAGAGTATTTACGGAGCTCGATAAGTCTGAACAAGAGTCCAATCACCGCTTCCTCATGTTTGTATGTAAGCGGTCGCATCGTAGAATGAAGTCCAAAAAAGTTTTTATGGCTATCACCATTCCAATTGATTGACCACATGAGGTCAAGCGAATATCCAACTGACGTTCGTACATTTAGAATATTCACACCTTATTAATTTAAAAAAAGCTACAAACACGTGTGACCTACAAATCTTAACCCTGTACCAGTTTAGGCACGCGGCCCATAAAGGGATGTGGATCAAATTGTCCTAGAGGGATGTGGATCAAATTTAAAATAGGCAATACGTATGTTTTGCTTGTGATAGGATATGCTCCGGTCAACGGTAAAACTGATGAAAGCAAGAAAGAATTTTTAATTTTATAAAAAAAGTTGGTAAGATAATATTTGCAGGTAACTTGAATGTATGAGTTGGCATTTAAATAGTTGGGTTTGCATCGATGCTAGGCAAATTTGGTGAAAGACTGACAAATTATGATGGGGATACAATTCTAGAAGTATACTTGGACGTCAAATATATTTTTGACCACAAAGTAAATCATATCTATCCGTGGAAAAAGGGGAAATTAATGAACGTTAATTTATTATGTGTGCATGGACTCTTCACTGCAAAAGAGCATTCTCGATACAAGAGTGTTAAGGGGAATAAATATTGAGTCTGACCATTATTTAGTGAACAGAATATTATTTAGTGTAAAGAAGTGCCAGCTGTAAGAATCATATATGAGAAACTGCTAGGTGACATGAAGAAAGGTAATTTTAGAAAAAGAGTGACAGAAAAAAATATAATGCTAAGTGATAGATAAAATGATGAAGAAGAACGGATAGATATAAACAATACATTGGTGGCCACAGATAAAAAATATCTTGCACTGCGAAATTTGAATAGAAAAAAGGGGATGCATGATGGGATATGGAAATCAAGGACTGCGTGTAAAAGGGAAAAATAGAACATTGAGAGTATTTATCGAAACAAGAACAGGAAATAGTGATTAAGCAATAAAAAGAAAGAAAGAGTGTAAATAATTGTGGATTGAAACAAAAAGGCTTGTTGAGGAAAAGAAGAAGAAACTTAGAGAAGAAGGCATAAAGTTGAGTTTGAATGCGGAGAGAAATATAAAAATATTTTGGATGAAAGGAAAATGCGAGAAAAAAAGACACGGGTGATATGAGTGGAAACAAAAATAATAATACAAGGGTTTTGACAGAAGAAATAGTTCGTTCGAAAAGGAAGGAATATTTTGTAATTTTAACGTGATTTAATTTATTAAAAAATAATGTGTACATTACAGGTTTCCTTAATTCGTACTGTATCGGACGTATGCGTCACCTAAAATATATGATTTTATTTGTAATTGCTGTGTAAATACTGTAGAGAAAAAAATATAATCATTATACATATTGTAATGAAATATAATAAATAATCTATAAATAATCGAACAGCCCATGCATGCATAAAGCGCGCGGGATACATGGTATCTAGTAAGCCGCGACGGCATACACGGGCAAATAAAAGGGCTTACGATGAACTGCACATAAGGAACGAAAAACGAGCAAAATAAATTCTCAGTTTCTGGAACGTCTACTGTGTTTTATTTACGAAAAGCTTCTGCCCGCTAAAGAGGAATCTCTTCACCCTGCTACTTTTCACCGAAAACGCAAGAAGTAAACCGGAATCGACGAGTATTGAACGGCAGCCATCCACCTATTTTACAATATTTGTACTGGTGATGTACACGTACAATGAGAACAAAATATATTCAAGTAAAATTCAACTTTACAAAAAAGGAATAACGATAAAGAAATAAAATGAAAATACCCTTTTGAATTTTAAATAAAATAAAATTACAACCTTTTTACGTTAGATGTGACAAGTGTAATAAAAGTATATTTTAAAACAACAATATTAAGACGTGAAAAATTGTAAAAAAAAATACGAAAAGAATATATAATATATCTTAAAATTTTTAACAATAATATTGAAAATTTTATCGTAAGAGTAACAATTTTCCCATGAAGCATTTTAGCGACACGTGAAATACGTCTATCTGAGGGGACACGTGGTTGAAAAGTGTGTTGCTCACCTACGAGCATTTCCAAAGGCAGGTTGACTGTATAGAGGTTGATAAAAGAACATGTGAATGCGTTGCCAAAGGTACATACAAATCCGGAACATACAAATCAAGACCATCCAGAACTGTTGGGTTTATCAGATAACTCCTGATCATTCAAAAAACGTCAACATCCAGTCGCAAAGATCTTCTAGTGTTCTATAAAGCAGAATTCGCAGGGAAAATAAACTAGGATAGAACCAGGGATATTATCCATATTCCCTCATGTACAGACCGTCGATTTTTTAAATTCTCTACCATAAAGGAGTACGTAACCCCCCGTTGGTGTCCATACGAGTATTATAAAACAATATTCTAAATCACTTCTGACAAGAGATTTAATCATACGATATTCGGAAGACATACTCGTACATAGGTGTCTGTAAACAATTTGGTGGTACAGAACATAAATATTGTTCGCTTTATTACACATTTGTTTGATTTATTATATCACATATGACGGATACAAGAATACTACCTACCATATATATGAATAATTTATGTTTTTAATACGTTTCGATTTATTTTTCTCCATATTATTTGTCAGGTCACTTTACATACAATTATGTTAGGTAGTCTTCACTGTTCACATCTTCAGGTAGTCTTCATTATTGAGACGTTTTCGAATGAGGGTAATCCAATTGTGACAAGATTGAGTGAAAAATCTATCTTGAGGCTGCTCTTTTACGAAATATTTTGCTTGGCAAAATGTACAAACTATACATAGTTGATCACACATATGTTGAATGACAGCACTATAATCCAGATTAAGCCAGATAGCTGATAGCTGAACATACTCGTACCTTTGGACGTTTTTTTTCAGCTCTAATAATTCTCAAGTCATCACTCATACGAGTATGTCAACCTGTTTTTCATAATTGAGATTTTTGTTCATCAGTCATTTTTTGCCTTCGATATCTTTGACTCTCGTTTGCTAGCTCTGATAATAATTCCGTCTTGATTATTGCCGTTCAAGTTTTCTATGTTTCATAGTTATCTGCAATTCTTCGTATAATTTCTTCTTTCCTAATATGTTGCTACCCGACTTTAATGAGCGACAATCAAAACTAAATATTTGACTATGACTCAAATATTTGGTTCACTTTATTTTTAAGTTCATCGGTGTAACACTCTGAATACGAATAAGAATGACAAGTCTATGTTACTTTCATTAGTATTGTAACTCTGTTTCGATTTGTTTTTGTTTAATTACGAGTATGCGTGTGCCTGATAGACGCCTACTAGTTTTCTACCGAGTTTGAAAGCATATTTTTTACAAAATTAGAACACCTGCACAGTAGGTCTGCTCATTGTTGCTTCATTTCGGCATTGTTTGCCAATTATACGAGTATATTGTAAATATACTATGTTTTGATTTGTCTCTAAACTCCAAAATTATAAATACGTATTTTTATAAAAAAAAAACATTTTTGTGATACAGAAAAAGTCTCTGGAATCAGCATTCCAAGATAATATATGGAAAAATCACAAATTTTAACTATCTAGGCCAAACGCAATAGATATTCTATTATATTATCAACGAGATTTCTTAGAAAGTTAAGAATCAGTGCGTAATTTACAATTGTGATACATTATCACGATCGATACATTATCACGATCACACGTAATTTGTTGGAATTTACACGTTATTCAGTAAAACCTCCGTTTATCATATTATATACAAGATAATTTATAGAAAAATCACAACTTTTAACTATCTAGGCCAAACGCAATAGATATTCTATTATATTATCAACGAGATTTCTTAGAAAGTTAAGAATCAGTGCGTAATTTACAATTGTGATACATTATCACGATCGATACATTATCACGATCACACGTAATTTGTTGGAATTTACACGTTATTCAGTAAAACCTCCGTTTATCATATTATATACAAGATAATTTATAGAAAAATCACAACTTTTAACTATCTAGGCCAAACGCAATAGATATTCTATTATATTATCAACGAGATTTCTTAGAAAGTCAAGAATCAGTACGTAATTTACTATTGTGATGCATGATCGGTACATTATCACGATCACACGTAATTTGTTGGAATTTACGCGTTATTCAGTTAAACCTCCGTTTATCATATTCGTATTATATACAAAAAATCCCCTTCAAAATGGTATACTGAAGATTCAGTGTACACAGTTTTTCTCTTCCCACGTCATCCCCACAAATTGTAACATAAAATGTCAATAGAGAACCATTAGCGCGACAAGACAACGTGTTGAGTGCTCCTTTTGTGTGGCCGGGAGTAGATCGAGGGAGGGAGGAGTGATCCGACCACCGCAGTCTTTGTTCGCGGACAGGGCTTCTATCCGACGGCTTCTCCGCGTCTATATATTTATTATAATATATCGCAAAACAATTTCACTTCATGATTTAAGACCTATGTATGGATGACAAATAAACATCAATAGCATCAGTAAACACATGATTTACGAGTATTTGTATAAAATGACGTGGAAATGAATGAATTGTTGTGTGGAAATGAATGAATCTTGGACTTGGCTGAAGAAGTATGAGAGTATGATTAATGTTGTGGAGATGCGTGCACTAAGGAAAATTTGTGGAGTGTCAATGTTTGAATGAATGTTAGATGAAGAAAGGAGGTTTAAGATGGTTTGAACATGTGGAGAGAATGAATGATGAAAGAATGACTAAGCGAGTATACAAGTCAGAAGTGCAAAGTGTGCGTAGTGCGACCAAATTTTGAATGAAAGTAAAGTAATAAATATGTATAATAGAAGATTGTGTGTGACGAGATGTATAAATGTGGAGGTGGCGAAAATTGTGTGCTTGGATAGAATAGTTTGGAGATCTGTTCTCTCGGCCTACCCCACATGGAATTCCAGTCTGGTTTTCACTTAGGGCCCATTAAAACATCTTTCTGGTTGGTTGGAAGAGATTTCCATACGGCAATAAACACGCCAGGTGAAATAAATAATAAAAAAAAGGAACACGGCGTGATGATATTATGAAGGTTTATCTTCTTGTTCACCATATACGAGTATGTTACAATATAATATTACAAAGGGTCTGAGATACGAAACTGTCACATTAATATTATATTCCGTGGATAAACATTAAACATTCACTTTGAATTACAATCAAATCCTCAAAACACATGAGTTGTACTCGTATTGTATATTGTATTTTGATAAGAGCTAATGTGATCTTATGCGTACGAGTAAATGTGTAGCCATTTTCCTAATATTTTTTTGGTTGTTCTTTAAGTTTTTTTTTTGCTTGTGACAAAAAAAGTGACTTACTTACTATGTTACTCCTTCAGGTTCTCCATATTCGTTCTGAATATCCTATCAGTTCTTATCACCAGTTACGCAGAAACTTGAAACAATTAAGTACTGGCTAAAGCAATTGTTTCTTCGAAAATTTATATGTGTTAACACATGAAAATTGATGTGTTTTTTTACCATATTTATCTAGGGTTAAAAAAATAGTAACTTAATAAAAATCTAATTATTTAAATTGTTATGCTTTTATTTATTAGACCACAGTCAAATACTTTTCACTAGTTTTATTAGGATAATAAATCGACTCGTATTATGTAAAATAAATTATTACTCTTTTAAAATCAATCAAGGAGCTTTACCTGAAGAAATATCTTTAGGTTGGTTTATTCGCAGGTACTTCAACCAACGTTCAGTCTTTAGATTCTGTCATCACTCATGTCTGTGCCGTCTCTTTTTCAGCTCGCTCATCCCATGGTATAACTCTCATTATCAACTCCATCGATCCATCTTCATTTCGGCTGACCCCTATACCATATATTATATAAGATAAATGAGCAGAAATTTGACCACATGCTCATCGGTCTTCCACGCAATGGAGATACCTTACAATACTTTGTCTCCAGGCACATAAAAGTTCATGACTCTTAACATACATTCAGTTTTGTTAAGATCCATATTTCTGAAGCATATGTTAAAGCTGGCTTCGGAGGACTTGTAAAGGATGGATTTTTTGTGATCTAATAGGACGTACAGAAGTGAGAATGCCAAGATTAAGAAGAATCGGTGGTGCGGAAGTGACTGAAGAAACTGGAGAAAACATTCCTCAGGGAGACAAAAGTCGTCAATATCCAAGACTCGTTCTGGAATGTATCGCTGATAATAATATTATAATAATTAACTAGATTCTAGATCTCTAGGAACTTGGTTAGCCCATTCTGCGAATATATCGCCTGGGCGGACAATTCAACCGAACTTGGTTAGCCCATTCTGCGAATATATCGCCTGGGTGGACAATTCAACCGAACTTGGTTAGCCCATTCTGCGAATATATCGCCTGGGCGGACAATTCAACCGAACTTGGTTAGCCCATTCTGCGAATATATCGCCTGGGCGGACAATTCAACCGAAAAAACACAAAATTTAGTTGCGTTCACTTATCGAATTAGATGTATCCAATATTTTTTTATTTGTATTTCAACACTTTTATTTTTCTTACGTTCGACGGATTTATTGCTTTATAACTATATTATTTCTTCCAATTAACCAGATTTTGTTTCAAATTATTATCGGTATCCATGAACGGGAATTTAACTTAGTAAAATAATATAATATTTCAGAAAAAATAACAAAAATTAAAACAAATGGTGAGTCTTAAGGGAAATACGAAGAAGGGGGGGAAATTGTATAGGTGTTAGAGATGACGAATATTTGAGATAAACTATGTTATGCTTTTTAAGTTTATTCTTAAAAAAGCAAAGGATTTTTTATCAGCTGCAAGAAATTAACGCCCATCCCACACTATACTCGTAACATCAGCGTTATGATGAAGAAATTCGGTCTTAACCTGGCGTGAGAGATTGCCGAGTTCCAAACTGTGGACCGACCTGGATATAGGCGTTTTATGGCATCCCTGTGTTTCTGATGGAACATATTGGGTGATATGATGGTGACTAACCGATACAACATCGCGTTGTTTTGCTAACTAAAAAAAATAAAATGAATAAAATGTGGATTGTATCCATTTTGCATTAATCAAAAATCAAAAAGACCGATCCATGAAACACATTTTTATTGAAATAAACATACTGTAATCAAATATTTGCAAATATCAAGCAGATCAAATGTGTTTTTCACTGTTCAATTACGTTTGAACAAAAAATCCCAAGCAAAATGACACCATATTTTCTAGATTATCTGAAAACATTTATAATATAAATTGAGACCTTTTTACATATACACATCTGTATTTTATCGGCCTCCGTGCCTAGTTGATAAGATTCCTGCCCTCAAACAAGGAGGTTATGGGTTCATTTTCTCTCGCTCACACATTTTTTAAAAAGGGTTTAAGTGTAGTTATCTCTTAAGACTTCTTTAACATATTTATGCTTGGTTAGAGAAGATTACCATATAACTATAAGCCCGCCATGTTCTACAATATACAACGTACGTGTATATATTATATATGTGGCGTTATGGCAGAAGTTGGTATGTCCGGTTTTTGTCTTTTTGTGTTTATTCTCCCAATTTATAGAAAATATTTCTCAGCATGTTGTGGCAAAACTTGGTGTGTCAGTCATTATCCAAACAAAATTTATATAGTATTGTTTGGAAAAACTTAAAAAATGCTTCTTTGTACTGATTTTAACAGCTTATCAAAGTTAATATTGCTTCTCCTGTAAACTAAGGTAAAACGGACATATCAACTTCTGCCATAACGCCACAGATATATAATATAACATAATATTGTGCCAATTTTGTAAAACTGAAATCACAGAATATTAACATTTAAGGGAATAAATAAGGATTGGTACTACAATCAATCCGGAAACGGGGTCAGTTGGGCACTTGATCCTGAAACACCAGCTTATTTAGCGCTTGATCCTGAAACACCAGCTTGTTTAGCACTTGATCCTGAAACACCAGATTATTTAGCAAGTGGGCTAACTACGAGTATTAGAACCCTGATGCAAACAAAACTTCGGCTCCGACAAACAGACTAGATACCTTTATAATAATCGTCACCGTCACTCCAAGTTATCACACCATTGGGGTAAGCACAGATACCTTATCTCCACTTTATTTGATCCTAGCACACATATTTCACTTCTGCTACATTCATACACCTTGTCATACGTAATATATTATTATAAAGTTCGCTCTTTCAGTATTTTATTCATTTGGTCATCCTTATTTTTTTCTAGATCTTCCTAACGTCTAAATTGTGTATGGGATTTAATTTTTTTAATTTATATTATTCAGACAATTTAATAAAATCATTCTTAATGGAGAATTTAATAACAAAGAATCGGACGGAAATGATTGAATTTGATTTGATTGAATTTGCAAATCAAGTCAATTATTCGAACCGGCAAGATATAGGGCGATAAGGATATTAATAAAGCGTTTTCGACAGCAGGGATCAGTAGTTGCGTAGTTGCTTTGTCTCTAGCCAGAAGTCGGTGTACTATCCGCACTAATGAGAATATTCAAAGGGTACAAGAGAATGTTGCTGATGATTACACAATTTCAACCAGATGACGTTCAGTTTGGCCTGGAACGTCTCGAACGACACTACAATGAGTTTTAAGCACCTCTTTGCGTATAAAAAACCCATATTTTTACAAGAATTGAAGTCACATGATCCACAACAACGTCTTGAATACTAAGACTGCTCTAAAACTGGGCTCTAAGACTGTGCTAGCTTAAATAATGATTTTATTAACAGGCAAAACTGCAGACTTGGATTATAATTCAGGGCAATTGATTAGCGAGAAGTGCATTCCCTTCGCAGTACAGTTTAGTACGATATTACATCAGAAAAAATAATCGGTGCATATTTTTTTCAAAAATCAATATGATTCTACTGTAACAGATGACCGATATCGGTCAAATGTAGAAAAAAAATTAAGCTGGCTGTCGAAGATAAACCGTTAATGTGGTATCAGCAAGATGGGACCACAATTCATAATACCCGAGTGCCGATGGACCTCTTAAAAACCATTTAAGCTGGTGGCTGTCGAAGATAACCCGTTAATGTGATATCAGCAAAATGGGACCACAATTCATTATCCGAGCGTCGATGGACCTCTTTCAAACCATTTTTGGAGAGCGAAAAAATTACAGAAAATCCGAGTTCGCTTGGCTACCATGTTCGCCTGATTTGAGTGCGCCAAACTTTTTCCTTTATGGATACTATATTGAAGAAATGTCTTCATATGAACGAGCCAGCAACAATACAGCATCCAAAAATAAACTCCAGCGGTACAGCCCAAAGTCCGGCGTTAAGTGGCGGGCAATGTATTGTAGAATATTTACAATATAATCATAATCATAATTATGCTCACCGACAAGACATCATATTTCGGATTTAATTTTACGAATAAATAAATGTTTTAAATAAATTTAATATTTCATTCGATGTTTTGCTTTTTTAATCAATACTTATAATTTATAGGGCAAACAAACGAAGCGTGACTTATGGGCCACCCTGCCCCTGACACATATCGATTTACATTGTAAATCTTTCATCACTCATTCTATTTGCGTGGCTATACCTACTGTGTCAATAGCACTTTATTCGTCTTAAGCACTGCATCTTCTTTCAATCTACAATATGTACATACTTTCTAATGTCCTTATTCTACAATACTGTACACTATTATTTCAAGTACTCTTCACAACGCTTCATTTATATCGTTTTAATCTTACGTTCATTGCATTTTGCCACGTCCAAGTTAATATTTTTTTTATTTGCGCTCTCTCCAAGTGATCCAAGCCATTTCCGCTCCAAAGTCATTTCCGTTACCGTTACCGTTACCGTGTATAGAAATAAAATAAATAAACTATTATACAAAATAGTTAGGAACAATCGTAGCATTTTATATCGACCTTAAGTTACTCGTAGTAAAAGTTTGTTGAAAGTGACAAAACAAAATTGTCATTTTAGAACCAATGAATGATCGGTAACAGGTTGAAAATCGCCGTTCCGCGTCATTTAATCGCTAGGTCGTCGGGGTTATAAACAATTCCGGGTTTTCCATCACCCCTAGACAGCCAATGGGATTGCGTACTTGAGACAAGCCACACCCCTCAGACAAAATACTATCTATTATGTTGCCGAAAGCCCTCCCACAAAGCACAGAAGCTTCGTATTACAGAGGAAAAGTCACTTTGCGGTCAAAGAATTATTTTTTCTAACCAGTTCGATGACACATTCTCAATAGTTATTATCCTAGTTCTGAAGAAGAGACGGTTATGCCCTTTTGAAATTTAAGATAACTGAATAAAAAAGTTACGGTTATTGGATTAACCTTTGAAGTGATCCTACTCACTTAATATGGTCTTAGATACCGTTAAGAGTGTTCGCTTTTCGGTTAAAACTTCAATATACAAGTTCGCGAGTCTGTTACGCTACTGGAGCAGAGCAGAGTACTGCGACTTATCGAGCTTCGTTTGGAGATCTCATTATGTATGTATGATTCTCTTTTGATTATTTAATCATTTGAGCAAAAAGCGAGACTTTACTCAAAACATCTCATGTTCTTATTAAGTAAAATGGAAACATATTATAATCGTGTTAAAAAAATTGTTAGTAGATATATGTTTCAAAATCATACTTAAATGAAGTCTTCTCACAAGATTATCATTATCTTTACACGTAATAACAAATTATTAAAGGAATATAAGAGTATAGAGCACTTTTAAAATAGTAAAAATATTCAATATTTTTTTCCTACAATTCAAACATATTTCTACAAGCATTATATGAAGTTTAATTGTTTATTTATTTAGTTTTAAAATAATCATAAACCGATTTTAACTAAATTAATTACGAGAACTTACATTTATACGTCAACTGTACTTAAATCTGCCTTTAATCTATAAAACACGTTGATAACAAAACCTTCGGATCCTCTCGTCCTTTTTGATAGTTTTTGGCATTTCGTTAAAAACTTGGTAACTTTTTAGTATAAATCCTTTTGACGTTTTAGTTTTTGTGAGGTGGAAGTCATTATGACTTCTCATGGGGTAATTATGGACATATTGACTGTACATCACACCTTTTCCGGTGTACTTTGACAACAAATTATTGTGTAACTTAAAAATATACACAAGATATAAAAAAATATAAATGTTTTACCTTGGAAAAATCTAGTTTACAAATCCTTATTTCTAATATATTAACTTTATTATAAAATAGTGTTGACCCAGTTGAAGTTTCCTCAATTGAGTTTCATTGCTCAGAAATATAACACTTGAACAATAATTCAAATGTGTTGGTATAATTGTATCACATATCAATTTTCACTTTTTTGCTATAAATTCAGAGTCAATCAATCAAAATTCAAATGCTTCTTAAGAATAATTTTCTAATATTTCATATTATCAACTTCTATTTCTCCGTCGGTTTTGATCACAATTTTTATAATCACCTTGTTTGGATGCAGCTGAATGGTCGTCTGAACCTATCAACGTTGGTCGTTTCAAAAATTTATGTTTGAGTGCTTGAAAATAAGAATATTTTTTTATCAGCGTGAATTTTTTTCAAGTGATCTTCTAATCTTGGAGGTTTCGTAGATTCATTGGAAAAAATTGGCAAATCAGGCACATTGGTAATATTTTGTTTATGGGCGATTATATAACGCCATACTTCAAATATTCGATTTTATATTGTCTACATTTCTTCTTTGTTTCCGCCTTGACTTTGTTTAAGAACCCGCTTAAGTACGCGCAACTATGTTACTCGTCTCGTACATATCATATAGGGTGTTTTTTTGGGTGTGATGGGATTTGTTTTTAAAATAAAAATACATATAAATGATTTAAATGGCCGTGTATTTGAATTCAATTGATAGGTTGTTTAATAACAATTATTTTTTGTAGATAATTTCATCCATATGTTGACCGTGGCTGGCTCTTATGTACTTTAACCGATCATAAGATGGGTTCCCATTAAGAACGATAGAACTTTAAAATAAAATAAAACAACAACTAATAAACCAAAAATGGATCTGAAGGTTTAATTTAAAGAATATTTCGTGCCTTTTATGGTTTAAACAAGATATCGTTCAAATGACTTCCACGGCTATTTTTGCACTGGGCAATTCGATCACGTCAATTTTCGATGACGCGGTGGAGCATTTCCGGCTGTATGGCGCCAATAAAGCAACAAATATTGGTCTCAAGTTCATCAAGAGTCTTGGGTTTGTTGGTGTAAACCTGTGATTTAACATAACCCCAAAGAAAATAATCCAGAGGCGTTAAATCGCACGATCTTGGCGGCAAATTCAAAATCCTATCACACCCAAAAAAACACCTTTATATGCTACCACTCGCTTGTTAAGACGTGTCGTCTTGTTTTCTAGGCCTATCGGTTGTAACTTGTCGTTTTGCAGTGTACGTTTCCTAGAAAAATCAAAATGACCCTTACATTATACGAATGTTGGACCCACGTGTACGAGTACGAATGGTTGATAATTATGACTCTTGCGACGATGCATGACTGAAAGTATGTCTGATAGTCAAGTAGATAAACGTTTGCTTAAAAGATGTTTGAGATCCAATTTTTTAGCGTCTTATTGTTCACTTGCTCCTCAGCAACCCCCAAATCTTTCCAGCGCCCACAGGGGGGCAGTAGCACCCACTTGGATAAGCCATATGTGAGACTCTGGAATCAGCTTCCATCTATTAAAAAAAACTTATTCCATCGTTGACGTGTTTGAAAAAGTGAAATGAAAAACATTACATCTCCCTTTAGTGAAATGATATAGTGTGCTTCCCTGCTTTCCATCGTATTTTTTCCAATCTTCAGTTGATTTTGTGTTTTTTAATTTTTATTATTTGTTTTTTTTTTGCTATTTTGGCACTGATTATTTTTTCCACTATGCATCAATAATATGAATCCTATTCACATCACCTTTCACTCAAATATTTGTAAAACAATTGTATGGTTGATAGAAGATATTGACACTTGGTAATAATCCCACCTATTTGTACATTGTTCAATAAAGTATTAAATAAACGCATAAAGTTGTATTTCAAATATGTTTTTATTATCTGGGATGCTACCTCCGATTGATTCAATAAGTTGACAGATGTTATCTGACAACATGGTCCAAATAACGTATATTATCTGCATTGTCCGCCCCCTCGAAACGTTTTTAATTCGCATATGCAAACAAATTTGTGTATTAATTTTAAATAGTTCATATGACTCGAGTTGACACTTGCAATGCCTAGTGTGTGTGTGTGTGTGTGTGTGTGTGTGTGTGTGTGTGTGTGTGTGTGTGTGTGTGTGTGTGTGTGTATGTGTGTGTGTGTGTGTGTGTATGTGGGTTTGGGTGTCCGAGACTTCTTCATAACATTTTTTCATAGCTTCTTCATGCTATGAAGAAGCCTCGAACTTCTCGGTCTGGTTATCATTTCATCAGTTCTTCCTGTAGTACGATATTTATTCTAATTACAAATGTGTAGGTTTTTACAAATAACATAATATAATTTTAATACGAAAACATATAGAGAATGATGCATACTCGTATGATGAAATATGATGCGTACTCGTAAATGTAGGGTAATGCTTTCCACAACTATTTTTTTTTTCAAAAATTTATTTTATTATCATTAGTAAATTAGGTAAAAAATTTATTAATAAATTATATAATCATTAGTAAATTAGGTAAAAAATTTGAAAAATGAATCGCTCAACTTACCTTATTCTGAAAATAATACAACACTCAAAGTTGAACTTAATACGAGTACTATGAAAAGCAATTTCCAAACCTGTCAGGAGTAGCTTCTTAAGAATATAAATAAAATACGAGGCATATCCAGTAACTAAGTGTACTGAATTTTTGTGGGTTACAATTTTTTTTATTTAAACAAAAAAATTACGTGGTTTCCGTAGTACATATGTAAGCAATTTTTCGACAAGTCGCCATTCCTCTCAATGCAGGTGGTGAAGCGAGGTATTAACTTTTTGATGCCTTCCTCGAAGTAGTCTCCCGCCAACCCTTCCGTCCACTTCTCCACCTCCTCCTTGACCTCCTCGTCGGTTGAAAACCTTTTTCCACCCATGTACAGCTTCAGGGAGGTAAAGAGATAGTAATCTGAAGGTGCTAGGTCAGGGGAATGCGCGGGATGGTTCAGGACATCCCATTTAAACGAGGCGAGCAGTTCCTTCGTGGCGTTGGCCATGTGTGGTCTTGCATTGTCGTGCAGCAGGCAGACTCCCTTTGTCAGCATGCCTCTCCTCTTGTTCTGAATCGCCCTCCGCAATTTTTTTAGGGTCTCACAGTA
Source organism: Odontocerum albicorne (assembly GCA_949825065.1). Lineage (NCBI taxonomy): Eukaryota > Metazoa > Arthropoda > Insecta > Trichoptera > Odontoceridae > Odontocerum > Odontocerum albicorne. Next base: position 38,776,875 of record OX463843.1, on the reverse strand, counting down.
TCTTGCAGAGTTAATGGTCTCCCCTTGAGGTATATATTCAATTAAAATTATGCCTTGACAGTCCCAAAACACGGATGCCATGATTTTCTTGGCTGAAATTGTGGTTTTGAACTTTTTGGCGGAGGGTGAAGAGGTGTGACGCCACTGTTGAGACTGCCTTTTGGTTTCAGGCGTGTAGTGTGCAACCCAAGTTTCATCTCCAGTAACGATGGAACGGAGAAATTCATCTCCATGGAGTTTGCAGCGCCTCAAAAACTCTTGCCTTTTTACAAAATTTCGCACTTGGCGGGAGATTGGTTTGACATTTTTCACGAAACGTGTTGTCGCGTCGACACTTCTCAACGTACTGACCTCGAACCGGTCTCGTTGCGGAGAAGAAGGGTCAGGCTACACGGAAGTGTAGCCAACATGTCGAAAATAAAATCCACCCGGTCGTGAGAGCCTCAGTACACTTACTTTCTGGATACGCCTCGTATTATCATTTTACGTAAACAAATATTTCGAAATAATACAGAAACACAATAACTTGTATAATTAATTATCAATACAATTTGGCGGCATTTCTACCGGAATTACGGTATCTGTCAACCAACCGGAATTATAATAGGAAACAACGTTTTTCTTAATTATTTACTTACTGTTTGTTGTATTCAAAGTTGATTTCGAGTCAAAAGATACTGCATATGTACAATGACGATCTACTAGGGGTGTAACAATGGGTAAGCGAGAGGGGCACAGCCCCGGGCGCAGCCCGGATTGGGGCGCAGAACTAGAACTTCATTGAATGTGCAAAAAAATGTTCTATTTTCTTATGTCGACAACCAGTGATAATTTAGTGTTAAAAACTACTGACTTGCAAAATATTTTCTAAAGAATATTAGTTACACAATGTGCACATATTTTTTAAAAATAACGAAAAATTAATATTTTCAAGAATTTAAAATATCAAAGACTGCCGTGCCGTTGTACGCATTAGGATATAAAAAAGCAATAAATATCTTATATCTTTTGATCGATTCTTTTATTACCTAAATCTGCTAATTGTAACCGAGCACTCTTCAACTTAATATTTATAGGTAGTAGAAGAACATTTCTATATACCTACATAAATACGTGTTCAATGAAAAAAAATCGTTGTGAAAAATACATGTGAGTCGCATTTTTTTTCTGCAACTAGTGACTCCTGAAGACGAACTGTGAGCTTATTCTAAAACGTTGAGCAGTCAACTCTAAATACAATTAAGTAATTTTTTTTTTTAAATCCAATAACGCCCAATATCAACAGCCAAGATCTCAAATACGAGTATCTCACCAGAATAATATTTAAGGGCCTAAATGTGAGAAATCAACCTTATTTATTTTTGTTTCGTTGCCATCGTCCTTGAAGCCTCCGGGCCGAAGAGAAGCGTCCTTCTACAAGGTCATGGAAGTCGTCAAACGAGTCGACAGATTAATTGAGTGATGCGACCTTTTAATAAGGTGATTTAGGGGTTCATTACAAATAAAACAGTTACACTAAATTATTTTACTTTATTTGTATGAAAATGCCCGTGTTATATGGGTTCACACATTAAATGTTGACAAAGTTAATTTCAAAACAGTTTGACAAAGTTAAATTTGAAAAATCAAGCCGCATTTTACGAAAGTTTATTTTATTAACAAAAATAAGTAATGCCAGGCAATAAGTCCACCAGATTTACTCGTACCTTGCATGTAACCATATATTTATTCATAAATTCCAAGTGCTGCAACTTTGATATGCTTGAAATATAAAACCCTTAAGTTGTTGGTACTTGGTCATGCCGTGCCGAACTTTTGTTTCGATTATTGACAATTTTCTTAAAAAGTTCTACCTATATTTCTAAAATATAATATCCCACGTCCGATAACTTTGTTTGATTAAGGAGAGTAAGGTGTGGTGTTCCTTAGTTGGACCGGGATTAAAAATACGAAATTTCTTTCCGGACTACCACAGTATACACTTTGTTAAATATATTATAAATACGAGTAGATCTCAAGATATTTATGAATCAAAGATTCAGGCCTCATTTGCTTTAAAATGGTCTCACATTCAAGTAGGCGCTGGAAAATTTGGAGAACATAGCAGAGAGACAATATTCTTCGGTCCCATTAATCAAGTCTTCAAGTTGAGAACCACTGAAGTAGACATGTAACTTGCAGTTCGTCCTCGCATATGCTGGTAATGAGTAGAGGAATGAGAAAGAACAACATTTGCACAAGTCTACCACTTTTGAGTATTGTTATCAGTCGAACTATTTGCTTACCATTGTTCGTCAACAGATGGCATAAAGACTAAAAACCATCTTGTCTGCACTAAAAATAAAAACATTTAAATGATGTATAGAGATGAATCTATGGTATAATGAGGAATGTTGCCTAGGCATAAAGTGAGCACTTAACTCAGCCTTCAAAGGTGGTCATAAGCCCACAAAATACCAATTAAAATAGATACCGTCTCCTATATATCCAAAACGGATAAAATTAAATTCTATATAAAAAAGATACTTTTGATATTCCTACTAACCTCTTTCAGCCGCTATCAGCCTGTCGCGTACATTCTGTTGAGAACGAAGGAGTTCTGAAGCTGCAAGACGCGATCGCCGTGATCTCCACCGTGCATACTCAAGTCTAGCTATACGTCGTTGTGCCGCTTCCTCGACATTTTGATGAACTAAAGCAGATCGGTTGCACTGAAAAAGAAGAAAGAAAGTTATAGCAAAAACATATAAAATTGTGAAACATTAAAAAAGGAACTGAATAATATTGTTAAGTTCATAGACGTCTTTGTTCTTGGCGGCAACAATAGCTCGTTCACTCAGCCAATCATGATTCTTATAATTGATTTGAATATAGGAAAATACTTTTTCAACCAATTCTTATTTTGGTGTCACAATTAGTGATACAGCAGTGTTTTCGCAAACGCGTCATTTTGACATAACGTGAAGAAAGCAGTTAACGTTGTAGCCGGTGGATTCAGGGCTATTTGTTGCACATTTGCAGCTGTGAAATAAACGCGTTGTCCATTTTCTAGATGTACTGCTAAGTGAACAACAGCTGGGCTTCGTTCATGTATGGGAAATAAAAGAATTCGCTATACAGCTTCATTGCTGCTTATGTATCTTCCAGCCTGATACTGTGCGATTTCATCGATATGTATGACCGCATTCCCATCCCGTATTCTGGTTGCACGCCAAAAACTGCCATGTAGCTGCCTTTATTCACGTACTTACAAATGTATTTGATCAATTTAATGGAGTTACAGTATTCCACGTTTATGTGCGCTTTGTATGTTTTTGATAGCAAAGGCGAATATGCAACAACCCAACGGTTGTCTACTTCGATGTCACCGTTTCGCATTTGTATGGTTGCTAATTTATCGCCATCTTCTGTTGATCTTCTTCTGTATAAAGGATATCCATCGTTTCCTGTAACTGTGTTGGATACTAATGCTCGAGGATATCGCTTAGAGCATTTTTCGTCTATCATGCATGGTGAATTTGGATTCAGTGTACCGCAAGGTCTATGTATCATATTTTTCGTCACAACTTCATGTAAATCATTATCGACGTCGGCCTCGGGTATTTCAGCGCACATTACATTGTCGATTTCGTTTGAAGTGATTTTGTTATAGAGCCAGATTAGTACTATTGTATATATATATGCATGTGGCCATCCTCTATTTTGCCATTCCACTGAATATATCCAGCAGCGCACAGACCCAAACACTTCAGTAAAATTCGCTAGTTGTTTAAATAAATACTGACATTGTACTAAAAATACGTAAAATATAAGTTGAAAGTTTCACTTAAATCGTCGCCATAAACTTGCTCTCTCCAAACATACAACTTTGACAAGTTATAATAAAACAACGGAAGAACCTACAAAAACAATAATTTTTTTCTGAAATCTATGCGATGTTAATAATAAAAATCACTACTTATTTTAATTCTGTAGTACATTCAACAATATTGAATTATGAGATGATATTCAAGGTTTGGCCCCATTCTGCGCCGGCCCAAATGGCGCACTATACAGTCACTCTACGAGTATATGAATTGAGGATTTTCAATGCCCCAATAGCGACTATTATGCTTTTTAACAAAGCCAGCCAAGTCGAAATATGCCTCGTCTATCATGATGATTGTTTGCCAAAAATGGTGGTCGTCTATACCGACCTGTAAAACCCGAGCACTCCAATCTCGCCGCCGTTTATGGTCATTTTCCTGTAGTTCTTGTGTCAATTGAATTTTATACGGATAAAAATGCAAATCTTTTTCGATATTTTTTAATAAACATGGAGACATTCCCAATTCTTGTGCACGGCGTCGATGAGAAGTGCACGGACGTTTATCAACACTCTGCCTCACTGCATCATTTTTGTCTGGCGTACGTTGGCTACGTTGTCGTCCAGGCTTTGCTTTATCTCCCAATGTATGCAAATTTTCAAAATTATTCATTACACGCTGCATGGTTGACTTGCGTGGCACATGATTTAAACAAAAAAAAAACACGCAATTTTCTTCGCGTATTCATAATTGAACAATTATTTAAATAAAATGTTTTAATAACTTTAACACGTTGTTGCGAAGTTAGATGCTTTATAATAAATTGTTATTGATTACTCTCCACTACTGTTAAATATGAACTGACAAACAACAGCCAAATCAAAATGGCGGCCAAACAAAATCGGTCTGGAACATAAAACGCACCGTGTATAATTTATGGGTTGTCATTTAAAATATGTACGCAGTTAATGACGGAGTAAATAATTACCGAGCAAACTCTTTAAATACAATCAAAGCAATTGATAGCCGGTGTTCTTTTCCACTGTTGATGATAATTATCATATTTTCTAGATACCACTAGTAATAATGTTTGTAATGCATTTGTCAAAGATTAAAATATTAAAGTTTAGCATGTGCAAATGTGGATTCAATGAGGAAACGTTGGATCATATATTTTTTTAATGCTCGCTAAATGATGAATACGTGATCTTTTATAAAGATCTACTCGTATTTTTTATAAATAACTCTATACTAAACAATATGAGAAAGCTCATTACATATGTACTCGTATCTCCCTTAATTAGCGGAATGCTAAGAAAGCTAATAGTTTGAAATAATTCATTGTGGATAACGAGAGTTTACTGTGATTCTCGTATATATCTTTTATTCTCACTGAACGTCAATTAACTCATTATTGTTTGAATAAGAACACTCAAAATCAGGTGAATAGCTACATAAAAAAAATCTAAATATATCGCAATCGGCCGTTTTCCGATACCTGATAATAACTAAAGGAATTTTATTTCACTTCAAATCTATAACTTTTGACATTATGGCATTTATTCAAATCAATTAGCTCGTTTGTCCAGTTTTTTCGGTCTGTTAAATAGGGAAACACGAACAAGCAAAAGTACAAATTGGGACAGATACTATATGTGTGTACACGAGTCATGTCAATTATTCGTCATTACCGAGGGGACCTCTTTGTCGACCCTTGCCGTGTATGATTCGGTCACTATCAAACGTTAAATAGTTAAGGGTCATTCAATGTGTAGCCCTACCCAGTAATTAAATAAATCTGAAGTAAATGTATTATTTTTTTATAAAAATAATACATTCACTTCAAATTATTTATCACAATTATTGAAAATCCATAATTTATGGATTGCCATCTAAAAATGTGCGCAGTTAGATGTCGGAGTCAGTAGTCACTCAGCGAACTCCTTAAATACAATCAAAGCAATTGATAGCTGGTGTTCTTTTCCACTGTTAATGATAAATATTTTATTTTCAACGTATGTACCACTTATAATAATGTTTGTAAAATGTATTTATTGACAAAATAAACGACACTTAAGTATCCTTTACATATCACACAAACAATTATGAAACAACACGTATGTATCAACATCTTCCAAAACCACTAATTCAGAATACATAAACCTTAAGTATGATACATGTTTGCTTTTTACACATTTAAATTCTAAAATTTGATATATTTATTTGCTTACTTCTTCATATATTTGGCATAATGACGGTAAGAGTTAGTATCATTAAGAATCGCCATTTAGTAAAATTTGGTTGATCTGTATTACAATAACTGCATAATTTAACCTTTGTCCGGTTATTGGCATTTGATTTATTCATAAAATTAATAAACTGAAAATCATAGATATGCTTAATCTCCCCAAATCAAAGATGGAAATTCTAGTTCACCACTACCCGAACAATTAAGCACCTCTTTTTAAATATTTTTTATGTGTTATATGATAACATAGTATGGAATATAATATTCTGCAGTATAATCTGTTTAATTTCGATCGGTAGGATACATACAGACAACCGCCGTGGTCTAGTTGGTAAGACGCCTGTCTCCCAGCCCGAAGGTTGCGGATTCATATCCCGCTGGAACCCAGATTTTAAAAAAGGATTCCAATCTGGTTCTCACTTAACGCCACTTAAACATCTTTCTAGTTAGATGTAAGAGATTGCCACATAGCAACAAACCTGCCAGATCATACTATATACAACAAAAGTGTAATACAATACAATACATTACATTACACCGCATTCCCGATGACGAACTGTAAAACAAACCTACGGCATAATATCCGCAGAGGTGGAACACAAAGTTTTGAAATTCACTAAACTACTAGCGAAGTCGAGTTTTAAATGTTTGAGATATCTTTGTGGAATGTATTCAACGAAATTGTCAAGTTTTTATTCATAAAAATGCAATGTTACTATCAAAATTTCTCAAGAAATTTACAATTTACCTATCGTAACACTGTCAATGTCTACGCCTATTAATGAAGATAAAATTGTCCGTAGATAACATTTCCCCTTATGTTGAACGTTCGCAATGTGTCCATAAGTCAGTTGGGGGCGGCGGCCAACCGCATAATATGCTGCATATTTTATGAAGCCTGGGAACTTGCACGTGCCACTGGAGAGCGCAACGAGGGGGCGCTCGAGTAGACGGGGGCCTGCCAGTGGAGTCTCGGAAACGTCAGGGAACGGGTAATAATACGGGTGCACCTCTATATCTCGATCGAGAAATAAACTCGTATGTCCATGATGTGGATAGATAAAGCATACGTGTGTATTCCGAGGGTTTAGGGTTCGATTACCGATGGTACATGAAGAAAAAAGGCCCCAACCTGGTAATGATCATTCAGTAGCAATATTCGTATGCGCTAGACATGTGTGAGTGTTTGCCTCTTAATGTGCGGTAGCATTGTCAACACGAGATATGACAGACTACAAGTTCAGTACCCACTCTAGTGGTTTCTTTCGGAGCTTCCGGGGTCAATTCCCGATGGTACCCTAAAAAAAGAATCCGAGTCTGCTAAAAGAGTTTGTCCGGTGACAACATCTCACGCGCTAGACATGTGCGAGTATTGTTGCCTTTTTACGTGTAGGCTGGTATTACCAAAACACGCGATAAATAATCGTGAATTCAATATCTACTCCTATGAGTCTAAACCCGTAGGCGTGATTAATGGAGCCGATGACGTTTCCTGACCACGCTCTTCAATACGTCCACATCACCAATTTGGATATTTTTAAGGGTACCATACAAACGAATGAATGAAAAGTTTAATGTACTGCAATTATATATCATATTGTAAAACTATATTAAATGTCAAAATTTAAATCGAGCCCAAGACACCAGCTTGCTTAGCAAAAATATTAAGCTGGAACTGACGGTTATAATGCAATATATCCTCAATAAGATAGAGGCAAAATCCTAGTTTACTGGGGACACGACAAATCAAAGGCAACAAACCAAAATCCATTGAATCTAAAATTGAGTGTCCACTTTAAATTACCTGTTTTTATTTTGTTCTTTGTCTTATTTTCCACAAACTTTGTATTTATACAATTACTTGTAATGTAAATAAATAAAATATACTGATTGATGGCTACTGTCTATAAACACTACACATATACAGTACACTACACCTAAAGTCGAATATGTTATTATCACATATCGGAAAATCTACAAAGGATTCTTTGTAGTTTGTCTTCCTTTGGTAGGTTTTCTACGGTTTTCTTACATATGCAGATGCGGGGAAGTATCTAATCAAATGGCCGCAACTACCGTCTTCCTATACTTACACTCAACTTATATAAATTGATTTTGTTATATTTTTGACCCGTAAATAATGGTGGGCACGAGCCCCAAATAAGAGCGCCCATAGCTTTCTAAACATTCATTTCGTCGTATAGATCATGACTGAGCATCGTAACTCGCATTATAGCCTCTCACGACACCGCTCTATACATTTCTGCACTTCGGTTCGAAGAGCAGGGTTTAAGGATAGTCCTGTTGCGTTTCTCAGTTAGGTCAGTTCAACGTATTGGGACTCTTCCTGTTGTACGTCGTCATTCTACACCTCCAGTAACCACAAGCCTCTCTGAACTGTCTTCATGGCCACGAGCAATGTGCCCAAAGAATCGGAGGACTCGTCGAATGCATATTGTCGAAAATATGTCAGTGATTCTCAGTTCTTCGAGAATAGACAAAAAGTCCGCCTTATTGTCCATGGAGTTCATCCACCCTTCTTCAGCAACACTTTTCAAATGAATCTATTCTACGTCTCTCGCTTGCTCTCAGAGTCCAAGTCTCCGCGCCATACATAAATATTGCGAAGAGCTCTCTAAACAGGACTATACAAATTTTTCTTTTATAAGTATTACTCGATCGCTCTTTTCTTATACTTTTCATACATTATTTCAATGTTTACTATATGAAAATCGGGGTATTCACCGGATGGATGGGTTTTATTGTTTAGTCATTCTGACTCAGTTTTGATGTTTTTTTTCTTTGTTGGTATTTTGGTATATACATTGTATATTTTTCGCTTAAGGTACAGTTAAACACATGCAAATGAAGGAAAAATAATTGAAATGTAAATGGGAGAAATTATACCCTGTGACGCGGTGATATGGCGGGAAAACGGTAATCCAGTGGTCAGTGGTCCAGTGGTCTAGTGGTCAGTGCAACTACGAGTATTTGATTATGATTGTCGATGTAATTGTTCTGATATTTTTAACAATTTTGTATGCATTTTTATATTCATAGTTTTTATTGAGAGATCATCATCGTAAACACTGTACATTTTCTTTCTTTAGCAGATATTTATTATTATTCTTTAGGGGATGAATCCACTCTTTTCTCATGGAAAAATAAAATTATTCAAATTCTTGAAAGGTAAATTATATCGTATTGTATTATATTACACTATCGGTTAAACACAATCTGTCGGGTTTATTTCGATAGTAATTTATCACGTTAAATTCTTAAAGAGGCCTGAAGTGGAAACCAGATAGATGTCCTTTTAAAAAATATAGAGTTCCAGCGAGAATCAAACCCGCAACCCCCAGATCAGTAGACAGTACCTTATGAATAAGGCCACGAAGGTGTCAACAATGCAATATAAAACGTCTACTGAATAAGTCCTAAACTGCTCACTAGCTTATCCAATAGTAGATCAAGTGAGCTATTCTCGGGCTATGGCCTACTCATTTCTTTATTTTCACAGCCTTTTAGTTCATTCGGTGTGCCACTGAAATAAAAGGTTCCATAATGAAGTAAAAGGGTATATTCTAAACTAATTATCAATACATTTTTGGATCGATTAAAATTTTCTGTTTTATATAAAGAGGACTTAAAAGTACTCTTGGTGCGCCCTTGAGTATTCGGGCCTTAACGTTAATACAATAACATAACGAGGGCGGCTCTTGTCGCGGATTCTATCTTAATTCAATTGTAGATAGTGTGAGGAATAATATATTGATGGATCATATTTAAATACAGCACTTACAATAGCAGGATTTTCCAAATTTTAAAGTCATATAAGCTACTTAGGATAAACGCTAGTTCCATTTTATCATATAAAGTCTAACCTTGATATGTGAAGTTAAATATATTTTTCTTTTCAGTTCAGTTCGGTCTCACCACTAACCACACTGTTATGGGGGATACAATAAATCACCATTTAGCATGACCTACATTCGAAGATTGAATTTATTGTAAGTGCGACGTTACATAGTGACTAAAAAGGAACTGCCCCCGGCGACGACACACCTGAGTGTGAAAAGACGGACTCAAGGGCAATCATCACCGAAGAAGGGAAACGACTCGCAGCGCGGTAAATATTGAATATATTATAAATCGGTTTAAGACCTGGAATTCAAGCGGCCAAGTTGCCAGCTAAACTGTCCATCAAACATAACTACTCGTAGATCGGAGCAGCTATTCGCGAGAATTGGAGCAGATCGAGATAAGGACAAGACAGAAGCTAAAAACTGTATTAAAGCTTATTTCAATCTTACTTTTACGAGTACACGTCGGCAGCCGTGGTCTAACAGTTAACATTCACACTAAACAGGTGGACGCCTCAAGTTCGATTCCTGATGGATCAACTTCTAGGCAAGTTTTATTCTTAGATCACGTACATTAATCACTAATTATCCTCTTTATATGGTGGAATGTTTAATTAAGTATAAATCTATGGTTTTCCATCACTCATATTGTCATAATTTTCATAGATTCTTAAAGCCCTATTAAGGAACATAAATGTGGTGTCATATAAATCTGCCAAACGAATGGCTACAGCAGGTTGGAACTTTATGTCTCCTTGCCATCGGAACCAAGGTTTGCCCTTTCAACGTTGTTTGTTGGATGAGATGCAACAGTATGCACATAATAATCCAATATACGAGTACATACAAGTATCTTCCATCCACAGATAGGAATTTATTATCATCATCCCTTTTTCCTTTTTTACTGCCATTTTTTTTAAATATATTTTTCCAAGTAATTTTAGTTGTTTCTAAAAATGATCGCTAAAATTATCACAACTCACTTGTGTTAGCGAATTTTTTACCCACAACTTAAAAACAAAGTCAACGTGGAAAAGGAAATGAAATGAGGAAATGAGACGTGTCATGATGATGTGTAACTTATAGAGTGGAGTAAATAAGAATGAGGTTTTAAATAAGATGTGTATAATTACTGTTATACTTAACTAACGATTCTCTACTTCATTTATTCACTAGTGTGTCAAAAATGATTTTAAAAATCTGTAATGGTGACGCGACACTCAAAGATGATATCAGCTCTTGAAGGCCAATCCGTCCACGAGCAATTGGTGCAATTTCACTCTTGAATTCGACATAAAAATGTGAAATTACTTTCTGGACGACCTAATATAATAAAATAACAATTAAATAAATTGTGAAATGTGTAAATCTCTCACTAAGAGATAAATTATTATTTAAGTTTGTCTATATACTTAGGTATATTTTAGACAGAAGCTATTGACGCACATTTGGTTTATACTCGTATGAACGCATGTCGTCTATTTCGGTAAAATGAAATAATGAGAAAAAATGGGGTGAATAGGGAATCAGTGCTAAGGCGCAATTAGGGCGGCGTAAGGTATAAACACTTGATAATTCACCATATGTGTATGATATCATATCATATCATGCTGTGTGTCATTAAAAAACGATATATACTACACTGGGTGACTACCGCTTGAATAAATTATATAGGCAATGAGGCGAAGCGAATCGTGTCAATTTAAAGTGAAAACCTACATCCACCATATGTCGTATGAAATTACAATACAAACTGTGATTTCAGCAAAACAATCTATTTAACCCTACTCTATTACAATATATTTCAGAGCTCTTGAATATTATCAGTTTAAGACGTTAGTGCCGCTTTATTCTCGATGTATGAAATGAAAATTTGCAAGATATTGACAGGAATGCACAAGGAAAATAATATACAATATTTCTTTCGATATATTATCTCTTTATCTTATTCACTGCAGTTTGGAACAACACACAATCATTTTCCGCAAGTCAAGAGATGCGGTTTATTCCTGTCTCTTGGAATTTTGAGGATACGTCTATAAATCCAAATATAAAAGGGTTGGATTATACGTGATGTTTCCTTGTTCAGTGTCCACGCCTCCATTTCATAGACAGCTAAGAAGACGTGACATTGAACCATATGAATTCTCAATTCCAATATCAGGTCTCGGTTTGTAAAAGGAGGCTTCATTTTATTGAAATTACTTCTCGCTATCTCTATTCTCGGTTTTATTTCCTGAGAGGGATCCCATTGTTCGTTTACTCATATTTGATAATATTTATATTGATTGACAAGTTATAGAGGTTCGCTGTTAATTATTAAATTTGGACATGGCGTAGAATTTATCGACACTGTTAATAATTTAGTGTTTTGGATTTTCATTTAAGTCCATTTAGATTGATGGCAATTAATATTTCCTTTTTTTCTTTGTAAGACATCTATGTTTTCAGCAAGAATTACCGTATTTGTCAGTGAACCTTATGCATTTACAACTCCAGGTGTTTCCTTATGTAAAACTTATTTAAATATAACATTTAGCATAGATAAAAATCTGAATAAATGCTGTAGAAATACGTGCACTGGCAAGAATGTATGGGCTGTCAATGGACAGAATACGAAATGAAATGATTAGAGATGAATGTAAAGTTAAGGCTGATGTATTGAGTAAGATGAATAAAAGCTCTGAGATCGTATGGGCATGTATAACGAATTACTGAAAAAAAAAACATAAAACATGCAGTGCTAATGTGGTGGTAGGCTGAAAACGTGGTAGAAGAAGATACAAGAAAGTATGGATGGACCGAGTGAATACTATTTTCAAAGAAGGAAACGTAAAAGTCGTATGGATGTAGAAGTGGGGAAAGATAGAGAAACTGCTTGGTAATATGTACCTATGTATGTATTAAAAATAAGAGGTGACGAAATGCATCCTTGTGTTATCTTCTTCTTCAGCCGTCTCTCCGCTGCTGGATGTAGGCCTCTTCTAAAACCTTCCACGCCTCCCTGTATTGGGCTTTTCTCGTCCATTTTCTACCGGCGACAGGGATAATGTCGTCAGCCCACCTCTTCTGGGGCCGTCCCATCGGTCTTCTCTTATCCCACGGCCTCCATTTCAGGACTCTGGGTGCCCATCTTTCATTTCGTTGGCTCGCAACGTGACCTGCCCATTGCCATTTCATGCCAGCAACACGGTCCATTATGTGGACAACCTTAGTCCGTCTCCGATTTCTTCATTTCTGACTTTGTCTATCAGACTTATGCCCAACATTCGTCGTTCCATGGACCGTTGTGCGCATTTTAGTCTGTGAATGATATTGGCAGTTAATGTCATCGTTTCCAAGCCACTCGTTAGCACAGGGAGGACGCATACATCGAAGACTTTTCTTTTTAGATTGGTGGGAACTTCCTTGTTCTTGAGAACAAAAGTCACACACATTTCCCCACTCATTTACTTATCTACATATACTATATTCATTCTTATAATTTATTCACAATTCATTTTTTCATTTTTTTTTTTTTTTTTTTTTTGTCACCCATTCAATATAAAACAGTGTGTGACGACACAAATTTATGTATATTTGTATTTAATATTATGTATATATCATCATATTTATATATGTATTTAATCGTTTATAATTTCTCATAATCATTCATAAAATCAAAACAATTACCACAAACCTATCCTTTCCCGATTCCCAAAAAGATCCAAAAATTTCCAATAAATATCTTAACAGTCAGAACTTATCCGATGAAGGAGTAAGGTGTCCTACCATCGGACCGAAACTCCGAACAAGCTATCCATCACTTGTATGGTCGAGTTTTCTAAATGCTGCCCAGCCCAGTCCAATTCTTCTGGGTATTTCCGCTATTTGGTTATCTTTTCCCAATTTGACTTTATGTCCGAGGTATATGTATTCGTCAACAGCTTCGATTGTCTTATCTACTTTGCGATTTCTGTTGGATGGACTCAAAATTTTTTTTTTATGATGTTCATTTCTAAATCAAATTTTAGGGACGCGGCATGGAGTTCCTTAATCATGTCATTTAATTCTGTCAGGTCATTACTTATAAGTACAATGTCATCCGCGAAACGGAGGTGGTTCAAATAAATTCCATCAATCCTTATTCCCTTATGTTCCCAGTTTAGTGTTTTAAAGATATTTTCCAGAACTAGTGTAAATAGTTTGGGTGAGATGGTATCCCCTTGTCTAACACCCCTCTTGATTTAAAATTTTTCTGTTTTTGTATTTTCATCAATTCTTATATCCATTGTGGTATGTTCGTAAATAAATTTGATCAATCTTGTGTACCTTGAGTCGATTCTTGTGTCATTTAACGCTTCTATTATTCCCCACTTTTCTACAGAATCAAAAGCCTTTTTATAGTCGATAGATGGGTTTTTATATTGTATTCTGTGGTTTTTTCAATAAGTACGCGTAGAGTTTGTATATGATCAGTAGTCCCAAACCTTTTCTTGTTCTATTGGTTGGTAGAAATCCAGTTTGGGTGTCAAGCGGTTTGTAAGGATTTTCATGAACAGTTTGTATAGATGAGATAGCAGACTAATTGGTCGATAGTTTTCCAGATTTTCAGGATCTCCTTTCTTGTATAGTAACACCACCTCAGCGTTTTGCACATTTTTCTGGTACACATTTTCCAAAACCAACCAGGCACGTGTACGAGTAGACATTCACATTGATATCCAATCATCTTAGCACCGGGACTGCAATATCTTGTATGTTCTAAGTCGTGGAAAACTAGTGACTGAGCATTTATTACCAACAAAATATTATACGCGTGTTTAGTTGAGCAGTTATTTAAATATGTATTTCTTTTTAATAAACAATCTATAAATAAAATAGTGAAAGGGCTAGAATAAAGATTATAAATTTAAAAAAACAATTGTGTATTAAATTAATGTATTATTGATGCACATATATTATTTCGCATTGATTAATGAACTATTATAAAATCCATTTGTGTCACCTATGTATTGTTTATTTTTTTCTAAAATAAATCTTCGGAAACTAATCAACAAATCCATCGGTGATATTAAGATTTTTTTCAAAAACACGTATTGTTGGCTATTTTATTAAATCAGAAACTCGATTAATTGTATGACAGGCTGAAATGTGTAGGTTTTTTATGTCATTGATTTAGGGTTCTCTTAATCGAAAAGCTATACTTCTTTAGGCTCTTCTATTTCTTGCAAGCTCCAGTATGTGGCGCAAAAATGTCTCACGTTTTGGCGCAAAATGTCTCACACGAGAACTTACCAGTACAGTACGATTCATAAATAACATTTAATATTTAACAGCAAATCGGTAATAAAGTTCACGGAATAACAAGAAACGCAGACAATCGAAGAACAGAAAACAAAACATAAATAATACACATCATGTCATGTCACATACTCGTATTGGGTGCGGAAGTTGGAGAGGAGGGAGGGTATAAAATAAATTATTTTCTTTTTAAGTTAAGACCAGTCAAAAGGTCTCACTTTGGAGCTGAGATACAATGTGAAAATAAAAACAAACGTGTATTATAAACCAGATATTTCTAATAACTTAGTTTAATTTGATCATAAAGATTATCTCGAAAGAAATCTCTGGAATGTTATCTAATTTGTGTGAAAAACATTAAACTCTTCATTGTAACTTTTGCACGCTCTTGATATTAAAGTTCTGGTAATACGAGAATCTACATTTCGGGGAATTTAATGAAATTGTTTGTCGCATTGTTCATATTGGTATATGAAATATGATTTATTTTAAAAGATATGGGCTATCTATCTATCTACGGATAATTTTGTATAATTGATCAGTGATCAATTTTGAATAATTTTGTTTTCAATATGAATTTTGAATATGAAATGTTATTTGTTTTAAAAGATATGGACAATCTATATGTCATGTCTTTGAATAATTTTGTATACTTGGTCAGTGATCAAACAACGATCTGATAAAGTTTGAATTTGGAACAAATCGTATGCTTCTGTATAGAAAGTCAACGACGAAAGCTTTCGAAAGATTACATAACGCACGAATTTTCTCTACACCTTCTTAGTCACCATATGCTACTCGTATATAAAAATCATATATTGGACTAACATTGTTTTCAGTCTCATTAATCGAATCTTAGAATTTATAATCACTGGACGGAACTCACGGTTTGACATCGCACGTGTTAGTAATATTATCTCGCGCGTAAAAAAGCAACAACGTTTGCACGTGTCTAGCTTATACCAAACTAGAACACTTTTTTATTATATTTTAGTACTTAGTAATAATACTTTATTTCCATGGTCTTACTACTACTTATCAAAGTGTTTATTGTTCCAGCTATTTGAAGAAAAGTGTCGAGATGGACGGAGGTCGCGGCGCTGAGACCGCATGCAAGGTGTGCGGAGACAAAGCTTCGGGCAAGCACTACGGGGTCCCGTCTTGTGACGGTTGCAGAGGATTCTTTAAGCGGAGCATACGAAGGTGATTTTCTTCCATCTTCAAAATAACATTGATGAAGCACACTATTGCTAATATCATTAACGAAATTATAATTTCCCGTTTATTTTCCATTCTGATGGATTCCAACAGCTAACTAATAACTAATGTACTTTTCAATCATTCATTGCAGATGGAGAAATCAATGTACTATACTCGTAATTCTTGTTATATTGCAATTCAAATTGGCTTCCCAACTTTTAGAATTACATACGAGTATGGTACGAGTATATTGCAAAGCACATTACATTATGTAACATATTTATTTCATTATGATTGCTCACTGTATTCAAATAAAGCATTAGCATTAGCATTAGCATTAGCATTAGCATATATGGTACGAGTATGTTTGTTTTCAGATGTTATGAAACTTTTACTAAAGCTCTTTTTAATAATTATTAACGTTATTTGCTAAAACTACTATATTTCATTTCTTGCGTAAATTGAAGTTTAATCTATTTTATTTCAGGAGAGTTTACACCATAAAGGCACGCCTAATTTTTATAACCTTTTATGGGATTATTTCGATCAATTTTTTAACATATTATTTTTTTGGTATTGGATACCATTCACCATATCCAAACCCGTCGGGGATATTAAATTAGTTTATTTATTGTATATCAGGAATAATAAAAGCTTTATACATGAAATACCTTGAGATTTAAGAACGTGTTTATCCATAATATGCATGTTTCAGGTGTGGCTCTTTGACATTGAAAGAGCGAGAAGTTAGAAGCTTTTGGATGTCTTCACATAGCCATGTGACTGAGTGACCGATGTACAATAACATATGATATACTCGTAATGTATAGCGTGTAATGAGTTGTTGGATGGGATTTTAACATGTTTGTTGAAATTATGATACAAGCTTGAGATTCAAGTAATCGATTGTGTACGAATGCGAATGCAGATTATGAATGTTTCAGCCAGTAGTAGGGAGACTACATGAAATTTTTAATCAATGATTTAGACCAGGGGTCGGCAAACTCCGGCCCACCGCATCTATTTGTACGGCCCGCGAGCTAAAAATGGACTTTACAATTTCAAATACTTTAAAATTTCAAAGAACGCGCTAAAACGAGTTGAGAAGTTGCGAAATACGACCGAACGTGGCGCTCCTATAGCTTTGCATTTGATGACGTCTGCTGTGACACCACACAATTAATTCGGCAGTGTTTCCAGTGCCACGTGTATCGCTGTTCTTTTTCAAAGATGAAATATTTGAAATATTTCCCCTGGAACCCAGATTTTTTTAAATAGGATTCCAGTCTTGTTAACATTTACGGTCTATAAAACATATTTCTGGTTGGTTAGAAGAGATTGCCACATGGCAATAAAATCGCCAGGTTAAAAAAAACGTTAAGTCTTAATACAGGTCAGCATTAATATATGAATATTTGCAATACATTTTGATGATAGGGAGTACTTACTTTGAACCCCGATTCGGTGAAATGTTATCTCAATAAAGCAATTTAATTTTTCTCATTAGTAGAGCCGTATTTTAAATAATTTTAGTTTATTTTTAGGCCAATTATTATTATTATTATTACGTTAAAATTTATAATTTTTTTCCTGTTATTTAAGTAGGCATACGTACATAAATATTGTCGAGTTTACCTTTTGGCCCATGGAGCCTAAAATATTAACCATTTGGCCCTTAACAAAAAAATGTTTGCCCTTAACAAAAAAATTATATGATATCATATTACTAAATATATATTTAGTAATATGATATCATATAATATGATACAATCGTAAGAATGTGATATTGTGGCAATTTAAACTTTATATTTATAATGTTCAATTATCAATTTTCTCATGAATCTAAATATTTCGTCATACTGTTAACAATTCGTGGGAAATTTTCTTAAGCGAATATTTAATATTAAATAAATATTTTTAAAAACGAAATAATTGTTGCATGCGCCAAATATTTACGATCAATATGTGTTTGCAATGAATCATAATTTATTGATGAAACTTTGTTTATAAATTAAAACAATTC
Organism: Odontocerum albicorne; assembly: GCA_949825065.1. Taxonomy (NCBI): domain Eukaryota; kingdom Metazoa; phylum Arthropoda; class Insecta; order Trichoptera; family Odontoceridae; genus Odontocerum; species Odontocerum albicorne. Next base: position 38,758,452 of record OX463843.1, on the reverse strand, counting down.
CCAAAGTATACACTTCGATTGGGTCGGGTCGGGTCGGGTCGGTTTACTGTCATGTAACTATATTTTTCGGCCCGCTAGATAGATGTTAAAGAGACCTTAATTGAAACCCTTAATGGCAACTTATTTTAAAAAATGTCTATAAACGGGTATCGAACCCGCAACCCTGAAAATCATTTCAATTAATTTATTTACATAAGTGTTTGTGAATATAATTGAATATTAAATAAAGTTCTACTAATTTTAACTAGTTGAACTAGTTCAATAAATACTCGTACATAGCGTTTTTAAATGTTTTAATATGTTATTTTATCGATTTTAAGTATTAACTAAAAACAGAAGACGCCACTGTTGCACCCCTCCATGCCATGTGTACACGTACACGTGCCATGTTTTGCACTCTCAATTTATTATACAATTTTGTTAGAAAGTTTTCAAGTCTAACGACTCTTAACGGTGGTTAAATTCAAGTTGCTTTAATTTACTTTCGGACCCTCTTTCTCCGCAGATGATATTATACAAGTTTACTGCAGTGATCGATTACATGAACCAAATTGAAATTTTGAAAGATTTGTAAAAAAATAATAATCCCTATTTACTTATGTACTTTATGGTACGAGTATATACTTGTTTTGCTACTTAAATGTTGGCTTTGTTAGTAAATTAAATAGGATAAACCTATAATAATGTTTTATATTTAACGTTTCAACTTATTCGGACATCAATATGCAATAAATACCCAATCCTCAACATACGAGTATATGATACTCGTATTTGGCTGCTTTATTTGAAACGACGAAACATTAAAAACTAAAATTTACACAATATATTATGATACAATAAAACATGGTTTAAGTACTCTAGTTTAAGTATTTGTTTCTTTAAATTATAGTACTAAAGCTGTACTTTATTGTAGTAGATTAATTTAAAGTAATCCCTTTACAAATATTCGAAGTACGAATACGTTTTCTTTCATAATTTCATAAACATAGTAGAAACTTGCTTAATTACTCGGTAAATAAATTATATTTACTCTATAAAAGACAAACAATACCTGTGATAAACTGTATCAAATTAGAAGTAACATATTTAAGTAGAAATTACATTTAGGGAACTTGTTGACGAAGGTTTCAGACAAATATACTTTATACAAAAAAAATAACGCACTCTTATATCTTCGCCGTAAAGCAAACATGCCAAACACGCGGTTCGCTAACAATGAGCAAAAATTAACGCACTATTATATCTTCGCCGTAAATCAAACATGCCAAACACGCGGTTCTCTAACAATGAGCAAAAGAATATTGAAACCTTATTTTAAAAAAAAATTATTTATTTTCTTTTTTAATTTTAAAAGCATACTACTTTGAACTGAATGTTATTGTTTAAAATGGGAAATATTTTTTCTTTATACATTGTTAAGTAATCACACGTTTATCACAGCGTACTTCATAAAAAATTGTGTACAAAAAATTACTTGAAAAATAAAAAAACTTGATTAAAATTTTTACGCTAAACTTTGGCCTTCTGTGGTAAAAAAAATTGTACTGGGCATTTCCAGAATACTACTTTTAAAAGTTGCTCATTTAATAGATTTCAGAATGGTGCAACACTACTAGATTTTTTTACGGAAAACGAAATAATACTATTTTTTATTCAAAAAGGGCTGATTCTGACCAAAGTTCAAGTTAAAGGTATTAATGCAAAGTGTACTTCATTTTGTTTCTCGTAGCGCGCCTATTGTAGCATTAATGTGCAAGTTTTCTGTGTTTTGATTTAATGATGAATGAAACACAAATTAAAATGTTAAAAAAATTGCTTTATTCAATCAATTTTACAGGAGATGCTCGAATTGTCGCCCTCCTGTTCTGATGTAAGCTCGGCATCTCCTCAAAAATGATCGCTTCAGCAATCTCAAACTGAGCGTCGAAATTTCACGGGCTGCCGCATTCACTCGTTGACGCAGTTCAACCTCGTTACGAATGGCTTTATGGTAAACTTTATCTTTTAGACAGCCTCAGGAAAAATAATCCAAAGGAATAAGGTCAGGTGACCGAGGAGGCCACAGAATTGGCCCAAGACGACCAATCCATCGCCCACGGTACGCGTTGTCCAAGTAGACTCTTACTTGTCGCCCATAATGCGCATGGCACTCATCATTCTGAAGCCACATTGTACGCCGTAGTTCTAGAGGAACATCTTCGAGGAGGAGTGGCTGTTGTTTTTCCAAAAACTCCAAATAATTGTCTGAGTTTAGTGTTGGTGGCAGCGCGACTGTGCCCAAGATTTTCCCATTGAAGATACCGGTCCACAGATTTATTTTAAACTGATACTGGGACCGGCCTTCTCTCATCTCGTATGGGTTTTCAAACTGCCAGCTAAGAATATTGTGTAGGTTCATGAAGCCATCCCTCCTGCAGGCAGATGCATCGCTCCATAAAACTTTATTTAAGTAGTCGGTATCTTCTTGGTGTTTTTGCAACATTTGGCGGCAAAATCGGGTTGTTTGTGTAGGGTCGTACGAGGGTTGCTACTTAAAGTTAAAGATATGCCAACACCAGTTGAGATATGGCAACACCTAGATAGCATCGTAAAGTTTGACGTGCTTAATGGTATACGTGCTCAGAAAGTTTTGTCATACGAGTGCTATTTACGTTGTTTACAGTGACTTGAAAAATTCATCTCGGCCAAAAATGGAATTAAATCGTAAACATTTTTGTGCAATGATTTTTTATGATTTTCGACGTGGACTAACTCAATAACAGTGTGCCGATCAACTCGCTTCGACTTTTGGTGATGAAGCATCCCGGGCCACTGTGTTTCGCTGGTTTTCCGAAATTTCCAAAATTTCCGAAATTTCCAAAATTCAATCGTGGTCGTAGTTTGCTCCAGGATAATTTCGTGAAGGTCGTCCAAAATCGGTTGTTGTGCTAGAATTGCAAGATCGTCATGTGACTTATCGTGAGATTGAGGCATGTGTGGGCATTAGTTCCACTCGCATATATTCAATATTGCATGAACATTTAACCGTTAAAAATATTTGTTCGCGTTGGATACCGCATAATTTGACAATCGCTCAAAAAAGGCTCGTGTCGTTTGGTCCAAAGAAATGTTGAAAAAAATCGATCGCGGTTCTTCAAATGACGTCTATAAGATCGTGACAGGCGACGAATCATGGATCTATGTATATGAGCCAGAAACTAAACAGCAGTCGTCTGTATGGGTCTTTCAAGACGAGCCAAATCCAACAAAAGTTGTTCACTCACGAAGCACTTCGAAGCAAATGGTGGCTTGTTTATTCGGTATAAATGATCATGTCGCAACAGTGCCTTTAGTGGATTGATCTTCATGGAGAGTATTTTGACAAACAATAAAGCCATTTTCGATGATAAATATTTGATTTTACTTGTCTGTCTCAAAACTTAAGTAGCAACCCTCATAGTACGGTCCGTTGAATGTGGTAGGGATAAAATCTATATATTTTTAAAACTGTGCACGTTAGTTTTTGGTATATCCGTACGCTGTTGGATCATCCGCACGGAAATTGACGGGTCTTCTTCCCTTTCGTGCAAAATTGTATCATCATGGACAGTTTGAGACCGCCCTTCGCGGCCACGTCGGCCAGGGATTCTGCCTTCCATGTACGCGTTGTCAGTTCCGATGAACACCCCATAGTCAGGATGTTTGCGATTAGGGAAACGTTCTGCGTAAAGTGCTACAGCTGCTCTGGTACTACGACCAGCTTTGCCATAAATTAAATGCATTTCGGCATACTCACGTGGAGTATACCCAAAATTCCGGTTCGCCATGTAAGTAATAGTTGCTTGTCACCAGAGGATGTAAAAAGTCATACTTGGTATTTTTTTGTGATCAGATCGTTATGATTACAAAAAAGACCAAGTAGATAAGCACAAAAAATCCAGGGGAATGCCAAAATATTAACTTCACACACACAAGTCCAAATCGATAGGCAAAACAAAGTCCGGGTCCAAAGCAAAAAAATAATAGGTATGAAAACAATAACTTGCGAGAAAGGAGATGCGATGCGCACAACGTCAGATATCGTACTGCTCAAGTCAAGGTTTTCAAGTTTTGATACGAAAAAGAGGGAGATAGCAAATGAACGCCCTTTGCTATCTCTCTCTCACATTTTGTTCGGTTTGAACCGATCGGTGGTAGGTAGCGGAATCTCGCGCTATAATTAGATATTGCTAACATGAAAAACAACAATTAACATGTGACAGAAACCAAATGAAGTCGATTTTGCATTTATACCTTTCACTTGAACTTTGGTCAAAAACAGCCTCATTTGAATAAAAAATAGTATTCTTCCGTTTTCCGTTAAAAAAATGTAGTAGTGTTGAACTATTCTGGAATCTCTATTAAATGAGCAACTTTTTAAAGAAGTATCCTGGAATAGCCCAGTACCATTTTTTTACCACAGAAGGCCAAAGTTCGGTGTAAAAATTTTAATTAAATTTTTTTTATTATTCAAGTAATTTTTTTGTACATCCCTAATAATTTAAGAAATCATTTTGTATGCGATAGATAAGGCTATACTATTCAAAGGTATTTCACATTAAAAAAAAATACAAAAAAGGTAGTTTGTACACAACGCATCAAAAAATCTGATGCAAGGTAGGGATTTTACGAAATGTTACAAAAGTCCGAATAACTTAAAAACGGTAAGGTTTTTACTGAGGTTAAGTTTTGATATTCTGATAGGTCTTGACCCAATCTATCATCGCCCTAAGCTGATTCACTACTTACGGGACACCCTGTATGCAGATGCGGGGCAGTACGTAATCTAATGGCCGCAACCACTACCTTCGTATCCTTAAACTCAACTTACACAAATGTATTTTGTAATATTTTTATTAATCTGCCAATAATAGTGAGCTCAAATTCCGAGTTGGAGCGCCCTCGAAGAATCAGCTCTCTAAACGACATTGTATGAAGTGTCCTTTTACTATTTTTATTTTCCCTAAGGTTTAACTATAACTATTTGCCGTTAATCATATTTTCCCTAAGGTTTAACTATAACTATTTGCAGTTAATCATATTTTCCCTAAGGTTTAACTATAACTATTTGCAGTTAATCATATTTTCCCTAAGGTTTAACTATAACTATTTGCAGTTAATCATATTTTCCCTAAGGTTTAACTATAACTATTTGCAGTTAATCATATTTTCCCTAAGGTTTAACTATAACTATTTGCAGTTAATCATATTTTCCCTAAGGTTTAACTATAACTATTTGCAGTTAATCATATTTTCCCTAAGGTTTAACTATAACTATTTGCAGTTAATCATATTTTCCCTAAGGTTTAACTATAACTATTTGCAGTTAATCATATTTTCCCTAAGGTTTAACTATAACTATTTGCAGTTAATCATATTTTCCCTAAGGTTTAACTATAACTATGTGCAGTTAATCATATTTTTTAAAGCAAAATAAACATTCTTGTTATTCCCTAAGCTTTAAAATAAATCCAATTATGTGATAGTATTTGCCATAAAACTCAATTTTACTAAAATATATCAAATATCCGCTTATTACATAACGAAGATCTCTGTAGCCTAGTTGGTAAGACGCCTGTCTCCCGACCCGGAGGTTGCGGGTTCAAATATTGCTGGAACCTAGATTATTTTAAAAGAATTCCAGTCTGGTTTTTACTTAAGGCCTCTTTAACATCTTTCTGGTTGGTAGGAAAAGATTATCACATAGCTATAAGCTCGCCAGGTTGTACTGTATACAACGAAAGTGTTATACAATACAACATCGACGTTATATGTTATGTAAAAATATTCTCAACCCACAAAATAATTATTTTGGTGATTGGGAGTTTCAAATATCTAATTTATATGTTTATTCGTACAAACATATTCACCCATTAAATATAGTAGTATATTTCGTAGATGAGTTCAGACTTTAAATATTTGATTCCTTATAAACCTATACTTGCAGATCATTTATATATTTCTCTAAATATCTTACTTAAAGCAGGATGAGGGTTCAATGTGTTGCGCCTGTACAACTACTATGAGTATTACAATTACTGCCTGTTCTGTTAAGTAAGACAGTAAAAGAAGCGCACTCCGTCCGTCCGTCTTATAGCTGTAAAGCGATGCCGTCATTATTTTTTTATTTAGTAGACTTGAGTGTCTTGCTACTTTTTTTCAAAATACGAGTAGCTTAAAAAAAAGTGGCTGTACGTCCAATTAAATTATAATTTAACACTCGTATAAGACTTTATACGAGTGTTAAACACTTTTCTCAGTTACCTTGACCCCAATATATTTTAAGTTTCTGTCCTGCAGAAAACAATTTCACATAAGTAATTTTTAATATACTTAACTATATATTCGTACTCAAAAAAATAGTTAAGAAATATGTTGATTGTTAACTTTTGTTCTTCATTTTTAATTTTGAAAATTGCATTGTTATTAATTAAGTATGTTGTAAAATGTGTTTACATGGAATTAGCAAATATCTCTTAGCTGGAAATATTTTTAACATGTTTCATATTTAAAGGAATCTGGATTACGTCTGCAAGGAAAACAACAGGTGTGTAGTGGATGTAACACGAAGGAACCAATGTCAAGCTTGCCGATTTTCCAAATGCTTAAGAGTAAATATGAAAAAAGATGGTGAGTCCATATTACATACTTTATTCATTAATTAAGAGTTTGAGAATTCAAATTGTACGGTTGACATTTGAAAAATGTTTATAAAACATGATTTCATTTTGACATTCGTTTGAAAAACCAGCCACATTGATGAATGTGTAATGTATAGGTATTTCAAAAATCTTGATACACAAAATCATTAGTTTCTGTATAAAGGGCGTATACGAGTATTATGTTATTTACAGGATAATTCTCCAAAAATATCTCGTATAACTACTTGTGGTCTGGTTAGATTCTCAACCATAGATGTACGTTTCATAATGATTTTCTTTCTTATTGAATATTAGCTGTTCCATTTCAAGCCGTCTTCACATATTGTTTCATCATTAAACTAAATAAAATACACGTTAGTATTATGACTAAAACACAATATGAGTTGCGCAACGTGTATCTAAAAAATACTCGAAATTTTCAATATATTGTCTTATGAGTAAGTTGAATGCTTTGTTTAACTCTAATAGACTCTGGAACCAGTTACCAGTTAACCCTCACCATTGGTATATTTCAATTAACGATTTAAAAAACACAAACTTTCTATTCAATTATGTTATATTTACGTATTTATTTCCTAATTTCCTCCCCACCACCCTGTCCTTATACATCGATTCATGACATTTATCGATTTTTGTAATAGTTTATGAGTTTTGAACAAATTAAATATTCAATTATGTTGCTTCCCTTATTTTTATTTTCGTCTAGTTGTTTGTTTGAAGGAGATTGCCACATTACGTTAATCTGGTTGGGTTGTCTACGGTATGTTTGTTTGAAGGAGATTGCCACATTACGTTAATCTCGTTGGGTTGTCTACGGTATGTTTTTATTCACTTGACACGTTTGTTTGAAGTAGATTGCCACATTACGTTAATCTCGTTGGGTTGTCTACGGTATGTTTTTATTCACTTGACACGTTTGTTTGAAGTAGATTGCCACATTACGTTAATCTCGTTGGGTTGTCTACGGTATGTTTTTATTCACTTGACACGTTTGTTTGAAGTAGATTGCCACATTACGTTAATCTCGTTGGGTTGTCTACGGTATGTTTTTATTCACTTGACACGTTTTTTTGACCGGATAATTTTCTCCATCGCATAATGAAAATGAAGATATTTTCTATTGGCAAAATCCCATCCGATAGTATTTAATGACATGAAAATATAATGCTAAAAATCCAATTCCAAATGCACCAGAATGTAAAAAATAACGATTCAATTATTGATAATGGAGTATGTATGGATTTTCTATCGTTTTTAAATCTTTTATAGAAACGATGATTTTTTTTAATATTTCAGAAATAGACGACATTATCTATCAAATAGTTTATTTTCAGTAAGGTCATCTAATTCGAAAAAAATGTGGTCGTGTTTATTTTAGTTTAGTTTACTTGAAATTTCAACAGTTATTTATGTTCTATTCCAATTGTAAAACAAAAAAGAACCGTTCAACGATGAACTTGAAATACTATACTCGTACTTTAATGATGGAATCCTGCTTCTCATTTTTATTATCGATTATGAAAATGTGATTCATTCACATTCACATTAACGCTTCTTGTAGTTATGCTTCTCTTCCACACGCTGCATTGGTTTTCTTTGTACATTTTACTACTGGCGACCCACGTGGTCTAGTTAGTGGGACACTTGAGTTTTATCCAGCTATTTTGGATTCGATTCCCGATGGCACTCGGAAGGATAATAAAAAAGGTTGCAGTCTGATAAACAAATTCGTCTGATTCCAATATTCACAAGCGCTAGTCGTGTGCCAGTGTTGTTGCTTCTTCACGTACGCAGTGGTATTGCGACGGAAGGCCAACTATGCAACGGAAGAAGAGAGTTGGATAGTACCTACGGGTATTGCCAGCGCGTGCTCGATCAGTGGGGCTAGAGGCAATGTCGTTTAATCACCGATGTTGTCCTTGTACCTATCACCAATATGGTACGAGTACATCTGAGGGTACAAATAAATAAATACTTTCCTAATTTCTGCGAAATAAGAGTAGTTTTCAGAATAACTTTCACATAATTAATCCTTATTTGTCTCTCTTGCTCCCTCCCTCCCTCCCTCCCGGCATGCGCTTTTCACCAAATTGACATTTTTATTCTTTAAATTTAGATGTTACGCATCACTCATCTCTACATTAGAGTTTATGATGTAACGCTTTTCATATAATATATTTCCTTTCAGTGTCATCGACATTCTTATTTTACAAGTTACGTTTACACAACATAACGTTTTTTAGTGTGATAAACAAATAAAAATATTTGTTGCAGTTTTATTTTTCTTATTACATGTGATAATTAATTTTCTTATTATATGTGCAGTTAGTCAAGTTCAAGTTTTGCTAAATTTTAAGTCACTGGTGTTTAAAAGAAACTTAATTAAATACGTTTTTATCGATGAAAAAATAAGTTTTACGTTAGTCTATTATTTCAAAAAAAAAGTGTGAGTACGGCACGGCAATGGGGAGGAATGAAGACCATGTCGAGAGCGTGAGGGAAGTGCGCCGGCTGAGGTAAATATTGACACAAACTCTCGAGCCGTGTTGGTAAGTGACAGATTCAGAATCACCCGATCCGGCCCCGGCTCCGCTTCGCTAGTGGCGTCGAGTGGCGTCACTCAACTCGAAGTGCGAAGAGGAGACTACCATAGCTCATTTTTTAAATAAAAAATAAGTTATTTGGTAATGCGATAAAAATCTTGCTATAAAGTTAATAATATCCCAAAGTTAACAACATTCGCAACCCGTGTCTCTGGCGGTGGCGGTAAGAGTAGTTGTATGGAATATTTGGGGAGGAATGAATCAAAAGTTGAATAAACTGGGAAAATAAAGGATAAAGTGCAGTGCATTTGAGTAAAACAAGAGAAAATAGTGTGGGTGTGAAGAGGTACGAGGAATGTTAGGTATGTGGTCTAGTGTGAATGATAATAAAAGATCAAAGCAGGGTATGAAGCAATGATATCCGAGTGGTTGCGGGAATTTATGAAAGAATATAAGTTTGTAAGTTCAAGAGTGATATAGATCAAATTGAAAGAAAGCATCGGGTGTCCTCTGATCAAGACATAAAAAATAATGAAAGCGAGGAAGAATTCGGAGCTGTATGAAAAGGTTTTAGAAAAAAGAATAAGTTTATATTGGCAAGTGACTTGATTGCATAAGTTGGCATTAAAAATGTAAATGTAAGGGGAAAGCGAGGTAGAGGAAGATCAAGCAAAGTATGCATGGATCAAGTGTGTGATATTTTGAAAGAAGTGGGGTATTTTGAAAGAAGTCAATCAGTGGGGTATAATCCAGGTTCTTTAGTTAAGGTGGATATTCTTTTCTTGCTAGATTAAAAAATCAAATATTGCGCACAAAACAATATTTCTAAAACATTTGTCTTACCCAAGGGATAGATTTGTGATGGCGAAGTACTCCACTAACTATTTATATTTGATATATTTTTATGATATGTCACCTTAATTGATTTCTTTCCCTGAATTCAGCGGTACGTTTAAATTATATTTTTAATATCGCTATATTTTGTCTGATAAGTATAATTTGGCTGCTGATGTACCAGCCCTGTCACAGAATGAATATTGATTATTAGGGCAAGGACATTGTAACTCACGACAATATGCTCAACAAAATATAACCAGGGCTGACATATACGAGGCATATCCAGAAAGTAAGTGTACTGAATTTTTGTAGGTTACAATTTTTTTTATTTAAACAAAAAAATTACGTCGTTACCGTAGTACATATGTAAGCTATTTTTCGACATAGTCGCCATTCCTCTCAATGCAGGTGGTGAAGCGGGGTATCAACTTTTTGATGCCTTCCTCGAAGTAGTTTCCCGCCAACCCCTCCGTCCACTTCTCCACCTCCTCCTTTACCTCCTCGTCGGTTGAAAACCTTATTCCACCCATGTGCAGCTTCAGGGATGTAAAGAGATAGTAATCTGAAGGTGCTAGGTCAGGGGAATGCGCGGGATGGTTCAGGACATCCCATTTAAACGAGGCGAGCAGTTCCTTCGTGGCGTGGCGACACCAATTGTACACACTCGTACGATTCATAGCTTTATCACCATATGCAGTTTTCACCTCATTATAAACCTCAACCGGAGGTTTTCCCTTCCAAACGAGATAACGGATGACGCCGCGTATTTCGCACTTGGCGGGAGATTGGATTGACATTTTTCACGAAACGTGTTGTCGCGTCGACACTTCTCAACGTACTGACCTCGAACCGGTCTCGTTGCGGAGGGGAAGGATCAGGCTACAAGGAAGTGTAGCCAACATGTCGAAAATAAAATCCATCCGGTCGTGAGAGCCTCAGTACACTTACTTTCTGGATACGCATAGTACATTCGTGCAATATGCGCAGCGGACGAAATGGTCAATCGAAATTCGTTAATTCGGTAATAATTTATATTTATAAATGGTTAGTTATAAATATAAAACTATTATTATTATTACTGTTGTTTTAATTATTTATTATCCACACTATAAAATTTAAGATTAAATGGAGAGGTGAATCGTCGAGTATAACTACATAACAATAAACACTCCATTTTATGTACATAGAGAACCACTTCACTGGGAAACTGGAAATATGACGAAGTTAATCACAAATTTATATATTTATTTATCCAAAACACTGAAACAATCAGCTGAAACATTCATAACCTTTCATATACTTATGTTATATCCCAAACTATCGCATACATAACTCCAGCATCATCATTTCATCATTATCTCAACAACCATATCAAAATCATGTTCGACAACTCTTCATCACATACCCTACATTCGTGTTTATTAATCAATAAAGTTCTAGGATTTGTGATAAGTCTTCAGGGCATTTGATAGTGACACTTATGAATTATCATTATAATTCACCATTTTGCAATAGTTTGGAGTGCGACTCAATGATTTGGAACCCGAAAGAAATCTATAATTGAGCGAGTCTCTTCTTCTTGAATAATGGTCGTGAGCATGTTGAGCGAGTTAAAAAAGATTTCTGCTACACCTTTATTGCAAAAGTATGGGGTTTTATCCATGGTTCTATCCCACATTTTAATGGATACGCTTTGATTATTACTCACTTAAAGAGATCTACACACATGCATATATACATTTCTAGTAGGAATCCAACCCCTTGTGGCTTGACAAACTTTTGTTTGATACGTCGAATATTTTTTTACGCCATCGGGAATTAAGATTGTTTTCGGTGCCATATTCACTGACTGAGCTATTCGAGTTTTACCACTCGTAGATGCGGCGCAATCCCTAACGTCGTGGTCGGTCTTGAATATAAGGCGGTAATAATTCAAGCAAATGTAATTTTGGTATCATATCACATTTGCAAAATTGTAACTTCTTACTTTTTGTCACACAGGTGCATTTACATGCAATTTTGAAACCCTAAACACAATATCATTCATTATCATATTTAGTGAAATATCTCAAAAATGCATAATTTTTTTTTAAAATAATGTATCACTTAAAAAAAGACAACACCATTCATAATAATTAATTCGTATGGCAATCTTCAACATATTCGAATTGGCAACACGGACATATTGAATAGTCACCAGTGTCTTCGGCCTCATTAATCGCAGTTCCTCATTGCTCGTATTGGTAATACTAATCGTACGGCACGTGAAGATGTACCATAAACAGCAAACGCACTCGTCAAATATGCCCGAGTATTATTACGAGACGAACTTTTTCACCAGACTGGAAATCGTTCTTATTTTCTCATGTTCCGTCGGGAATTAAATCCAAAACCCCCAAAGTCAAACGTTTCACCGATTAGCCACGTAATTTCCATATTTTATTCCGAAAAAATGCGATTTCGGTGATAGCGGGATTTTCTTGACACCATTAACCGCGATGACCGAAGTGCTCTCTCTATGAAATAGAACTCCGTGCTAGGGTGTGATCCAGCCCAGCTGTCTTTGACACTAATTATTTTCGGCTGCCCATAATATTAGGTAACACTCCAAATGCTCAAATCGAACATTTCACCCTATAGAAAATATATGACATAAGCCTATTGACAATGATGATAACGTTATATTTTAAGTAGAGAAATCAATTAAAAAAATATGTCAAGAATTAAAGTGCAATATTTTACTTCCCATCAAATTTCAAGCTCATATTACATTAGCTGCCGTGGTCAACAGTTGGCATTCACGTTAAGCAAGATGTCGCTCCAGGTTCGATTCCTGACAGATGCACTTCCGGATTGTTTTACTCTTAGACCATATTTCATGAGAATTTATGTTTCTCTGTAGCTTATATGTTAAGCTACATAAAGCGCTTTTGAGGAACACAAAAATGTCGTTAGGAAAAATAAATTACCCAACGAAAAGTATTGCATTATTGTATTTTATTATTATTTTGGTATATACGGAACAGCAAGGTTATTGCCATGTGGCAATATCTTTCAACCAAACAGAAAAGTTAAAGAGGTCTCGAGTGAAAACCAGATTGGAATCCTTTTAAAAAAAATCTGGGTTCCAACGGGAATCGAACCCGTAACCCCTGGGCCGGGAGACATACGTCTTACCAACTAGGCCACCTACCACCAATCGTCTTAGGACATAGGTATCCTTGCCATTAGACCTTATGCTTTGAACTGCCAAAAATAAGTCCTTGCTGAAGTGCAACCATTTGCACCCAACCAACAAATACGATAGGCTATCTCTCGTGATTGAGAATGATTGTGAGCAAGCTTGTGGATGGAAGACAGTGTGAGTGCATTGGCTTATTGTGTGCAAGCTGTTGCATTTCAGCAAGCACACAGCTTTATCAATAATTATGTCCATTATCAGATTAAGTGAAAAGTACTTCGAATAACCCCTTGCAGTACGCTAGTAACAATGAGGATACTCTTTTTATAGCTCTCAGCCATGTCTTACTTTAGTTTTTTAGTGAAAAAAATTTCAGTTAATGAGAAACAGGCTAGATTTAGTAATAGATAACGTCAATACAAAATGAAAACTCAAATTGTATCAAAATTATGCAATAGAAAAGTATTACATATGCAGTTCTCTTTTTTATAATTATGTGAATCGTGTGTGATTCTTTATGTCTACAAAAACTAGTGAATGATGTTTCGTGCATTGAATGCTTCTGATTTAAAGATTATTTCTTGGTGTAGTGTGATTATTATACTTGGTGTAGTGTGATTATTATACTCGGTGTATTGTGATTATTATACTCTTGGTGTAGTGTGATTATTATACTCGTATGTTGTTAGAGTGACATTTTTACTCTCGTGGCTGTTCAATATATAACATATTTTTTTGTTTTGTGAAACCTATCTGCCGGGTATGCACCTATTTAGTATAGATACCGTTAAAACCAATTTTTTATCATTACCTTCATTCCAAACGTGATGAATATAAAATATTATGAAAGATAATAGTTTAACGCATTTTTTCGTTCATTGTTTGCCCAACTTGGTTAGACTCAAACTTTCAAGCTTTTACTACCGTAAAGATAAACTCAGACACTGAAAATATCGAAAACCACTGCCCACGAACATTTTGTGCAATTTTGCATTTGAATTTGACCTAAAAATACGAAATTACTCTCCGAACAACCCAATATTCGAAACGAAGTGAAGTTGGTTTATATAAATATTTTCTATCCATGGAATTGTGTAATAATTTTTTTCTAATATAATAAAAAATGTTGATTCTGTTTCAGCTGTTCAACATGAACGTGCACCTCGAGCATGCATGCTATCGCCAAACATGGGCCAGGGAAGGCGTCCGTCCATACTTCTCGGCTCCCGCTACTCGGGAACCATTCCGCCGTTTTCTTTCCCTCCTCTTCTCCCGACAGCTAGAGGATACTTGGATATATCGCTTTCCACTGAAGGATTTGGGAATTTCCCTGGGTTTACAGGGACTAAAACTGATTTCTTTATGAGTCCAATTAATTATCAAATGGGGAACTCGGCCTATCTCACATCGCATTTGTTGTATCCTTCTATATTTGGAGGGCAATTACCTAAAACGGAACAATCAAGTGATAATGGTAAAGTATATTACGATAAAACAAATATGTTTTTTCGATTTTTTAATAGAATTTCATATCTACGAGATTTTAACTCGTATTTCTAATCGAATGTATTAATGTCAGTGCATCTCATCATGCCCATCACGCCATGGTGGGCAGAATAATAAATCTCGACTTCATTCGATCCTGACACACATCTCTTACTTCTGCTACGTTCGTATAACTCGTCATATATAGATAAACAAATAATAAACATAACAACATAGTATGTACATATATAAATACATTTCAAAATCGCACATATATAGTATGTCAAGATAAGTAGCAGAAAATACATTTAAAAGAGAAGATATCAAAACGTCTGGGTTCTTCTCATAACGACAGTCTCCTGGTGGGGAGGCTTTTCACTCTTCCCTGTTCCAGAGTTTGATTATTTCGGTCATCTCACGTTTTTCAGGTATTCTCCAACCTATCGTATCTTCTATACCACTCATATATGATATATACGTTTTTGTGAATATTTGAATAATATATTGAACATGTAATAAAACTTAATAGAGAATTGAAGACGATCCGAATCGAGATTGGATTATATTAGCTTCCAATGAAGGCAACTTTCAAAGAATTAAAAACAAAAAGGTTCGAAGAGAAGCTGTTCATCAGATTTAAGTTCTCGACGGACCAAACCAAAAACAAACCATGATGACTAGCAATCAAATTTACAGATAAAAGCTAAAATGGAACATGTCTTCTGGTGCCGTATCCATATTCAAAAGTTAACCCCCATCATCTGCAACCAATGGCAGCATCGGTGATAACATACTCGTATGTCCAAATCTGTCTCGGTCCTTTGATATGAAATTTATAAAGAACATTAAAATCTTTTTAAAAAAATATTGATAGTTGGAAAATACATACTTAACAAATTTTATAATATTTTAGCTTCACAAGATGTTCCTTGGTCAGACGGTAACACTGGGATTAGTGATATGTCAATTTCACACCAAGCCAAGGAAGATGAAGTAACCAGTTCCCAAGAAACAACGGGATCACAAGGTGTTAATTCAGTGCAGCAATGTGATGGTATATTAAATGTTAATTCTACTTAACTGGCTGCCTCGTATATTTCCTCTTTTCAATAAATCACCTTTAACATAAGTTTATATTTCATTAGCAATTTAATGTCATGAGCTTTGTTTATCCGAGACTAAAGTTGACTGATAATAATTTATCAATAACTTGAAATATTCCAAACCATAACTTTCACACATTTACGTAATCTGTCTTTGATACTCGTAAGTCAAATCCAAACTAAAGTCAGTAATACAATATAAAGTGTTATATTACATACTATTTCTTTTTTGATAACTTCAATTACATTGGTTGATACTAAAAAAGGTATTATTTTGAGGTCGACCTTCGACCGTAAATAAAATAACTATTAGAACGTGGTGCACAAAAATATACATATTATTTTTAAAATTAAGTGCAATTTTTGAATCGTCTCTAATATAAGAGCCATAACTGTTTTACAGTAGAGGCCTTGAATTCGTTAATTTACTCTCTTGTTTTGATGTTTCCACACTTTAAGCCTTTTTAAAAACTTAATATTTTGTTAATGTATGTGGCCACATAAATGTTACTTGCACAAAGACAATTAGCCTTATCAAATAAAGACATGTTCTGATTTACGTCACTTACAAGGCAACTACACAGTTTTTTCAGGTTAATTGAAGAAAACGTGTTGTTTTGTAAATCAATACCGAGTCATGCAGCAGGACACGGACTTTTTATTGTTTTTGAAGAAGCTACAAAAAACAATAACATAAACTTTACAAAATGTATCACAATATTTAGTGATGGTGCATAGATAATAACAGGAAAGACCGGTGGATTGGTAGTTAAATTAAAAGATCTTCTGCCAAGGACGGAATGAACACATCGTTTCCTTCACAGGTATGCGCTTGCCACCAAAAAGTGCCAGACAATCTGAAAAATATTCTGCAAAGCTATACAAAAGGTTAATTTTATTATAAACTAGCTGTACCCGGCCACGCGTTGCTGTGGCTCAGACTTGTTAAATGGAAAAGAAAGAAAAGAGAAAGCACATGTTTCTAATATATTTAATTTCACAATGCTTGCGGGCATACAATATTTTTGACGTCTTTCAGACACTCTCAGCCTGTCACGTTCATTCTGTTGAGAACGAAGCAGATCTGAAGCTGCAGAACGTGATCGCCGTGCTCGCAACCGTGCATCCTCAAGTCTGGCTGCACGTCGCTCTGCTGCTACCTCGGCACGTATTTGAGCCATTCTTTGTATGTTTCGCTCGTTCGCTGACGATCTAATTTTGATCTTCTACGAGGCATTATTTTGATGAATTAAAGCAGATCGATTGCACTGAAAAAGAAGAAAGAAAGTTATAACAAAAACATATAAAATTGCGAAAAATTAAAAAAGGAAAAAACTCGAACTAATAAACAAAGAAAAAACAAAAAAAATAACGTGTCGCCACAAAGTAGAGTATTTCAGGCAAACATTTATTTCGTCCGCCGGTGTCGATCGAGGAATTACAGGTAATGTTTGCCTGAAATCTCCTGCAAGCAATATTAATGCGTTCCCAAATGGTCTGATGTTTCCACGCCAATCTTGCAATGATCGATCAAGAGCCTCGAGCAATTTTTTGTGTGCCATTGTGCATTCATCCCAAACAATAAGTTTGCACTTCTGCAATACTTTTCCCATGCCGGATGCTTTGGAAATGTTGCACGTGGGAGCTGGGAGCCGGATGCTGTGGAAATGTTGCACGTGGGTTTAACATACGAACATTTACATAATTATTTATTGACACAGAAGATTTATCCAACCCCGTTATTGAAAGTTTGCATTATTTGATCGTAAATGCCTTTTTGCTCAAGCGTTAGCTTAGGAATATTTTATTGCACATACGACAAAAGATCACCCGTGTTGTAATTTTGTTCACGATGCAATTCTATATCAAACGAAACAGCAGCAGATCGATTCGGTGATGGCATTCCCAATTGATTGAGAACTTTGCGATTTCTAAGCACAAATCTTCAATCATTATCAGCGCTTCGTTGTAGATTTCTGCTGAGAAATCCATATTCATATTTGAATTTTCCTCGCGTATTCGACGGAAAATATATTCAGCTATGTGCGCTTTATATTTCTCCCATAACTCTGTTGGACATGAAGGAGAGCAGGCGGTCAATGTGATTGCAAACAATGCCTTGTAACGACGTTCATTAATTTTAATTATTTTATCGACTTTAATATAAGGGTCGATTCTAATAAATAGCAAGTTCTTTAGGTAAATACATTACAAAAAACTAACAATAATGACAAATTAATACATCTTGTTACAAATTAGTAAAAATGTGACAGTTCGTTAAAATACAATGTGACGTTTGTCAAAAGTTTACGTTAGTTGCATGAAACACGTGAAACTTTTAATAATTCAAACGTATAAACATACAAATGTATAAAACATACATATCGTCGTTGTTAAGGAAAAAGTAATTAATTGCATTTCAGACTTTATGGAGAAAAACGATTTTTTTCTCTATAAAATCCAAAATACTGGTTTCATTGAAAATATTTACTTTGTTTGATTTATTGTATTGGCCTACATGTTTATGTGTAGAAAAAAAACTGTTTAGATACTGGAAAGATGTAGAAAAAGAAGTTTTAACACTTAATGATTTTTTCGTTACAGATGATATACGAGTATGTGAGAAAGATCCCTTAATGATTTTTTACATAGTTAATTTTAATTTTTCTTGAGAGGTTTTGAGGGTTCTGCACAGTAAAATTAAGGATAAAATTGAACAACTTTATAAAAGAAAATAGTATTATGTATAATAATAAGTATCACCACAATCGCTGCATGAATCACTAATAGTTTCTTTATCATCAGCTGGTAGAGATGCGTACCAGCTGGGAAATTCTTCCTGCACCACTCCTGAAGAACACAATTTTAACAAATCCTTCTTTTTTGCATTTGCGATTGGCAACATTTTGTCATACAATTTGACAAGAAGAGTATTACACGTATCAGCTGCTGTGTTACGTGGTCTTCCTCGGCCGGTTATGATTATTTTTATATGCACCGTTATGCTCATATTTGTATGTAATTTGTTTTGGATTCACTTTTTCATATTTCAGACATTTTATCTTTAACCAATTGACTTTTTCGCCTTCCTCATCAATGCTGCATTCGATTAATTTCTTCGACGTAAATGGTTGTGGTACATTTGAACGGTTTCCTCATTTTTATTACTCATTGTTTTATACTTGATGCTGACAGAACATAAGTAATTTTTATGTTTAAAAAAGGAATAATTATAATTGTTACAAAAATAGTTTCTGTAAGTTGATTGAGAAACGCGTTTTGAATTGTTTTTCTCGGAAAATTCCTTATATAATTCGTACATTTTCAAAATAGACAATTTTTTGTCAAGATACAGCTTATTACTTGATTTTCGCACGTAGTGCGATTCCATCACAGGAAATCTTTCAATGTGTTCCTTCAATCGCCGCAAAATTATCTCAGAATGTTTATTTCCCGGACCACTGTTTCCACGGTTGTCTTTTCCTGAAAAAAGCCCTCAGCGGTAGTGAATTCAAAAGCTTTGTTCACGGGGCCAATACTTATAGAAAGCGTTTCCTCGAAAAACTTCTGACACACTCGATGCTTCATTTGAAGAAATAAGAAACTAAAGAAGCGTTATTTATCTCAAAATATTCCTCGTCTTTAACTCCTACAAATTTAACGTCTTAATTTTAATTTTCCTTGAGACTTTTGTTTTTAATTTTTGTTATTTAAAAAATAAATTATTTTCATTTTGAGGCACAGTCATGGATACTGATAATAATTATGATAAAAAAATCAGGTTGATTGGAAGAAATTGGTTTAATGAATTTGCATGGAAGTGTTAAATAAATAAAGGAATGTTAAGAAGGGGATGTCGTCAATAAAATTAAGAAAGAGCTGTTAATGGTTTTAAGAAGGGGATGTCGTCAATAAGATTAAGAAAGAGCTGTTAATGGTTTTGACATGTGTAGTTTTTTTTAGCTCCCTTCTTTTTAAAGATGGAATTGAGTGATAAAATACCCATTAAGCTGGTTTGTTTTTGTTTATACAAGATTAAGTAACACCAATTTAATATTTTAATAAAACACAAAGAATTTGCTGTATGATGGGTTGATTCTTTTTTGCATACATATGCAAAAAAAAATATTTGCTCCTAAGCAACCGTGGTCTAATGGTTAAAATTCACGCTAAGCGGGCGTTTAAGTTCGATTCGTTTTACTCTTAGACTATTTTACAACTGAATTAATATTTTTCTGTAGTATACATGCTTATTAAAATTTATTATTGTGGTGCTATTATGCAACACGAATATAAAACTTATTAAACGCTGCAGCAGATTAAAACCCGCCAATCGTCATGGAAATTTAATCTCCATATCTTCGTATAATTGAGTTTAATCTGCCCAAGTGTGCTCATGGAAGTGCAATAGGTTAAACAAAATAAACCATTACATGAGCAGGTGGTTTTGATTTACAGTATAACTTACAATCATACTCAATCACGAGGGATAACCTATCGATATGCAAATGTCATATTTTTAAATAGTATTTAAAAATATGACATTTGGGTTTCTTCTTGTTGTTTTAAATTTTGTTGTTTTTGTGTTTCTGTATGTTTTTTATTTTTATTCTTATGATTGTGTGCGGTATATTGTGGGATGAATATTTTTGGTCTTTCTGGAGTGATGATGTGTGAGGAGTTTAATTTCGCAAGATGTTTCCAGTTGTAATTGAGTGTCACTGTTTGTCAGGTTGATGAGAGCGTGCAACGGGGTTTTGTTTTTGTGTAATCAAAAATCGGAAAGAAGTATCGATTTATTTTTTCATGCTAAATATCCTCAGTGAGATACGGGCAAAAACCTAGTTTATTGGGGATACGACAAATGAAAGGCAACAAACCCAGATCCATTAAAATTGTATGTCCAAATTAAATTACCTGTTGTTTTTTCACAAATTATGTATATTTCTTGTCATGTGTAATAAATAATAAATAAATAAATTTACAACACATAATTTATTTGATGTATTTAGTTAGATGACGAAGAGCACACTGAGATGGTTAGGGAATGTAGAAAGAATAAATGAAGAAATATTAACAAAACAAATATATAGTGCAAATGTTAGTTGAAGTCGTGGTAGAAGAAAACTAAAGATTGTATCATATAATTGGATCTTGTGTGTGATATTTTGAAGAAAGGAAATGTAAAAACCAGAGAAATCATACAGTTGTATAAGACGGTGTATGGATATAGAAGAGGCAAAAGAGGTGTGTCACGATAGGAAAGCGTGACCCGTTTCCATTCATGTATGTATAATATAATTATTTTTTAATACAATCATTTACATATTTTGAAACGAGAAATGTATATACGACAATGTACTGTTTATAGCCAGTAGTCAAAAAATAAGTATTTGAAATCGATCTTGCTTTATTTGAATTGAATTGTTTGGCTCAACGGATTGTAAATTTGCTCAAGTAAATTCTTTTTGACGATTATAATTATTCAATGCCCAATACGATTTGCAAATCGAAACTCGATCATTCTCGGTAAAAATATTATAACATTTAAAACGACAGAATTCACAATTCCCTTGTTTTGTTAACTTAGCAGGTTTTAATCCTTTTTTTGTTTCGTAAGGAAGGCATTCACTTCGTCTTTTCTTTGATACATTTTTTCCACATAGAAGGGTTACCCACACCCCTCTTCCATCTTAAACCAAGTTCAATTGAGATTTCCTCAGACAAAGATACTGGAATGTCAGCGACTCTAGATGTACTCATGAGCATGCCTCATTTTGATGTTCTTGTACAGGATCAGTGCTTACAATATTCTCCTCAACAACATTTTCTTCTAATGTTAATTCGTTTATGGATTCCACATTCGTTGGATTGGGCATGTAATCCGGATCACCGGTCGTGTCATCAAAATATTCATGATCACTTTCTTCGGCTAACAATGCTTAATTAATATCGAGTGACAGTTTCTTGTAAAAAAATAATTTCATTATATTTTGATATTATGTTCAATGTATAATTAAAATAAACATACAATTTATGTTAAAATTAACATAAATTTGTTAAAATTTCAATGCTTATCAATCACACACTGTCTTTTTCTAAAAAAAGTTTAATAAAATCGCCAAAACTTAACAAATCCCCTTAAAAAGTTAATTGGATGACAAACACACTGTCAACGTCTATCTCACACAATTCATTAATTGCAACTTCATGCGTATCATTAGTAAGGAAGCACTCATCAAGTAATATAATGACTTTTTCCATACAAACAAACAATCAATTTTTACAGTTAATGATTTTTTTAGAGGCCTAACTTCGCTATTGGCTTAAATAAGGCCGTTTTTGACTTTTAAAATGATAGAGATTTGTGTTTTTGATTCAAATAATGAAAAATCTCATTTTGAGCAAAAATAGTAGTTAATGACTTTTTCCTTAAAACGACGATATAAACGACGACGACATAAAAATGCATTGTCAAAAGTTTACGTTAGTTGCATTGGCTAGGGATCCGCATTCGTAACATACAGAAAAATACATACCACGCCGTCTCGCTGAGGCACATGGCCGTGTCACTCCAAGAGGTGAATTTCACGATATAATTTGAATTAAAATGAAAATCAATCAGCACAATTCAATTTCACCGCTAATTGCACTGAAAAACGAAGTGAAACAACTATTCTTTAGAGCTAGACGTCAACAACGCACACTTGACGAAATGACGCAGAAAATATTTAGTATAGCTAGGTTGCCGTTACGTTCAACAGAGAGCGCTCCCATTATATCGTCTGTTTTATATTTATTATTTAATTATTTAATATTTATTATTTAATATTCGAAATCAAAATGAAACTGTCTAAATTTCAAAGCAATCCGTGAAGAACTTTCGGAGATTGGAGATTTTTAATTAACGAACATTTACATTTATATAGATATTTATTATTTAATTATTTAATATTAATACCGAAACGTCGAAAATGCAATGTGACATAACTGTCAATGAGAATTGTTTAGTTTGCGTGTGTCGCTGCAGGGGGCGCATCCTTATTTCGTCTGTTTTATATATATTTTTTTATATACAACCGTATAGTATATAAAAAAATATATATAAACATGCTTGTATACAAATGCAACTTTTTGTAAAAATTTCAAAGCAATCGGTGAAGAACTTTCGGAGATTAGAGATTTTCTATTAACGAACATTTACATTTTTATTTATATAGGTGGACTAATGTAGAGGAGTAAGCTGTTTGCTATACTGTATGATGAAATGGGCATTAAGGATAAATATAAAAGCTTCTATTCCATACTGAAGGGAAAATATCAACAAGGCTTTTTAAATTGCGAGATAAATTCCTAACATTTTTAAGAATCAACAAACTTCTTTCTCAGATTTTTTACGAGATAATGAATAAGTTTAGGTTGCTGTTGGCTTTTTAAGCTGATATATTTTGGCATTTAAATTACCTGAATTTTACTTTGCAAGGGTGAAAGACAAAAACATTTTACTAGTAGCAGACAAAGTGAATGCTATCATCAAAAAGCTCGGTATATGTGTACACGTATGTATTATCCGCTCTGAAAAAATACATTTTTACGACACGTTTACACTCGCTTCTGATTATATTGAGAAAAATATGAACCAAAAAGATATTATTATTGACCGCAAGTTGGAGAGTATGAAGACATATTTTGCTTACTTAATCCGTTTGATGAAAATGTTGTTGCAGCTGAAAAGTTAGCAATTGACACCCGCAAGCGACTCATCATAATATCAGCTGATGAAACATAACGATTATAATTTACATCTCAATAATTAGACATGGATTTGTTGACATATTTAGATTGATGTGTGGAAGTGAAACGTGGACGAGAAACAATAATTTAAGGGGCCAAGTAAATTCAGTGGAAATCCGGGCTCTGAGAATAAGATGTGGTGTGTCGATAATATGAAATGTAATTACTAAGGATGAATGTAAGCAAAATTATGTGTCGAGTAGGGTAAAATGTTGAGGTGGTATGGACATGTTGAACGTATGGGTGCCGGAAGAAATTTATAATGCAAGCATAAGTGGAAGTTGTGGTAAAGGATTACCGAGACAAGAATGGATAGACGAAGTGAATAAAATTTTGGGAGAAGACAAGGTAATAAGAGAAACAGAGAGAGATATTATGTATGTCGTGATAAGAAAGTTTGGCGATATATCCTCTCTGACTACCCCAACAGGAAGATGGCATTATGTATATTTAGATTTGTCTTCTTACCTCAGTCCAATGTAGTCACAAGTATACTTCGCCGCAGTCCCACAAACTACTTCACTTCTTGAGATGTTTGCACAACTTAATGAAAAAATGTGGGAAAAGTAGACTTTTCATACTACTTTTAATTTTGAATTTTGTTTACATTTGTTTATTGTAAGTATACAATTGTGAAGAATCCACACGTTTATTTCCCTATTTGTAACATTAACCAAATTAATCATAATTTTTGTTAGGAACGGAACTAAAATGTAACACGTACAAGAACTGCTTAATCAATAGTGTTTTTCGTTATAATTACATGTTTTATTTTTCACAGTGTCTTATTCTAAATATTTATCATTACAATGCTTTTTAATATACATCATTTTCCCTTGTTTATTTTTTCACTGCTGAACTGCTTTTTAATGAAGTAAATATTCGTTTTTAATACTAGCTGTGTTTTAACAAATAACGAGTCTACAGGAGCGTAATGACTTCGAAAGATTGGAGAAATCACAGTATACTAATTCTTGATAATCTATTAAAACTCAACCTCCTTTCTCCTAGCTCCACCCCACAATGTGAGTTATTGAATCCTCTCACCAGAATCACCACTCCCAATGCGCTCAGATGTTCTCCTCCTCATCATCCATCCAACTATTCTTTAGACGACACCTGCTTCTTCTCTTGTCAACTTCTAGACTAACCCACAATCAGGCGATATACTCTCCGGGTATTTAGCAATGTGCCCATACCAGCGCAATCAAGTCTACCTGATATATTAATTTCATACTTTGTCCCTTCGATTGACACCCACCATCCACCTCAGCATCCTCATATATCGTGCACGTTACTTCCATGCCTGCGCTCACTGACTAGTGTACACTGAGCATTCCGTACCATACATCATCACCAGTTTATGGCAGTTAACATATATAGTCGGGCCTTCATCTTCAGGGATATATTTTCAAGTCACTCCGGTGACTTATCTCCACTTAAGCCTGGTGCTTCAAATTCGGTTAATTGTATCCGAGTAACTTTCCTTATCATGTGATGTCGGACCTTCAGTCTGCAGGACGAGTCTCTTTGCACAGTTCCTTCTTCATCACTAAGTGACGTCACATTCATAATTAGAATACAATTCTAGTAAGTATATGAATCCCCTATTGTACAATCCATATCAGTACACTAAAGACAGTCCTACATAGGTTTTTGCGCCACGGCCATTTTAAAATATGAATGATATAAATTATAATTTCTTATTATCTAACCTTAATTTTGTCTCTCTAATCGGCGAATATTAGCGTACTTAATTGTACTTTGCACAGTCGTGAATGGAATGATTGATTGTCCGAAATCCTCAAATTGATAAGTTCCGAGTTTCGACAAGAATTACCAGGCTGTAAGATGCATTTCATGTGAAAATTATAAAACAAAATTGAGTAAGTATGGCTGCAGTCTCGGATATTTTTGGAGTTAGTTTAGTGACTACGTACTACTATGAGCTCTTGTGTTATCTCATATTTGTATTCAAACATTGTGACTATTTCGGGATATTTTCCAAAATAGTTAACATAAGGTTTGGATCCAAAGGGATGTATTTCAAAGATATTACTGTATGTTTCAGATTTGCAACCAACTCCGTCTAGTAGTGTTTTTCAAAAATCTTCAGTATTACCAATACAAAAACCAGGCACATCAACAAGAAAACTATTGGATTCTTTTTGGGAATTAAAACAAACAACATCATCAAATAGTGAAACTGACGATAACAAAGTGAACAAACATAATCATAGACTAGAAAATCTATATTATGATATGTTCATAATTGGTAAAAATTTGGCTGTCAACAACGATCCATCATTGAAAGTAAAAGAGCAAAAATCTAACTGTTGCGAAATGATGTATGAAGCAGCTGCACAGATGTTATTTTTGACAGTTAAGTGGGTAAAAGCGGTACCATCATTTTTACGACTCGATCCTGAAGACCAAGACATATTGCTAAGAGGATCTTGGAGGGAGCTCTTCATATTGACTGCTGCACAGTGGGGCCTGCCTATCAATGAAGGTAAATTAATCGCATGACACAAATATTTCAACCGTATGTAACTCTTAATCATGTTGCTTGTATTATCTTGCCAGCCATCAGTAATTATTCCCTAATGGAATGAATCAGTCCGGGATGAAACTAAAAGGTTTCTTCGAGTTTTTTCTTGCTTAATAGTTTATTATGAGTTTGTCCATAACAATCGTGTAGCCGACATCAGATATATACAACCAGTGTATTCTCCCAGTACTTACGTTTGGCTGCGAGACATGGACGCTCACAGTAAAGAACACACGCAACAAATAGCTCCAGACCGCACAAAGGGGCACGAAGAGATGCATGTTGGGATATACTAAAAGAGACTGTAAACGAAACTGTATGCATGCATGAACGAAGCTGTATGTATGTTTGTATGTATGTATGCATCCATGTATGTACGTACAAACGTATGTATGTACGTACGCACACACGTACGTATGTACGTACATACATACGTATGTATGTACGTACATACATATGTATGTACGTACGTATGAACGTACGTACGTATGTATATATGTATGCATGTATTTATTTATTTAACACTTTTATTGCAAATACAATCTGGCAGGCTTATTGCCATGCGGCAATCTCTTCCAACCAACCAGACAAAAGTAAATGAAGCAAGTTATGTGGTCGCATAAATCATTCAAATGACTATCCATCCCCACGAAATCCATAAACATATACGTGAGCATATGCCCACGAACCCCACAAAGGCGGACAGTCATCCGAACATTCTTTTTCATATAAAGTGAAATATCATCAATCAAAAGGAAAGGAAGGGATGGTGGAGATGAAAGGAAAAGAAAAATCAGGACTGAAACACGTTATTTTACTGACTAGAAATTAAGAGGTTTTTCAGTCGCTTCTTAAAGCATGCCAAGGACAGAGCAAGTCTTATATTGGTTTGTAACTGATTCCAGAGTCTCACTGCATATGTATGTATGTATGTACGTACGTACATATGTATGTACATACGTATGTATATGTGTATATTTACCTTAATATTTATATTATTTAAGTACACCATTTTTCATTTTGCAGAGAGTGGTAGATCACCGGACCTTCAGGAGCATGCTCGTCATCTTAATGCTTTGAGCCATCGATTTAATCAGTTAAGGGTGGATGACACCGAATATGCATGTCTCAAAGCAGCCATTCTCTTCCGACCAGGTTGAGTATTTTATTTTGTTATTTGTATAATACCCTTAAACACATTGGTGATTCATATTGGTGGTAACATATTGAAGTGTAACTGGAAAACAATAGTGTTTTCAGCCCCATTGATCGAGCCTTCGGAATTAAGACCATGTAGGCACGGAACTTGCGGTTCTTCATTGCCTGTGAAAAGGCAACACAACAAATTTAGAGCTTTTGATTTTTTTTTTAACCTGGCAACTTATCTCTTTCAACCAACCAGAAAGATGTTTTTATGGGCCCTAAGTGAAAAACAGACTGGGATCCCATTTTTAATAAATCTGTGTTCCCACGGGGATCGAACCCGCAACCTCCGGATCGGCAGACAAGCGTCTTACCACCAGGCGACGGAGGTCGTCCGTTGTTTTATTACTAGACTAACTCAGATGGAGACCCTTTTTTACTAATCAAACTTACGTCAAGCGTCTTATTGACTATGCCACGGAGATTGTCATTTTTAATAAATGTTTTAGATCAAAATAAGACTAGAACATTTTAAAAAATCAGAATAAATAGAGGATATTAAAATAAAATTTCTTTTTAAAATCCTTCAGAAAAAATACAGGAAATAAATTAAGTTTTTTTAAAAACCAGCACAACTCTTGAGCAAATAAAATCTAATTCACAAACAAATTCGTTTAGTTTATTTAAAATAACAAATAAACATACACCAATCCTGTGTGAGCAAAAATATCAAACCAGTATTAAAATGCGTATTTCACTGTTAAATTCGCATTTTAAATAATTTCATTCCTTGCAAACCTATACAAAGGGGACTTAATGTTTACTCAGATATATAAAATACAGGCAAAATAACATAGAGGTTAGATAGTTTTTACATGCGTACATACTGTTTATAAGACAGACATCTATTAAATACTGAGAGAGAGAAAGAGAACATGAGAGTAATTGTGAGATACCTTCAAATGAGCTTTAATGATCATAATCAAGGAGTTGCGGGTTTAAAACATTAGTACAAATTGCTTCTTAAGATTCGTTTCAATGTTGTTCGAGACATTCTGAGCTGAACTGAAGGTCGTCTGGTTGAAGTTGCTTGATCATAAGCAACACTCTCTTATACCATTTGAATATTCGCAAATGTGTATAATATACGGTCTACCAGCTAGACAACTTGGTTACTTATCACTGCTGTCGAAAACGTTCAATCAATCTTCAAATCATCAATGTTGCTGAACAATCTCCAAAAGTAAAATTACTTTGATATGCTCATCGTGTTCAGTTATTGATCCTAATAAAAATCCTAATAAGCTTGTACTAATAAGAAAACATGGGGTGGCAGTGTATAAGAGAATACAGAATTAAGTGATTAGTGGTGAATAAGAATTTAAGGGTGATATTTTGAGGAAGATAAAGAGTATCCTAAGATAGTTTGGGTATGTAGAACGAATAAATGAAGAAAGACAAAAACTAAAGTCAAAGGAATTGAAAAAAATGCATGGATATAGAAAAGGCAAAATATGTGTCATGATAGGAAAGTCTGATGCTATGTCCTCTCTGTCTACCCTAACAGGGTAATGACGTGATAGTATGTACTTATACTTCTCAGTATTTTTAATATCTTTTATTGAAATAATTGTTTTCATACAATATTTTACAAATTATTGCTAGAATTAGAGTGCATTCTGAAATATAAGATTAGAACAAATTTAGTACATAACTTGCAATGTTTAAATTATGTCTAGAGGACTTAAACAGTTTCATCTGAGATTTACATGTAGTTATATAAACTTACGAGCCGACTTCTGGTCAACCATGAGCCGAGCATTACATGGGTGATGGCAGCCTGGGTGATGGATGGCAAGACTTCACATAATTTTTTTGATAACTTGACATGTTAAATAAAACAAAATTGAATGTAAGTTTCGCTATCCTGTGAGTATGCAAAGCTTATAAATAGCTTGTTATATGATCACAGTGAAGTGAAAATCCAGCCTTAGGATTTTTATATTTGATTACATTTCTAATGAGTATTTTATTTTTCCAAAAAATACTATACGTGTTATTTTTTTTTTCAGATATATTGACAGAAAAGTCTCGAGGACAAATCGAATGGTTACAAGATCAAATTTTGGAAACCTTGCAACGCCACAGTCCAGTGCGCTGCTCGCGTTTAATACTGCTGCTCCCAGCTGTAGCGCGCTTGGCAGCCAGTAGTAGCCTTGAGGAGTTATTCTTCAAAAGTACAGTTGGAGATGTTGCTATTGAAAAAATATTGCGTGATATAGATCACAATATTAATCCACATTATATATAAAGAATGATAAATTTAGTTAATGTACTCGTATTGTGAATTCCTGGTAAAATTTCATTATTGTAAAAATATTTTGATTTTACTGGATTTAAATAAAATTCTCCATGTCTTTTCAATATTTTATTTTAACTAATGACCTGTTTCACCTCTTTATCATCTTCAGAATGGTTTTATAAAAATTCTATTAGGTGTACAAATAAGTTTCCGCCGGTTTTTATCAAAAATTGGGCATTTATTGTGAAAGAACGGAACCTCATGTTTTATTCGAAGTATTGCCCATCGCTTGCCACTACCTTTTCCCATCTTTCTGGCAGCATACGGATACAGCGTCGGAAGAATGCTTCATCTTTTGAGGCTATCCACGAATCGACCCAATTTTTGGTATCTTCATATGATGTGAAGTGCTGCTCAGACAGGTCGTGCGTCATCGATCGAAACAAGTGAAAATCAGAAGGAGCAATGTCTATTGAATACAGCGGGTGGGGTAAAACTTCCCAATTGATTGTTTCCAAAAAGGTTTTGACCGGCGCCGCAACATGTGGACGAGCATTATCATGCAGGAGAATAATTTTGTCGTGTCTGGAGTAGTAGTGGGCGCGCTTTTCCTCGAGTGCTCGACTCAATCTCATCAATTGTGTTCGGTAGACATCCCCAACAATGTTTTCGTTTGGTTTGAGCAACTCATAATACACGACACCGAGCTGATCCCACTGATATTTTTCCGTGAATATTTGGCTTAGCCGTAGATGTTGAAGCATGGCCAGGGGGTCCCCATGATTTCTTCCTTTTTGGATTATCATAGTGGATCCATTTTTCATCACCAGTGACTATACGGTGCAGAAAACCCTTTCATTTATGCCTGGCAAGCAGCATTTCACATGTAGAAAATGGGCGTTCAACGTTTCTCGGTGTCAGTTCATATGGAACCCAATTTCCTTGTTTTTGAATCATTCCCAATGATTTTGACCGATATAAAATTGCTTGTTGAGTCACTCCTAATGTAAGTGCAAGTTCTTCTTGCGTTTGGCAAGAATCTTGATCCAATAATACTTCCAATTCCGCGTCTTCGTACACTTTTGGCCTTCCGCTACGTTCTTTGTCTTCGATGTCAAATTCACCGTTCTTAAACTTTTGAAACCACTCACGACAACTTCTCTTACTTAAGGCAGCCTCACTATATGCTTCTACAAGCAATCGATGCGCCTCAGCTTCAGATTTCTTCAAATTGAAGAAGTAAATCAAAAGTTCCCGCAAATGACGCTTATTCGGCTCAAAGCTTGACATTTTCGCACACAAAAGAATATATTATACTGATAAAAATTCACTAATATTTCAAGGTTATGTTGTTGACAGACGTCCAACCTTACGACAAAGATGTTTTACATCTGACAATTTTAACCATAACTTACTGGTGGCACCAACTTTTGTCAAACGGCGGCGGCTTATTTGTACACCTGATAATATTTCAGCATCAATACTGTAGAAACAAATGTATAAAAGTTTCAATTAAAACACACTTTTTTAATTCCATCACAAAATCTAGTTGAAGCCTAAGTATTCTCGAGTTAACACAATTTATCTTCAGAATCATGCTCAACTGACTAAGTACAGAAAAATATCACAAATGTGTTTCTGTAAACTAAAGCTCGTGAACCATTCTATAGTAGCTCATGAACCGTTCTGTAGTCCCTAAAGCGAAACAAGTAAATTATCATAATAAAAAATAATGAGAATATATATCAAGAAATTTATGTAAATCCAATAAAAAGTTAAATATAATATATCTAGTTTTCGGTGGATTTCATTTAAGTGTGAAATTGGTAAAATTAACATAAGTCTAAAAATGTTATAACTTTTTTATTAAGGACATTATTATTAACAATGTTCAATTAGGGTTATTGATTTAACTTTGTCGCATTTATTTAATTTACAGACAAATATTAAATGTCTAAGTTCTCAACATTTTGTGGGGTAATGCACTAAAAGTAATTTAAAATAGCATTTTTTTATTTTTTTACGCATGAATACTTATTAGGATGAAACACAATTTTACATGTACCTCTAACAGTGATATTTTTCATAGTAACTTTAAAAGAATTTCCTTTCAAATTTTGATTGACATTTTGAACTTAGTAAAAATTGATTTTAGACCACATATACAAATGTTAAATTAATTCTACTTAAACTATTATATGCAGAGTTTAGTTAACTACTGACAACAAAACTGAATTGAACATTATAAAAGGCAATAAATTATTTCTGAACAAGGTTTGTTGTAAAGAAAATTGACAAGAAAGTTGCAACGTAAACATGTATATCTGAAATTAATGAAAGTGAAATGAAGTGAGAAAGTTGTAATGTGAACATATATGTCTGACATTAATAAGTGAGAAAGAGAAAGACTGAGAAACTTATGTATGTAGTAGGAAAAAAATTGATAGAGAGAGAATGATAAGTTTAAAAAAAATTGTAAGAATGTATGAGATATACAGATGTGGATGAAGCTAAATTGCATGAGTGGATAGGAAGTTGTAGATATCTATTCTCTACGCCTAACTCAAAAGGGACACAAGGTGATGGTGTGTATTTTTTTTTAAATATTGCACAAAAAATATCTAAATATTTTTCTAAATGATGCATGCTTATATGTTACATGAATCAGAAACATCAAACTAAAACGATAGTATCAAGAAATAACATTTAATAATACGAGCATAACAACCATATGAGCTCTATAGATGATACAAGTATAGACAAAGCTCGAGTGGTCGAGGTATCTGTAATTTTGGATGGCTGGATAAGACATAATAAGTAAGATAGACGGCCAACAAGAATGGCAACTTAGTAGATGCTCATGTTTCATAAATTAAGTACTTTTTTATGGATTCAATTCACTAGTTTAACTGCAATAAATTATGTTGTAATGACTGAATTTTAAAGTTCAACGTTATGATAATATACTACTGTAAAAAAAATTAAATATGCAACAAAATTATAACTTTTTTGAAAAATTTTAATGTAACAAAAAAAATTGTAAAAAAATTTAATGAATTGTAATCATTTTTATCTCAACTCGAAACGCGACACAAAATGCACAGCATCAATGATCAACATTAAACTTTACTTTCAATTTTTTTTAATGTGATATCACTAAGCTGATAATCTGGTTTCTACCAGTAACAGTGATTATAGGTAAATTTTTAATTAATAACTACAAATTTACACTGCAAAAGCTTGTTGTCTCATAGCCTTTGAAAATTCAAGTATTTATGGTCAAATTGTCTCAATTTATCTTAAATAACAATTTATGTGCATGATATTGTTAATTTTAATGATATTTGACAACTTTGGACAATAAAACTCAACTATGTAAAATTGTCCAATTTCGCACTTGCAGGAACACACATTTCAAAATAGTATTTCATTAAAACATACAAAAAGATAACTTTCACTGCTCATATTTTAGCCAATAATTGTAAAGTGTAATGATAAACTATCATTAATTTTTAATTTTAAAATATTCATAAAAATTTTTAAAGAATAACAATCTTTAAGAGACTTGCATAAAAGATGTGAATAGACCTTTTTTTTTCAAATAATTTTTAATATACATTACTTACAATCGGAAATGAAATGCTTAGGTTTCTATGAAAAACCATTTGGATTTCCATGAATAAAACATTATTTGATGAATAAATGACATAAAAGAATTTCAAAAGAATAAAGAGAGTTGAAAAGTTGCGGATGATATAGATTGTGTTACATTTTTTTTTTAAATCTTCCGATTTTTTTCTGTTTCATTAATTTATCAAAGTTTAAAATTTATTTTCAGATATATATCACGTAATGTGGACATTGCATTTAATGTAGTTTGTTTGGAAACTTTCCTCAAGCTTAAAAAAATCAAAGCATGAAATATTGGTATTTAAACGTGTTTAAATCAAAATAAAGTTTCCTATGATTCCAACTGATTTTTTTTCACAATTATACTCCCAACCAAAGTCCATCAGATATACATATTATTTGTATTGTACTTAAACCCAAAGTGCCAACTCCCGGGGAGGGGAGATAATTATTTAACCACTAGACCACTAAGGTTTGGAAAACAAAAGCTTGGAAAAAGGTTTAACTTCTCAATAGAACTCAGCGGAATTTTCGATATGTATATCTTCTATTCCAGGGGTCTGCAACCTATGACCCGCGGGTTACCGAGTGACCCATTTACTAATTTCAAGTGACCCACTTTAGTTCCGAAAAAAAGTATATAAAAATAAATTATAAAACATAAACATGAAACGAATATTTTACGAATAAAAAAAATTTAAAATAGATACTTTGTTTTTGCGCGCAAGTCAATTTCGTCCCTTACGTCTCCGCCCTAACAATATGCGCCGCGCGCTGCAGAGTAATGGCGGAGACGTAAGGGACAAAATTGGCTTCAACGTTATGGACGGATAAATTCAAGGAATTGCGGAAAGATTTGGAAAAAACAGACGATAATCATTTCCTCATGATATCAACGTGTTGGGCATCACTTCCTACGAAATTTTCATGTTTGAAAAAAATTGGCTTTGCCATTTTGTCCACATTCGGTTCAACTTATAAATGTGAGCAAATATTTTCACAAATGAAATTTATTTTAAGCAAGAACAGGAGCAGGTTAACTACCGAAAATTCAGATGCCTGTATTCGTCTTAAAACGACTGACTATACACCAGACTTGACTAAATTGACGTCACAAGTTCAACATCAGGGGAGCCATTAATATCGAAGATAACGTTTATAAATAAAGTTCATTCAACTATGTTTGTTTTTATAATAATTAGAATTTTATTAGTTTTTATAATAATAATTAAACTTTAAAAGCGTATTGTAATTATTTTCTTAATAAAATGTATCTTATTATTCACTAAAAGACTGTTTTAAAATTAAAATATCACTGACCCAAACGTCCCTTTAATATTCACATTGTGGTTGATTTTGACCCGCAGCCAAAAAAGTTTGCCGCCCCTTGTTCTATTCGATAAGTCGCTCCAATTAGTTAAGAAGTAGTGTCCATGAATTGATTTACCTGAGTAAAGGAACCCTTTGCATTTTAGGGTAAGGAAAAAGATAAAAAGCTGAGAGCCTGACAAAAGAGACCACATCTCTAAATTTAGAAAAAGAATAAAACAGTTTTTTTTGTGATAATTTTAATTTATATCAAATATTTTTTGCAAATGACGTCTGCAAAAACTACCTGGTGAGTTTATTTGTCATGTAATCTCTTCCAGCCAACTAAAAACATTTTAAAGTTATCTTAAGTGAAAACCAGAATGGAACAATAAAAAAACGGATAACTGCAGAAATCGACATTCAACGCTCAGGTTTGAAGACAGTGCCCTCACAATTAGGCCTAGGAGGTCTAATGTATCAAATTATATAAAAATGTTAAATATTGTTCAATTATTTAAAAAATAAAATGAGTGCAACATGCCATTACAAATATTATTTGCCTTCCATATATTATATTTTCGGAGATAAATACATTTTCAAATATAAAATAGACATCACAATGGGTTTCAGACAAAACTACGTAACGATCTTCGAACAAATTTAACAGGAGGGACAAAAACTAGAAAATTTCCAACCATAATTACGAATAATTAAATAAAAAATATGCCTTTATTTCAAATAATGGTTTGAAACACAAGTTGGATAACTTTCATAAAAGAAATATTCGATTTGTACCATAAGTTATACAACTTTTGCTCCCTCCGTCAAATTTCGATGATGATAGTTATGTTACGCTCTTTTAACTGAATCGCATTGATAATATATAATCCATAACCATACAACCACAGCTAACCTCAATGCATGCAACTGTCAAATTCTTATATTAGGTCCTTACATATGAAATTGGCGTTTTGTTTGGGAGGAACATAAAGTTGATTTTTTTTTAATATAATATATTTATTTAATCAAAGTATGTACCATTGCTATCTATGCACTTTTGCCATCTCATAGGTAGTTCATCGATCCCTTTACTAAAAAAACCATTCGGACGGGAATCAATAAAATCTTTGAAGTCGGTTTGGACTGCCCCATCGGAGTTGAATTTTTTCCCTTGCAAGAAGTTATCCAAATTTCGAAAAAAATAGTAATCTGTCGGGGCAAGGTCCGGAGAGTACGGTGGATGTCTTAGACATTCCAATTGAAGCTCTTCTAATTTGGTAGCCGTCTGTTGTGCAGTGTGTGGTCTAGCGTTATCATGAAGCAGCAGTGGCCTAGAGCGATTAACCAGCCTCGGTTGTTTAGCAGCTAGCTTTTCCATCATGGTTTGCAGTTGCTGACAATAGACAT
The DNA here is from genome assembly GCA_949825065.1 of Odontocerum albicorne. Lineage (NCBI taxonomy): Eukaryota > Metazoa > Arthropoda > Insecta > Trichoptera > Odontoceridae > Odontocerum > Odontocerum albicorne. The sequence continues at coordinate 38,722,485 of OX463843.1, read as the reverse complement.
CTGCCGTAATCGTCTGGCCAGATTTAAGAAAGCTGTAGTGAACGACACCAGCACTAGTCCACCAAACGCTCACAAGTAACTTTTTTGGAGTCAATTTTCGCTTGGGGCATGGTTTGGCTGGTTCGGCAGGGTTCAGCCATTGCGATGAGCGCTTCCGATTATCATACAGGATCCACTTTTCATCACAGGTAATGATTCGATTCAAAATCTCTTCATTATTGTGCCGGTTGAGTAATGCAACGCAGCAGTCAACGCGCATTTGTTGATTTGCTTCACTCAATTCGTGAGGTACCCACCTTTCAAGCTTTTTCACCTTCCCAATTTGCTTCAAGTGGATTAAAACAGTTTTATCACTAACACCGCAGCCTGCAGCTAACTCGGACGTGGTTTGCGATGGATCCGCTTTCACAATAGCCTTCAATTCTTCATTATCAACTTTGGTCTCCGGCCGTCCACGGGGCTTTTTTTGTAGGTCGAAATTTCCAGAACGAAAACGTTGGAACCAAAAACGCACTGTGTTTTCTTTTGCGGCACCGTCGCCATACACATCATTAATCCTTCGAGCCGTTTCTGCAGCACTGGTGCCACGGTGGAACTCGTACTCGTAAATAACGCGATATTTCAAGTTTTCCATTTTGTAAACTGAGTGACGCAAAGAAAAAAAACAATTCAGGAAAAAACAAATGAATTATAATTTTCGAAACACAAATACTTGAGTAAATAGCTGTATAAATTTTAATTTGGAATTCCTAACCAAAGAGAAGATATTTGAGATCAAAGTTGCCAGTACGGCAAAACGCCAATTTCATATGTAAGGACCTAATAATAAGAATTCATGGCATGGACATATAATAATTATTGCCAGGTTCGAACGTTTCTCCATGGAGAGTTTATTTCTTTCTATTGATTGCGGCGAGCCCTCTCAGCGGGAATAACAACCTCTCCACACAGCTTGAAAAATCCTTGCCCATCGCACCAAATAACTTTTTCCTGTTTCAACAATAGCACCATCCAGCATTCAATGAAAAGACATAGACAACGCCCCTGCAAAAAGAAAAATCAACAACCCATCACGAAAAAAAGGATCTTAAAAGCTCTAGTGAAAATTTAATTCTATCTTATCGATAAGCATCCCACTATTCTCTCTGTCAAATATTTTTTTTAATAACAATTTGTGGCAGGGAAATATAAACCTTATTGTCAGGTTCGTGCGTTTCCCCCTTACTGAGAATTTATTTCTTTCTGTCGAATGGCGACGAGCCATCTCGGCGGGGAAAACAACTCTACAACTTAAAATTCTTGCCCGTCAGATAACTTTTTCCTGCTTTAACAATAACACCATCTAGTGAGAAGATATTGACTGTGCTAAAGGCCAAAAAGAAGTATGGAGGGGGCATGTGGGTTGGGTATTACGATCTGACCCTGAGTTGTCTATTATAAGAGCATGTACACGGGAGAAAGCTTTCCCCTTGAATGCGATATTAAGGGATCCGTCATCGATGCTATGACGAATATTATAAACGATACAGTTTCTGCATTTCTTGGAACTCTTTTGCTTCGAGATAATTCTTCCAATGATTATCGATGCCCTTAATGGCGACAAATCGCAGGCGTCGACCACTTCTTATTGATAAATTATCAGTTTTAAGATATGGTGGTCAGCGTCGATTACTCGAAGGGTGATGGAGTCGTTGCTCTAGATAGTTCTTATGGAAGAACTGTAAAAAAATTGCCATAGGTTGCGTGACCCAGATTTATGCTAATGACGATCTGGTTTTTATCAAAACCATGGCCTCGATCGAGAGCCTTTCATTTATCTATAAGCTAGAACCAGTGAATGGGAATCGAGAAACAGGCTCAACTTTACCCCTCAAAAACCTGCGGTAAATTGTTGTAAAGGGGTCACTTTCACGGTCTCCAACAATGTTTTATTCAGGAACTTATATTTGAGTACTGAGAAAAAACAACGAATCACGAAATAACCATTGACCAAGGTCTAGGAACGATCTCTTTCGTCAGATCGTCTCTGTTGAGTTATGAGTTTGACAAAATTAATATAGGGCCTACCGTTCCGTAAGAATATGCTTTATTATAATTATTCGTAGCATTGTATATACTATAGTACTATGTTGTCAGATATTGGGCCCACGGCAATTGACTTTTAGTTGCCTGATGCGATTTTTAAAACCTGTCTAGAGACCCGATTGTCCACTTGGCAACAACGATTTTACTTCTTTGAACGATTGGTAATTTCAATAATGGCATCAAAGTTAATTTTGCTACATTTGAAGTTTTCTGTGAAAATACTTGCAACTCGCTATGTGTTATTTACGGTGCTGCGTCATTTTCAGAGCTTAAATCCGGCATCGCTACTATTTTTCTCAAATTCAGGTGTGTCGTCGCCGAAGGAAGAGTATTTTAGAGTAATTCCTTCTTCGTCACTAAGTGACTTAGTTCGATCTTCTAGTATAGATCTTATTGGAAGGGTACTTATTTTGTGATAAGATCAAATTGAACTAAAGCCGTAAAGTGGAAATCCAGACTATTTATATATATTTTTATTACAACCCATAGGTGCAGGGGAATTAACACAAGTGAATAACAGCACAGTGAGGTTGGAGCTATAAACACACCAACAAAAATAAAAATCCTTTTTTTCGTGTTGGGCGGTTGGTTTTTGCAGAGGCACCTTCTATGTCTTCTCACTGGATAGTATTATTGTCAAAATACGAAAAATTTATCTGGTGGGATGGGCAAGGATTTTTGAAGTTGTGGAAATGTTGTTTTGAAGAGGGCTCGTCGCCATTCTACAGAAAAAAGAAAATCTTTGTAATGAGACAAATATATAAACCTGACAAGAATAATTATATTAAATTAAATTAATGTCAATGAGTGGCGAGATGCCTATCAATGGTACAGGATAACGTTTTAATTGGAACTTTGAATATCATTTTTTCGTGTTGGGTGGATGATTTTTTTCAAAGACACTGTCATGTCTCCTCACTGGACAATGTTATTGTTAAAGCAGGAAGAAGTTATCTGGTGCGATGGGCAGCTATTGTTTAAGTTGTGAAGATGTGGTTTTTTCCCGCCTAGAGGGCTCGTCGCCATTCTATAGAAAGAAGTAAACTCTCAGTTAAGAGAGAATACGAACCTGGTAATAAGGATTTTATTTCTATGCCATAAATTGTTATTAAATGAAAAAAAAAATATATCTAGCTTAAATTTACATCAACGATAATGATACTCTCATTTGGACGGGGTCTTTTGTTTTTGAGTAGAAATTGTATGTTAGATGAAATTTATTTCTGTAATGAGGTTTTAATATAGTTTTGTTAACTAAATGTTTGGACTACTGAAATAATTATGAGTGCTGTGCGAATGTGATATAGTGCTGCAATTGATAAATTGTATTCGAACCGTGTAATATATGTACAGTCCGTCCGTTAAGACTTCAATTGTGACGTTATTATAAAAAAATAAGTAAACATGCGTTGTGTTCATGATCTGAACATGTACATGTTTTATTGTTGTCATATGGTATATATTTTATGCTCCCCTGTTAATATATTTTAAACATTCCCCTTGACTCTTCATTGAAATGCTCTAATAATTTTGCTTTGTTAATTTGTTGCCCTTTTTAGTTAAATGAATGCTTCATTATGTTATTCCATATTGGTTTTTTGTCAATGTCAATTGTCAGACTAATTTCTTCTACTCGATCAAATTAGTTCTCTAATCTTGTCTGCTTAGATGATTGTATCGTGTCTAAAGAGTGACGACCTCCGTGGCCTAGTTGGTAAGATGCTTCACTTCCACATGGGGCATCGGGTTTGATTTCCGATATTATCCGTAAAAAGGGTCCGTCTGCTAAAAAAAATAGTCTTGATAATAATAGTGACAAGTGAAACACATGTGCTAATATGTTTCCTCTTCATGTATGGGGTGCTATGTACCAATATTGTGACAACCCGCGAGATCCATGTCTACTCGAGTGCTAAGCCCGAAGGCTTGATGAATGGGTTCCGAAAACATGTTATCTCCTGGTCACGCTCTTGAATATATCCAAATCACCAATTTAGTTGTATTGAAAGTTACCACGAATAAATAAAAAAATAATTAAAAAGTTTCTGCCATTAAAGCCCTACCCGAGTGGCCTTAACTCAATGCATCATCTGCGCTCCAGCTGACATTTCCACATTAAAATGTTAAACTAAGTTTTGTTTACATACAAACTTAATCTTGATGACTAATCAAATCATACTTGAACAAATTCGTTGACACAGCTTTTAAAATGTCATTGATTTTTATCATAATAAGCAATTTTTTGGTTTATTTAACCTTGGCCTTAACCATCATATCTGGAACAATTCGTTGATTTGTTTATCCTTTGAACTGAAAAATATCTTAATTATTATACTGAGCTACTTTGTATCAAAGCTTTATGTACGAGCTTTTTATAAAAAAATATTGAAATCTCTCATTGCACATAACTTTTTCATATTTTATTACATGCATAAGGATAATTGATATCATTATTGCTTGAAATATATAGTAAAATTGTTAACTGAATGGTCAGGTATAAAATACTTGTAAATGTTCAATATCCATGTAAATGTTCAATATCCATTATCTGTAAATTGATGGGTTTCAAATATAATTCAAGTATAACGAATAATTGATAAGTACATTAGATATTGGACCTGTGGCCTAGTGGCTAGAATGCTCACTTAGTAGCTTTTTTATCTGAAATTATTTTTGTCTTTCTCTAAGGTGCCTAACATCGCAAGGCAGTTTTTAGTTTACAAATATTATAAAAGTCCTTGATTTTTTATATCCCATATCAGCCTTATGTTACTTTTATTTTTTTCTTATTTGCTTACCAATAAATACAACTAATTATGAAGTTGTCACCAGAGTTGTATTGTCAAATGTACGAGGGCGGTCCGATAAGTACTTAGCCTCACCGCCCGATGGCACCACTATCGCAAGAGCAATTTTTTATCGCGTAGTACATTCTCGTTGACAGCTACTGTCAAAATTTCAGCCGAATTGGACGCGTAGTTTTGTTTTGACCGCGTGTGGAAGAGAGCGTGTCCGCGGATTTGAGAAAAATGGAAAAAGAGCAATATCGGTCGGTGATTCGATTCTTGTTTTTGAAAGGGAAATCGCGAGCATCCAAGCGCTCTTTGAAAAATCAAAGAGCGCTTGGATGCTGTGTACGGTCGGTGACTCTTTTCCTTCGATGGCGACCGCCAAAAATTGGTTTAACGAGTTTCAACGTGGTTGCACGTCGGTTTTTGATGAGCCACGCCCAGGTGCCCCGAAAACGGCTACCACGGAGGATAACGTGACAAAAATCCACGATCTCGTAATGGCAGACCGCCGATTGAAGGTGCGCGAGATAGCTGAGACAGTAGGCGTCTCAAAAGACCACGTGGGTCATATCCTGCATGAAGTATTGGGCATGAGAAAGCTGTCGGCGCGATGGGGGCCGCGTTTGCTCACTCCGGACAACAAGCGCAACCGTGAGACCACTTCAGAGCAGTGTTTGACGATGTTTAAGCGCAATCTGAAGGAGTTTCTGCGTCGTTTCGTGACCGTCGACGAAACATGCATACACTGGTACACACCCGAGACCGAGGAACAGTCGAAACAGTGGACTTCACCCGGCGAACGTGCTCCGAAGAAGGCGAAGACTGTCCTATCGGCCGGAAAGGTGATGGCCACCGTTTTCCGGGATTCAAAAGGTGTGATCTACATCGACTTCCTGGAGAAGGGCAAAACGGTCACAGGGCTCTACTATGCCGAATTATTGGGCCGATTCGACGCTGAATTGCAGAAAAAACGGCCCCATTTGGCGAAGAAAAAAGTGCTCTTCCATCATGACAACGCACCGGCTCACACCTCCGCCGTCGCCACGGCCAAATTGGTAGAATTAGGCTACGAACTGCTGCCCCATCCACCGTATTCTCTGGATTTGGCCCCGTGCGACTTCTTTTTGTTTCCAAGTTTGAAAAAGTCACTCGCCGGGCAGAAATTTGAGTCGAATGAGGAGGTTATCGCCGCCACGGAGGCCTACTTTGCAGACGTCCAGAAAACGTATTTTTCAGACGGGTTAAAGAAGTTGGAGCATCGCTGGGTCAAGTGTATCGAACTCAAAGGAGATTATGTTGAGAAATTAATTGCCACTTTTCCAAAATTTTTGTTATTCTTTTGCAGGCTAAGTACTTATCGGACCACCCTCGTATATTATTTTTCACAACATTTGACGAGAAAGATATTGAAAGGAGTTTTCTGCAGGTAACAAGTTCAATGGTGCACGTAGTGCTATTTTTGCCAGTAAATCAAACATTATATTCTTAAAAATAATTGTACACAGTGGTGTGTGTTAGTGTCAACCAAAAGCAAGGCCTGGGCATTAAAAGGGAGTCATAAGATCAGAATAAATGCAGTAAAAATATGTGCCTAGCGTATAATATCTGATATTCTATTACAGTATTCGTCGATTGTGTTATTTCTATCATAGTTTTTAATTTTTTATTATTTTGCTTATTATTTTCACATCAAACATTTACATTTCATCTCAGGACAAATTTGGGAAATTGTCAAATGTTGGTCACCTTCCAGAAGATCACGAATGGCGTTTATGTTCTGTTCGGTAATGCTCGTCTGTGGGCGATGATCATGGCTCTTGTTTTCGACCACTTCACAGCCTTTTATGCCAGACAAACACACGGGGCTTTAACAGTGTTTGATCCCCGAACTGTGCCGTCAGTCTCTGCAGAATTTTGGACAGCTTTATGTCCTCACAAGCAAGAAACTTGTGAATTTGGTATTATGCAATTGACGGGTGCACCTGTTTCTCAGACATCGTGTGCCATACTAATGACGGAATCTGTCGAGGCCGGCCGTCCGCTCTTTTCACTCATGATATCCCACTCAGCACTCCGTTTAAAATTACGCGCTCTAAAACAAGTAGTTTATATTGGATTCACCCTCGTACTTCTGTATATCATTCGATAAAAGCTAATATTTTGAGTTTATATGATCACTTGTTAGCATGGTTCCAAGAGACATTAACTCTATATACTGTTACCAGACCTTTTTTTCAGTGCCATTGGAAATTAAACCCAAACCCAGGTGGAATGTAAGCACCTTACCAACATGGCCACAGAGCCGGGCAAACATATTTTTCTAGTACAGTAAAGTTTCTGTTGTATAATAGAAGCAAATGTATAATGATTTAAGTTAACAATGGTTCAAGAAAAAGTAATTGACGTCTTTCATAGCTTTGTGGTAGACAACCTATCTTTCATTTGTAGGTTTTGAAATTGATCCCCACTGGTGACTAAACTGGACCTTTAATAACTTTGTAGTTATTTAAAAAAGATTGTCATTATAAACAAATGGTTACTGATTATACAATGCAAGAATAAACAAATGGTTACTGATTATACAATGCAAGACCTCTAATCTAGATTTTTCTTTTTTTAATAAATATTGTTGAATACTTTTAAACTTTTTACTTATTCTTTTCAGATTTAACTATGGCCGTAAAGCAGCATGAAATTGTACGTGATAATCCAGGAAAAATGGATTTAGCTTCTTTGGCATTACACATTCAGCACCTCAGTGAACAACTTCCTTACACTCAAACACCTGACTTGATCAGCTGGTGCCGGAATGTTGTAATTTTTCTCGGTAAGCTAGATATTTAATATCAAGGAAGGAAATTTTTTGATGATTTTTGTTATTTATATTCACAGTTTTTTCTCTATCCCTGAATTCAGACGGTTTTTGATTTAGTGTGAGGACAATCTTCTATTGTATTATTCATACTCTCACTTTACGTTCATTCAAAATCTGATTCACTTTATCTAACCACATTTTTCTTAGGATACCTCTTCCATGCCCAACTTGCAAATCTGACTTGTATACTTGCTTGGTCATTATTTCGTTATTCATTCTCTTCAAATCCAAATCATCTTAATGATCCTTTCTTCCACTCACTTGAAATATCCATTTCCGTGCATTCACTTTTTATTCAGCTTTCTTTCATTGATTGACACTCCATTATTTTCTGAGTGCATGCATCTCCACAGCATTAACTTTTATCCTTCTTCTGCCAAGTCATCTCCACAGCATTAATCTTACGTGGCATCTCCACAGCATTAATCTTACTTTTATCCTTCTCTTTCACTTCCGTGCATCAAAATGGCCACCAACACTATTATGCCATGTAATTTTTGCTAGTTTTTAATACAGTGCAGTTGTTATAATATCAAATACTCTGCCTTGTTCTCTGTCACTTTCAACTCGCCTATCACACATAAACATACTGCCCAGATAACAGAACTCGTCTACCTGTCCCAGTTTCTCTAAATTAACTCATACATCGCAAACAATTTTTACCACATCTCTTACTATAACGATAAACTTTAGTGATGCGCCGGGTACTCGCAAGATTTTCAGTACCCCAAAAATTACCCGGACCTGGCAAATATTGCTGGGATCAGGTGTGAAGTATTGGGTCCCGTGAAAAATAAAAAGAAGATAAATTTTTTACTCAATGAAAATTTTTTACTCAAAATTTATTTTTGAGAAAAAAAATGCAGTACAAAAAATTTCATTTAATAATTAAATCTAAATAATGGTAGATTATAATGCAGAATTAATAATTTCTCTGCGTTTCGCGGAAGTAGTTTATTCCTCCTCTTTTCATAGATAATACCCGCCTCGCTGAAGATTTTTTCACTGGGTATGCTGCGAGGAGGTAGTATTGTCTGGCCAATTTTGAAAGTTTTGGATGAATATCTGCATTTTTTGACCACTAAACCAATGGATTGTCTGTACGAGGAATGTTAGGATATTTAAGAAATTTTGAAAGTTGAATTTTATCTGTTGAATTTTCCTCAGTATAGGGGTCTTCTTCGTTGGATTTGTCAAATAAAAAATTTCTATGCAAGCCCACACATCTTCATTTTTATCATGATTACTTTTTCCTTGTTCTGCAGGTTCTCTTTGTTTATTGTCATTGTTTTTATCAACACATTGGAGAAATACATTTCATTTCTTCTATAGTCAAATTTTTTTGAGAAAATATTCTATCATGAATTACCAACTGGATACTGTGAATGAAACAAGACTTATTTCTCAAATAAAAGATATTTGATCCACTGATCATATTATGCACACCGCCCCGTAGCAATATGTGTATCTGTTTGTTGTTTTCAGCATGTAATTTCCAGAATTTTATCATGGATTTTCTTTGCTTTTATATTAGTTTCCCATGAGATAATTTTGTCTAAACACTTCACCAATGTCTGATTCCCCTTACATACACACTACACATGCTTTCCATTAGGTGGCGTTAGTGACATAGGATGCTCACTTTAACACAGGGTATACTAATAAAATAATGGTATCAAAAAGTAATCGACAACTATTATAAAATGAATTTCCTTCCTAATACGTATGAATTTCGGCCATTGTCTGCAAGTTGCAAGCAAAATTAAGGGTTGAATATTAAATAATTTTTCTGATAGAAAATAAAAATGTATCTTAATTGTTTTTGTTTTTTTCTTTATTTGATACTTTTTTAAATAGTCCAACTGAAGCTTAGAAATAAAAAATGATAACATATGAGGGTAGTCCCAAAAGTACCCGACCTAACAAAGAAAACACAAAGAATTTGGGAAAAAATATTTTTATTTCTCAACATAGTCTCCTTTCAGCTCGACACACTTTGTTCAATAGCTTCGATAGTTCAATAGTTCAATACCCAGCTATGTTCAATAGCTTCGATACCCTGTTTATAGTGAGAACCGTCGAGCGCCTCAAAATAGCCATCAACCGCAGATTCCACCTCTTCATTGTTGGCAAATCTTTTACCACCGAGCCACTTTTTCAAGTTTGGAAAAAGAAAATAATCCGAGGGGGCTAAATCTGGCGAATAGGGTGCGTGAGGAAGCAATTCGAACTTTAATTCATTGATTTTGGCCACCGCGATAACGGATGTGTGAACTGGTGCATTGTCTTGATGAAACAACACTTTCTTTTTCGCCAAATGCGGCCGTTTTTTCTTGATTTCATCACTCAAACGCTGCAATAAGTTCGCATAATACTCGCCGTTGATTGTTTTTCCTTTTTGAAGATAATCAATGAAAATTATCACACGCGCATCCCAAAAAACTGACGCCATGACCTTGCCTGCAGATGGAACTGTCTTCGCCTTTTTTGGAGCCGATTCTCCCCTTTCAGTCCATTGTTTTGACTGTTCCTTCGTCTCAGGTGTGAAGTGATGGACCCATGTTTCATCCATGGTTATGAATCGACGCAAAAACTCGGCTTTATTGCTGTGAAACATTGCCAAACACTCGATTGAAACATCCTCACGACGCTGTTTTTGTTCCATTGTGAGCAAACGCGGCACCCATCTTGCGCACAGCTTTCTCATGTCCCAATTTTCAGTCAATATGCGATGTACAGCACTTTTTGAAATGCCTACCATGTCTGCTAGCTCGCGCACTTTCAATCGACAGCCATCCAATACCATTTTGTAGATTTTCTTTACCATTTCTGGTGTGGTCACCTCATTTTGTCGACCACTGCGATGTTCGTCTTGGCAGCTCGTACGGCCTCGTTTAAACTCTGCAACCCAATATTTTACTGTTGTAAACGAAGGAGCAGACTCCCCCAGAGTAGAATCTAGCTCGGCTTTGATATTGGTTGGACTTAGACCTTTCAAATGAAAGTATTGTATCACATAACGATGACCAATTTTTTCCATGTTTACAAATTCACTGAGAGCGTTCACTATTGATGGCTGCCAAACAAATACTAAACAACGTAGCGTCCTAAAACTTGAAACTTAAGCTTTATAAGTTTAGTACTTTCTACCATAGTAATTTTTTAAATCAACAACCGCCATCTATATGTCAGGTCGGGTACTTCTGGGACCACCCTCGTATGTCAAAATTGTTAATTGTGAAAACAAATTAACAATTTTGACATACGAGGGTAAAGTTGTCATTTTTGTCCCATGAGGCCTAATTTGAAATCAGGTAACTCTGCTTTCACATAACCTCCTGGGTAACGGGATAAGTTTTTTTTGTTTTCCTGATACTCGATACCCAGCATTTTTGAAATGTGCACACATTAATTAATATACAAATTAAACAACCAAGGGGACATCACACATCCTTGCTTTACATTAATACTGCTATTTAAGTATCGTATTGGCCCGACTATAGGGCGAACCTGATTATAAGGCGACCCCTATTTTTAATCTGCTTTTTGGAGAAAAATAACATTTCCCTCACCATTATAATATGAAAAATAAAATGCAAAATGTTGAACGAAGTACCCAAATAATAGTAAAGTACATGTTTAAACATGAAAAGAAAAAATAAAAAGTCCAACTACAGTAGCTAATCAAATCAGTCAGATTCACATATGGCTATAGCATCCTCAGCATCAGTCTCATCTTCAGTGATATTATCGTCTTCGGAATCCTCAATCATATTTTCCCACTAAATATCATCTTCAGCACTGTCCATTTCATTGGATATGCAACATTTTTTAAATCCATTGATGATGGTCTCATGAGTACTGTTTTTTCAAGTTATCTTTAAATGGCTTATTCACAACCACATCCAAAACTTGTAGTTGCGAAGTCATTCTTCCAGGAATGGTCACCAAATCTGTTTCGAGTTTTCTAATTTCATTTTACACAAGCTCCGTTAGATGACCTTTCCTTTCTTAGGCCCCCGGAATGCTTTCATCAAGTCATGTTTTTGTAAACGCCAACGTCTAACATTATTTGCCGTAATACCAAATTGTCTGGCAGCCGCACAGTTGTTGGTTGTTTCTGCAGCACGCACCACCATAACCTTAAAATTTGAATCATGGCTTCTGCGTATTCCTTGATTTTTTCGAGCTCCTCGTCTTTCAATATGGTCAGTCATAATATTTTTTTAGGTAGCAAAGATGCGAAACGAAGCACAGTACAAAAGAAACACCTCTAAAACTGTCAGAAATTACTACGCACAGGCTATATGTAAACAATGACGCCTTTTGAACGCTCTCATTACAATGTTGCCATTTCGCTAATCGCGAGTAGTGATTTATTGTTACCCACTATGTTTGTGTGCCTTATAGTCAGGCTAATATGGTAATATTAAAACCTCCCAGTAAGTTCTCCATTTACTCTTACATGACCACTGGCTTTATTTATATGGCAAGGCAATTGCCCTTATTAATTTATCATTGACCTCATAGTCTTTCAATATTTCCCACAGTTTCTATCTCCTTACACCAGTGGTTTCCAAACTTTATGTTACTACGCCCCCATTTAAAAAATATTATCGTGGTGCCTCCCCCCCCCCTGTATTTTATAAAATAATACAGAATCATTTAAATTAATTTGTTAATTAGATGGCGGTAAATGCTTAAAAAATATGTTAAAAATTTATTGTTATGCTATGAAAGTTTATTTATATGTATATATTTTTTTATTTATATATGTTACGTTCTAAAAATCTGTTAAACTTTCCATGCTGCCTTTTGCATTAGTCCGCGCCTCCCCGTAGAGGTGCGCCTCCCAGTTTAGAAAACACTGCCTAACTATCATATGCGTGCTCTAAGTCTACAAATGCAGAAATACCTGTTTACCTTTTCCCTTACATTTTTCAGATATGATCTTTAATGATACGAGGTAATGATGCGACTCAAAAATGCGTTCCCTTCTTGTGCAAACCGCGCCAAGAGCGGCTGTGCCCCCCCCCCCCCTGTGCTCACAGACGTGCAAACGTGCCAACTTTTGTTCTGCAGTCAAAAGACGTGGGTCCCATCAGCACACTTTACAGAATCCTAGGTCCTTTGTGATTATGGGTTGAGTGCTCCCATAAATTATTCTTATCTCAGCCATCAAACGTCGGTTGCCTTCCAGAAGATCATGAATGGCGTTAATGTTCTGTTCGGTAATGCTCGTCCGTGGGTGACGATCATGGCTGTTGTTTTCGACCCCTTCACGGCCTTTCAAGAACTCCTTATGCCAGGCAAACACATGGGGCTTTGACAGTTTTTGATCCCCGAACTGTGCCATCAGTCTCCGGAGAATTTTGACTGGTTTTATGTACTTACGAGCGAGAAACATGATAATTATGCGTTACGCAATCGACGGGTGCACCTCTTTCTCAGACATTGTGTGCCATACTAATGACGGAATCTGCCGAGGCCAGCCGACCGCTCTCTCCGCTCCTGATATCCCCACCCAACCCTCCTTGAGGCGGCCGTGCACTCCGTTTAAAATTACGCGCTCTTAAACAAAAGTCTCGTTTATATTGGATCCACCCTCGTATGTTAAGAAGATGATATGTACAGTAAATTTTTCAAATGTTATGAATTGATAAATGCCATTAACAATGTCATTAGTGTAGATAATTTTGAATAATGTGAGAATTACAAACCCTCTCAATTCTTTGACAATCAAAATAGTTTTTATGTTTCTAAGAAGTCAACTTCTTACTATCTTTTCTATATCTGCGATTATTTTTTTTCTGTTTCATGGCTTTATACACAAATATTCTTTATATCTTCATACACATGAGCATATTGAAGCCTTCACATACAAATTTTCCATTTTATGCTACTATGACATAATTACTACTCCACTCCATTGATACTATACACCTAAAATCTTACTCAACCCTATGAACTTTTGGAAATTTTAGAATAATTAGTCAACCATTGTCACAAAGGAATTGACATTCTCAGAACTTTGTTCATAACGGGACTTATGACAAGACTAGGTGTTAAAGATGACTAAACTAATATAATACATTGCTTTGACAATTAGTTCAAGTTATTCTTCTTTTTTCAGCGCATGTCCAAATACCTAAAGATCCTGTCAAGCATGCTACATTCCGGACACAAATCCAACAAGTGGAAGAATTTCTTCAAAGATTATTATCAGATATTGGCTCTGAATTGAGAAATGATATTGTATTTGGTATACTCAAAGAAGTCTACTTTATGATTTCAAAACCAGGTAATATTCCGTATTACGTTATGTTTCTTTATCACATTAGTTTCTGAATAAAAAGTTAAATTTTATTAATTATATCCTGCCTAGCAAATTAAACATACCCAAATGAGATGGGGCAAGGCAGAGTATGAATAAGTGTCCTGCCTAGTATATAAATATTATTTTAGCCAATATAAAATTGTGACTATACTTGCAACAACCTGTTAATACTCGTAATGATTTACATTAATCATTAACTTGAATATATTTTGAAAATATTTTCAGCAGATTGTTGAAAACATCTCTGTCCCATCCTACAATGGCAGGATAATCATAGCTCGCTATCTTAATTTCAAGGACACTTCTGAAATTCAGGCGACAAGTTCCATCTCAGACATGTGTCCTGACTTTTGAAGGCTAATCCCTTCTGAGTCATGTGTACCCTTTTATAATTATCTCTCTGTGGAACTATATGCATACCCAAACTTCCTTTGTCTAAATTGTTCTCGGTATGGACACTCAGTGAAGTAATGCAGAACTCTGCTTTTTTTCCCTCGAGTCTCTGAAATGTGTTAATTGCTCAGAATCTCACACCGCAAATACTCGTAGTAATATTTGCTTTTGTTCCATTCACAGAAATTTGCATTCCTCCATCTTCTGTTTAAATAGTGGCAGCTCTGATCAATAATATATTTTTTGTATCTATTTATGTTGCACCTCATTTTTCACCAGATATAAATTCTTAAATTCTATTATTTACATACCACATTTTTCTTCGCAATTTTAATGCACGTTCTATAATATTTCATGGAGTAGTGCTGACTTGAATACAGCGGGAAAATCCATATTGAAATTTGTGGACCTTAACAATTTATGTGTCCTTATTGATGGTTGTTCACCCACAAGACTTAGCCATTCATCTGATAGACCCAATTCGGTTGATTTATCAATTTGCTCAAGCAATTTTGCATTGTATCTTAAATGCAACATCTTAAGTGATGCACACCAAGTGATCATTTCCCAATAGTTTTGGAAACTCCCTCAAAATTGTCAAGTTTAAATGAGAACCCCAAAAAAACATGCATGCTGTCAAGAAAATGAATTAGTCTCAATTCAAAAGTACCTTTTCTTCACTTTCAAATGGTTTTGAGGTTGATGATTCCTCCCAGATTTCTGAATCATATTCACATTTTCATAATTTTCATTAATTGTTGAATCAGGCATGTAATTGAGTAGAAATACCAAAATTAGAGATGTTTTACCCAAAAAAAACCTCCATGGTGGGATGAGGAATGTGAGAATATTGTACGGCAGAGGTCTGAGACCATAAGAAGATACATGAAAATATAAATTTGAACTATAAACTTAAAGCCGTGCAAGCAAAACCAAAATTAATTTTAAAAAGATCTGGCTGACAGAAATTTTGTACATCTTTATCCCCATCCCTTTATCTTATGTAGAATACAATTAATACATATCATCTTGATCAGATTTATGACTCAAGCTGCGGTGAATCCCCTTATAACTCAAGCTACATGAATTCACCTTTTAAATTAAAAAAGTTTCTCGATATGTGCAAGATTCAAAAAGTGATTCCCATTTTAAAATCTGGAAAAGAGGATCTAAGTTTTGCAGAATCTTACCGGCCAATTGCACTCATCGTGCTATTTAAAAGTTTTAGAACGTTTGATTAAAAATTGCATTGAATGGTTTGTCAAACACAACTCACTTTTACCTTCCTTACAGTTTGGATTTTGGAAGTTTAAATCATGTATGGATAATTTGGTTATTTCGACAACTGATAAACGACCTATTTCAAAACGGAATACACTGTTGCAGTATTCATAGATATCAGTGGAGCCTATGATAATGTTAGACTTCCAATTCTAAAAAAAAAGTTACTAAATATCAGCTAGTACAAATTATCCATAACATACTTTCAGATTGGACCATTCGAACCCAAAATGGGATGAATGTTATTTCAAGGAAACTTTTTAAAGGCCGTCCGCAAGGTTGTGTGTTGATTCAGATTCTATTCAATGTTTACTCTGCCAAATTTAGGGAGGCTGTCCTCAGTGATTACAAAATTATTCAATACACTGACATGACATTGTCATTTATCTATCTGGTCGGAACTTGTCCTTGTTATCGGATAGAGTTTCTAGATGTTTTAATTCCCTGAATGAGTGGTGTCAATCCAATGGTATGTATTCTATCCGTTTCATTCACATTACAGGATCAGATGCAAGTGCAGCATCATGTGTGGTTTTATCAGTGGTGCAACCTAATGTGATTTCCAATGCTGTGAATTTATTGATTCGTGGAGGAGTTGAAGAAGAAGGAGATGGAACACTTCTGCCTACAGAGACAGGCCTGCGTCACGCCCTGCTCTCCTTATGCAAGTGGCTTTGTGTGTGGCATACTCCTGTGCTCGGCACTTGGGTGCTAGAATTCATGAAAGCCCTTCAGGTAACTATACCAGTACAACTCATCTCAACAGCAAATTACTATATAACACATCGATCAATAAGTTCCGGGACTAACTACTAAAACAACATTTGTTTGCCAAAATTCTTCTTTATTCATCAACATAGTCTCCTTCAAGAGCGATACATTCATTCCAATGCTTTCCTAACTTTTCTATGCCAGCCGTGTAGAACAATTTATCTTTGGTTTCAAAATAGGCATTCGGCAATCACTTCTTCATTGGAGCCAAATCTCTTTCCCTGGAGCATCTTTTTGAGGTCTGCGAACAGCCAATAGTCGCTGGGGGCCAAATCTGGAGAATACGGTGGGTGCGGAAGCAATTCGAAGTTCAACTCATGCAATTTGACCATCGTTACCATCGACTTGTGACACGGTGCATTGTCCTGATGAAAGAGAACTTTTTTCTTCTTCATATGGGGCCGTTTTTTTGCAATTTCTGCCTTCAAACGCTCCAATAACGCTCAAGTTTTGTCACACGCGGTACATGGTATTTCATATACCCCATGTGATTCATTCGTTATGGTGTCTTGGAACTGGCGTTATAGTGATGTAATCTTTTTGAAGGATTTGAAGAGAGTTTTGATATCTGACTTTTCCAAAAGTTTCCCGATTTCTGTCAGTTGTGCTTATGATATATGGTAATATGGGTTTAAAGATCTTTTTTTCTTTCATTGGTTTAATTGGTTTTTGTTCCTTAATTATCTTTGAATTGCATTATATCATTTGAATATTACATAATGTATATTATTTTTTCAGGATTCTGAAAAATATGAAATACTTGTCAATGTTGCTTTGGAAGTCATTGGCCAAATGTTTGATGCTCTTCTCATTCCTGCCATGCGACCTTTGGTATCCAACATTTTTTTATACATCCTTGCATGTATGAGGAATACAACAGCTGCATTTGAAAAGGTAATACTCCACACTCATGTGAATAGTATTTATTACTTTGTATTTGCAAATTGTATTTATTTCTTTCATATATCATTAAAGCAATTTTTTTTTAATTCAGTATTCTTTTAAAAATAATTATCTAACTTATTTTCTTTATAAGTTATCACAGCAGTACGTAATTATGCCTGATTTTTTTCATCTAAGATTTAGTGCATTGGAAATGTTAGTAGTTTTGTAAAAATAACATTAGTTCTCTTTAATGTTTTGCAATTAATGAAAATTAATCTTTAAAAATGATAAATTATTCCTATTAATCTCACATGGGTGTTTATCCATCGTATGTTGAAATGGTCAGGATTACAGGAAAGTGATAATTACTTTATATTTAATGCCAAAATTTACCCTAATACTAATTGTGGATCTGACTATCAACTTCATGTTGGAAACTCAAGTAAATTATAAAATTTGGATTCAAATGGAATTTTCATCTTGTGTTGACGTTATCTCTTACTTAATCTGGTCTTATTTCTATCAGTTATTTTTTAATTTCAGTTTTATATTTACCATGTATTTTAATATCTCTTATGGCTTTAGGTAATGCATTAAATAATTTAGGAGCCAAGTATACGAAATTCGCTGTTCAAAAATCATTCGCATATCAGGTCTGTAAATACGAAACCGGAATTTTTTTATAAAAAATACACATTTATTGTATGAAAATGGTAAAAAATATTTTATTCAAAGTATTGCCTATCGCTAGCTACACATTTTTCCCATCTCTAGCAATTTGTGGATGCCACGCCAAAAAAACTGTTGCTCTTTTGAGGCAAACTAATCATTGAACCATTTTCGTACATTTTGGTAAGAAGTGAAGCGCTAGCGCTGCTCAGCAAGTGCGTATCGACCTGAAAAGCGTTCCGGACGACCAATGGACTTCGATGAGGACCTCTTAAACCATATTATTCATGAAGATCCCCTTCAAACCACCGTATAATTGGCTGAACAGATGAATTGTAATCACATGACTGTATACTGCCATCTTAAATCAATGGGAAAAGTCCAGAAGTTCGGCGCTTGGGTTCCACATGTTACTGCTGGTTTGCTCGCACGTCATCTAGCTACGCATGGCCACAAGCAAAGGTTCCTTTACCGCATCATTACTGGTGATGAAACATGGTGTCTTTATGTGAATATGAAGAAACGGAAAGAATGGGTGAGTTATGTATGGTCAACAAGTAACGCCCAGAGCGACGCGGAGCTGTACATTCTGCAAATGCAGTGGCTCAACACTGCAATTCAACAAAAAAGGGCGGATCGGCAATATGGCGTTATTCTGCAACACGATAACGCCCCCCCTCATATCGCCAACATTACGAAAAATGCCATTCAAACGCTTGGTTGGGAAGTTCTGCCACACCCTCTATATTCTCCAGACCTCGTGCTGTCGTATTTCCACCTTTTCCGGTCGCTTTCGAACAATTTGCGCAGCGATTCCTTCAATAATGACGTCGAATTGCGGACGTGGTTGGACGAATTCCTCGAGTCAAGACCGGCTGGTTTTTATCGCACAGGTATTGAAAAACTTGTAGAACGTTGGCAAGAAGTTGTAAATAATGTAGGAGAATACATTATTGACTAATTTGTTGTAAAATAATGAAGGAGAATACATTATTGACTAATTTGTTGTAATTTTTTTTTGTTGTGTTCTCTTGTTCTCTTCATTTGGAAAAAACAGACACAACTTATGTTAACACCCAATATATACGTATGTTATGTCAGCTTTTCATCACTCACTTGTTCTATCCTAATCACCTCAGAGTACTCCTTGAGTTTGCTTATTACATCTGTCACTAGTAACTACTTTATTCTGAGTTATATCATACATTGTCGCGCCACATATTCTCCTCGGTGTACAGAATTTGGATTATTTCATTATCCTTCGACATACATATTTCACTCCTTTACATCAAAGCTTGCACATAATTCTTCATATAAACTTCTGTGTTCTAAAAATTGATCTCCCTGATTCAATCAGATGTTCTCCATCCTTATTTATATTTTAGAAAAAACTCAAAAAGCATAATTTATCTAAAAATATTCCACATCCCTAACTTCCACAGATTTCTATCCTAGTCTGTTTCTTCCTCAATATTTTTCATTGTTTCAATATGTCGGAAAAATATTTTTTATTCACCACGCTTTAAAAATGCTCATAAATACCAAATACGAGGGTGGTCCCAGAAGTACCCGACCTGACGTATAGATGGCGGTTGTTGCTTTAAAAAATTACTAGGCGAAGACAGTTCCATCTGCAGGCAAGGTCATGGTGTCAGTTTTTTGGGATGCGCGTGGGATAATTTTCATTGATTATCTTCAAAAATGAAAAACAATCAACGGCGAGTATTATGCGAACTTATTGCAGAGTTTGAGTGATGAAATCACGAAAAAACGGCCGCATTTGGCGAAAAACAAAGTGTTGTTTCATCAAGACAATGCACCAGTTCACACATCCGTTATCGCGGTGGCCAAAATCAATGAATTAAAGTTCGAATTGCTTCCTCACGCACCCTATTCGCCAGATTTAGCCCCCTCGGATTATTTTCTTTTTCCAAACTTGAAAAAATGGCTCGGTGGTAAAAGATTTGCCAACAATGAAGAGGTGGAATTTGCGGTTGATGGCTATTTTGAGGCGCTCGACGGTTCTCACTATAAAAGTGTGTCGAGCTGAAAGGAGACTATGTTGAGAAATAAAAATATTTTTTCCCAAATTTTTTGCTTTCTTTGTTAGGTCGGGTACTTTTGGGACTACCCTCGTATGATTTATGAAACAAGAGTTGGTTGAAAATAATTTTTTACAGTAAATCAACCATTACATGAAAGTTTCAAAATAAATAAAGGATATCGTTGCCGATGCTGCAGGAACGTATCTAGGATTACCCAAAAATTTTACAGGGGAGACAAAAAACGATTTTTCAGCAAAAATATAATAAAATAAAAACGTCTCTTGGTATTGCAGTTATGAATAAATGCGTACCGTGTTGAAAGTAAATATATGTGTTAATGCAAAAATGTGTCCAATGATACAAGACATGACAAAAAATAAAGAAAGTTACTTATACCAAAAAATCCAGTTATGTGTTCCTGCAATATCGACGACAATATGTAAATACCTAATATTTAAAAAATATGAATCATTAGGTGCAATTATTATAACAATTAAATTATAATTATAACTGGAAAAATAAAATCTGTGTGTTCAAGTTTTCAAACTCCACCAAAACACTATCACGCATATAATACTAGGTCTTTTTTTTCAGATTGCTATAAAAGTTCCTTCCATGCTAGAAGGGCTGGCTAGTGACAGTTCTCCAAGTAGTCGTCCTCTATTGCAAAACCTTGTCGAGACTTTTTCAGCTTTAATTGAACAGCATCCTTCTCTCAAGGAAAGGCATTCACAAATTGTAAGTATTTTTATAATCGCAAGATCATGTTTTCTTAAAAATAATAGGAGACATATTGTACAGTCGTCCCTCCGTATCCATGGGGGATTGTTTCCAAGACCCGCTGCAGATACCAGAATTTGGAAATGCTCAAGTCTTTCAGTATAACCCACTCATATTCTCCCATGTACATGGACTTTAAATCATCTCTGGATTACTCATAATACCTAATATAATGTAAATGATAATACTTATAGTATACTGTAGTGTTTAGGGAATAATGACAAGAAAAAAAGTCTGCAATACATAAGCAACCTTCGTAGGTCTAACTACACAGTAAACATCAACCACAGCGTAAAAATTTCTTTCATTGAACACTTAAGATTGTTTTAGCTTAATATAATTCAATATAAGAATGGGTACATGTTGAAAATATGAATAGATTCTCTCTTTTTTCTGAATATTTTTTAATTCTCAGATGTATAACATGCAGATATGGAGGACTAACTGTATATTGATAATTTCACATCAATTTTATAAAATTGAAATATATAAAAATACACATTGTTTTATAAGCAATCACCTATAAATATTTTAGACTATCACAACTTCATTATCATTAAAATATATTTTACTTATAATTTAATATTATTTGCTCAAATATTAGGTCCTTGTATATGAAATTGGCGTTTTGTTTGGGAGGAACATAAAGTTGATTTTTTTTAATATAATAATTTATTTAATCAAAGTATGTACCATTGCTATCTATGCACTTTTGCCATCTCATAGGTAGTTCATCGATCCCTTTACTAAAAAAACCATTCGGACGGGAATCAATAAAATCTTTGAAGTCGGTTTGGACTGCCCCATCGGAGTTGAATTTTTTCCCTTGCAAGAAGTTATCCAAATTTCGAAAAAAATAGTAATCTGTCGGGGCAAGGTCCGGAGAGTACGGTGGATGTCTTAGACATTCCAATTGAAGCTCTTCTAATTTGGTAGCCGTCTGTTGTGCAGTGTGTGGTCTAGCGTTATCATGAAGCAGCAGTGGCCTAGAGCGATTAACCAGCCTCGGTTGTTTAGCAGCTAGCTTTTCCATCATGGTTTGCAGTTGCTGACAATAGACATCTGCCGTAATCGTCTGGCCAGATTTAAGAAAGCTGTAGTGAACGACACCAGCACTAGTCCACCAAACGCTCACAAGTAACTTTTTCGGAGTCAATTTTCGTTTGGGGCATGGTTTGGCTGGTTCGGCAGGGTTCAGCCATTGCGATGAGCGCTTCCGATTATCATACAGGATCCACTTTTCATCACAGGTAATGATTCGATTCAAAATCCCTTCATTATTGTGCCGGTTGAGTAATGCAACGCAGCAGTCAACGCGCGTTTGTTGATTTGCTTCACTCAATTCGTGAGGTACCCCACCTTTCAAGCTTTTTCACCTTCCCAATTTGCTTCAAGTGGATTAAAACAGTTTTATCACTAACACCGCAGCCTGCAGCTAACTCGGACGTGGTTTGCGATGGATCCGCTTCCACAATAGCCTTCAATTCTTCATTATCAACTTTGGTCTCCGGCCGTCCACGGGGCTTGTTCTGCAGGTCGAAATTTCCAGAACGAAAACGTTGGAACCAAAAACGCACTGTGTTTTCTTTTGCGGCACCGTCGCCATACACATCATTAATCCTTCGAGCCGTTTCTGCAGCACTGGTGCCACGGTGGAACTCGTACTCGTAAATAACGCGATATTTCAAGTTTTCCATTTTGTAAACTGAGTGACGCAAAGAAAAAAAACAATTGAGGAAAAAACAAATGAATTATAATTTTCGAAACACAAATACTTGAGTAAATAGCTGTATAAATTTTAATTTGGAATTCCTAACCAAAGAGAAGATATTTGAGATCAAAGTTGCCAGTACGGCAAAACGCCAATTTCATATGTAAGGACCTAATAAAAGTACTCGTATCTTCATATGCGGATTGAGGATAAACAAAAAACTAAATATAATGAAAGTAAAAAAGTGTATTATAGCTTTGTGTTTGACTATCTGATAAAAAAAGTTATGGAATGAATGTCATGTTGAATCTAAACTAAATTGTGGTATCCTGTGTATATACGGAAAGAACAGGTTGCATTAGAGTGAACTGTACCTTGACTGAGTGGTTTAATATTTGGATCATTCAATAAATCTATATATAAATATGTTTTATAAATCTACCAAGTTCATCGGGTGGCATAAACATGTTGAATGAAAGTACATTGATTGCTGTATGCTTACCACATGGTGCTGTTATATGTTAGCGGATGGATAATGAAGATAAATTATAGCATATGATAAATATTGTATTCTCTTGGTCTTTGATTAAAATATGACATGGTTTTTTAATTGGAAGATTATTAAATCTTCATTTCACTACTTAAGTTACAATTAAATTTTTAACTATTGAAGAACAATCTACTATCTGTATATTTCTTCTTCTTAACTGATATTTGATAGTAAAATGTGTAACAATGCTTTTTATACTATTTAAATTTCAATTTTCTCAATTTCAGGTTAAATATCTTGATTCTCATATCAAATCAAATCAGTGCTACCTGATGGATGTTCCAGTATGGAATATTACTTCTAGC
Source organism: Odontocerum albicorne (assembly GCA_949825065.1). Classification (NCBI taxonomy): domain Eukaryota; kingdom Metazoa; phylum Arthropoda; class Insecta; order Trichoptera; family Odontoceridae; genus Odontocerum; species Odontocerum albicorne. The sequence continues at coordinate 38,699,006 of OX463843.1, read as the reverse complement.
CCACACCAAAGTAGTGACCATGTCAAAGTGGGCTTACTTAATTTAGGAAACACATGCTACATGAACAGTGTTCTTCAAGCTCTATTGATGACAAAACAGTGAGTAGAACGCTTAATAAAATATTCTGTAAAATTATGATTATTTTGGTCAATTCTTTTAAACCTACCTGGTTTGCAAAATAAAAGCTTTGCGCAGTTTTTATACAGAAGATAATAGCGAATTCTGTCCAATTATTGTTTCTAACCAGCGAAATTGTATCATCTCTAATTAATATTAGCAAATATGAATTGCTTTGATACCCTACAAGCCTAGCAAATGAATACTTTTATCAATAGACTAAACAAAATGTCGATGGCCATACGTTGACACCTCGTATCTAAATTTTTTCATAGACTTTATTATATTTACCAAAAGTTGGCTTTTCAAAGTGATATTTTGACATACAATACCTTGTTTAATGATAGGGATACGTTCTTCGAAGGTAAAAAATAACACGCTTAGTATAAGGATCGATATATTTTTTTTCTACTGAAAACTTTTTATTAACAATGCAATTCAATAGTAAAGTTTACGCAAATGTATTAAAGTATAATGTACGAAGGGAGATCAATAAATTCGTAGAATGAAGGGTAAAAAAAAACAATATTTTTCCTTTTCAATATATTCACCATTAACTCTAATACTATACATTTTTCAGATCTTTCAATAAGCTTATTTATACCCACAAAAAAAATTGCTTTTGCTCTCAAAATAAGCTGAAATTGCACTTTTAACTTCTTCATACTCTCCAGTTATTATGATGTCCTTATCTTTGTAATCTATCAGCAGTATGTATGCCTTCCGCATCTCAAAAAAAATATTATGATGTCCTTATCTTTGTAATCTATCAGCAGTATGCCTTCCGCATCTCAAAAAAAAATTCCAACCGATTGCGACACTTGGAACTTCTTATGGAGCTGTGTGCCCTTTTTATGCCACCGCATGAACTCCTGCTTTGACTCAATCTCATAATAATGAACCCAAGTTTCATCTTCAGTAACAATTTGACGCAAAATCTCATCTTTGTTGTTTCTGCAGAGGTCCAAAAACTGTCGTGAATATCAACGCGTTTTTGAAGTGGTGTGAGCATTCTGGGTACCCACCTTGCACTGACTTTTGACATTCCTTGACGATGATGGAGGATATTCAAAATGGTTGTAGGTGACACTCCAACCATCTCTGCAAGCTGCTTTATTTAGGCGGGAATCTTCCAGCACAAGCTTTTCTACTTTTTTGACGATGTTTGAAGAAGTGGCCTCAACAGGCCATCCTAGTCGGAGGTCGTCATCAATCAATTCTCTCCCTTGTTTAAAAAGACTATGCTACTTGTAAACCGTAGTTTTCCCAGGGTGACAGTCCCCGTAAACCGCTAACATCTCTTCCAAAATGATTTGAGGTATTTTCCCTTGTTTTGTGAAAAACTTAATGATAGCGTGATACTCAATTGTTTCCATACTTGGGATATTATTAACGTTTGACATACTCTTCCGACGTTATCTTAAACAATATTGTCAAAATTAGACTAAAACTTTGCTAATAATGAGTCATATTATCGTAACATGCGCATGAGCACTACCGCCCCCTCCCTTTACACATTCATTCCGTGAATTTATTGACGTCCCCTCATACCTATTACAAAAACTCGAAATTATAGGGATGTAAGTTAATAAAACTTATGAAAAATTTATTTTTTGATAAAAACATTGATTGCTTTTATTTTTTCACATAACATCTCATTGTAACAGGCTAAAACATTTAATTTATTTGGTTTTTACTGCACAATTTCCTTCAAAATCAGAATTATTTTCCGATACAACGTTCAACAGATAAGACACTGGAGACAACCCGATAACATTTTTTTGTTAAAACTTGAGCTGGTGGCTACTCCACATCTATATCAGGATTAGCATCTGCTCGTTGGAATTTTTCTTTAGTCAATTCTTGTAACTTCAAGTTGCTCATTCGTGAGAGAATTGTGATTATGATCCAATAATGTCTGAATATCATCAGCGTCAACTTCATTGGAATCTAGATGGGGCACATCATCATTCCCGAGTCCTATCCTCTTCCAAACCTATTTAAGGCAGTTGATATTTTTGATAGTACTCATTATGTTGTAACTTTTCCAGAATTCTCTTATTGACACTTGCCAAGATTTAGCAAATGACTGTGAGCATTATCCAATAGTAATAATGGCACTCAATTATAATTTTTAATTGTTCAGGCAATTCAGGCAATTATTCAAGACATCGCATACATACAAAAATAAAGATTTTGATCTTGTTGTGTAGATCGCGCTGAATAGGGACTTATTTTGTCCCCGTAACAGCGCGGCTGGTGAGGGGTTTGAACTGAACTGTATAACATTTTAAGAGAATATTTCAGATATAAGATGTCAATTATTCAAGACATCGCATACATACAAAAATAAAGATTTTGATCTTGTTGTGTAGATCGCGCTGAATAGGGACTTATTTTGTCTCTGTAACAGCGCGGCTGGTGAAGGGTTTGAACTGAACTGTGTAACATTTTAAGAGAATATTTCAGATATAAGATGTCAAATTATTGCCATTGAAAAAAGTTTGTATAGTGTATACTGCGAATGAACGATTTGTAAAATCTTTAAGTTTAGATAGAAATCTTTGCTTTGCTTACAGCTACAGTTTATTTTATTTACTTTCAATATTGACTTATTTTAAACAAAACCACATATACTACAGACATAATATTTAATAAAAAATTAACAATAGTTTAAATCTAAAAGTTGATAGATGTGCAAATCTAATATAAATAGAATAATGCTGGCTATTAAAAATCTGTAAATTTTTAAATTAGATATCACCAATACAACACCTTGCAATGATATCTAAGCGGTTGTGGGAATGTATGAAAGAATATTAATTTATGAGCCCTAGACTGATGTGGATCATAAAGCAGTTATAATGCGCTTTTCACTTGTTATAGGGTATACTTAGGTAAATAGTGAAACTGATGAAAGCAACGAAAAATGTTGATAATGTGTAAGAAAGGTTTTATGAAAAATGATGAACAATGATAAGAATGTATTGAATGTATTTAAAAAATTTAAGAGTACAATAAAAAAAATAGTTAAGGAAATAAAGAAGAAACATGAGACGAAGTTGGCAAAAGTCAAGTATGAATGCGGAAGGAAATATAAAAATATTTTGGAAGGAAATAAGTAAAATGTGAGGAAGGTGTTATACTGGTGGTATGAGTAGAATCAAAGATGAATATGGAAGAGTTTTGTAAGAAGATGGAATGGTGCGTTTGAGATGGAAGGAATATTAAGAAAAACTACAGAAGTGGTGACAGTAATGTAAATAAAAATAAGTCTGGTACAGTTTACAATGAAGAGCGTTTTGAAATAATGAATGAGAATAGTCTAGAAGTACAGAGGCTGTAAGAGACATGAAAAAAGAATAAGGGTCCAAAAATCGTGTGTGGAAGTTACAAAACCATTAGTTTACCGACTATAGTAAATAATGTATGGATTTTTTTAAAGAAAGTTTGAAGTAAGTGTAGGATGCTTAGGGTGCCTTTATAAGTGGAAGAGGATATATGTATTAGATTTTCTCTTTGTGTAACAATCAACAATTCCCGGGACTAACCAACATATGGCGCCTCTAATAACAAATCCATACCATTCTCAGTTAGTACCAGCCTTTAGAAGTTACGTGTCAAACTTTCATGACATTCCGACATTGTATCATTGAGTTACAGTGGTTTTAGTGACGCTACTTTTGCTATTTTCAAAACAATGGGAAAAAACGATTTTCGTGTGTTGATAAAACATTGCCGGTCGTCCAAATGAGGCTGTTACACCAGAAAACATAAAAAAACCCTCAAAATCGTGATGGAAAATCGCAAAGTAAAGTTGCGTGAGATAGCTGACATCTTGAAGATATCATTTGGTAGTGTTAACACTATTTTGCATGAACATTTGGTCATGAAAAAGCTTTTTTCGAAATAGGTGCCGCGTTTGCTCACAATGGAACAGAAACAACAGCGCATCGATGATTCAGAGTGCTGTTTGGCATTGTTTACGCGAAATAAACAAGAGTTTTTGCGTCGGTATGTGACAATAGATGAAACTTGGATCCACCACTATACTCCGGAATCAAATCGGCAGTCAGCTGAGTGGAGAGCAGCCGGTGAAACTCGTCCGAAGCAACCAAAAACTCAACAGTCGGCCGGGAAGTTATGGCCTCCGTATTTTGGGATGCGCATGATATAATATTCATCGATCACCTTGAAAAGGGAAAAACCATCAATAGCGAATATTACATAGCGTTATTGAAGCATTTGAAGGCAGAAATTGCAAAAAAATGGCCCCATATGAAGAAGAAAAAAGTTCTCTTTCATACACCGTGTCACAAGTCGATGGTAATGATGGCCAAATTGCATGAGTTGAACTTCGAATTGCTTACGCACCCACCGTATTCTCCAGATTTGGCCCCCAGTGACTATTGGCTGTTCGCAGACCTCAGAAAGATGCTCTAGGGAAAGAATTTGGCTCCAATAAAGAAGTGATTGCCGAAACTAACGTCTATTTTGAAACCAAAGATAAATCGTTCTACACGGCTGGCATAGAAAAGTTAGGAAAGCGTTGGAATGAATGTATCGCTCTTGAAGGAGACTATGTTGTTGAATAAAGAAGAATTTTGGCAAACAAATGTTATTTTAGTAGTAAGTCCCGGGACTTATTGATTGATGTGTTATGCTTGTGGAAAAATGTATGGCAAAAATAAAAAGGTGTATTGTCTATTTGTGGACTTGGAAAAAACATACAACCGTGTGATAAAAGACAAACAATGGAAAAAATTTAATGAATATGATGTTGAATGTAAATTAATATATGTTATTGCATCATTATACAGTGAAAGTAGAGCATGTATCCGAGTGAACGATGCCATGACTGAGTGGTTTAATAGTACAAAAAGGGTAAATCAAGGATGTGTTATACTACTCTGGTTGTTTAATATTTACATTGATTCATATGTGAAAGAACTACAGGGGTTAATAGAGGTTATACAAATGTTGAATAGGGATGTTTGCGAAAAATGAGGCTGAATTACAGAACTTGATAAGTAAATTGTATGAGAGATGTGAAAGAATGGTCTAAGAACGTATATTGCAAAATCCAAAGTCATGATGATAGAAACGTGTGAAGGAAAAGTAAATGTAATATGTCAGTGAACAATGAAAGATCAGAGCAAGTTGAGGAATTTTGCTATTTAGGTAGTATTTACTCAGATTATGGAACAGTTAAGAAGGATAGTGATTGGCGAGTAGTGATAGGAAACAAGTCAATAAGACACTAAAACATACTATACTCGAACCAGATATTATCGAAATCCACTAAGATGATAGTCCACAAAAGTATTTTAATACCAACTTTGATTTATGGGAGTGAAATGTGGATGTGCAAAAAGACAATAAATACTGTGGAAATGGGTGCAGTGAGCAAAATACATGGGGTGATAATGTATGACGGAATACAGAGTGAAGTGATTATGGATGAATGTGAACATAAGGCTGATGTGTTAAGTAAGATGCAGAAGACCACTTTGAGATTGTTTGGGCATGTAGAACTAATGACTGAAGAAATATAAACAAAATATATACTGCAAATGCGAGTGGAAGATATGGTAGAGGAGTAAAAATCCAAGGAAAGTATGACTGGATCAAGTGAATGATATTTTGAAAGAAGATGTATGTTGCGATAGGAATGTCTGGACTCTCAACAAACATCCATAGTGGCACTTTAAAATGATTATTTTCTTTTAAATTTTATATATAAGTTTTCTAGTATAGATAAATACCAAGTAATATTTTTTTGAAAAAGTGTGCCTATCTAATTTTTATCTATTAAAAGTTCTATTTATTTAATTGTAGCATTTTCCCTTGAGATGGGGAACTTGGAATTTATATTGACGGGAGATGTGAAGAGAAAGATCTAAGAATGTATATCCAATAAATATTTCCCAATATCCGGTGCATCATGCTTATATGTAATGAATCTATTATTTATACTGAAAATTGTGAAATACTTGTGTTTTATTGATTTGTTTAGGTTTAGCAATGGGGTAGTGACAACTAAAGTGAACCTGCCAGTAATGTGCAAACTTGGATCTCTTTTTGGCATGATGATGCACTCTGTGAGGCCTTGTCTAAACCCTTTAGAATTCTATGTGATTGCCAAGCCACCCAATTTTTTAAGAGACGTTCAACATGACAGCTCGGAATTTTTAGGGTAAGTAATAGAATATTCCTAACTTCTCAAATTATGTTATATTCGAGAGAAAAAATCTCTATGATTTTTTTTATTTAAATACTCAAAACCTATATGAAAAACTGGAAATTTACAAGAAATATATAATAACAGGTTTGCCAAAATACAGGTACCTTATCATGTGTGGTTTCATTCTATGAACACATGTTAAAATGATATTGGTCCTGTCCAACAGAAATGCAATTATAACTTGAAGTACTCAAAAATTCTAAATGATAAGAGACACTTACTGTAATATTTGAGTCGAATAGAAAACTGGTGACAATGATAGGGCTTTTTATAAATGTTTGATTTTGAGGGATCACCAGCATCTCTTACTTTGTAGATTAATTTTAACTCGAATTACTTTCCTTACGCACAGTACACTACAGTAGATACGGTGCCTGTCTTTCAAACTGGAGGTTGAAGGTTCGATTCCGACTTGAACTCAGATTATTTTGAAAAAGAATTGTCTGGTTTACACTTAAGGCAGTCTTTTTAGTCCTCTTGCTGGTTGGTTGAAGAGCTTTCCACCTGGCAATAAGCCTGCCAAGTTGTACTATGTACAACAAAAGTGCAATACAATAATAAATTTACTGGTAAGGGTCATAATATCTGTTACCCTCATCAGGATGATGAGATTTATTGGTTAGTATCAAGTGCCTACGTGTATCGTATTGTGTGGTATTGTATTGTATTGTAAAACGTAGGGTATCAGCCTAGTCTTAATAGAGAATTGACACATATTATCATTCATGTAGTATAACCTTTATTTTATACTGGATCATTTATTCATGTTGATTGCTATATTTAAAAATTTTCAAGACAAAAGTGAAATCTTTTCATGTCAATTGTTTTATTCATGTTACTTATTTCAAGTAAAAAGAAAATAAATATATGAAAACGCATAGCAATTTAAATTTAAAGACACTTAATTCTACCACAAAATCTATTGCATTATTTACGATTTATATTTAAAAGATTTAAACATCATCGTCCACGATAATAACATTGAAACATCACAAAAATCACACAGCTTTTTGTCAGGAACAAAATATTTTTTGCAGTTATTATTTTTGTATTTTTGTGTTAATTTAATGTATTTTTGTGATAAGTGTTTTTGTGTTAAATTATTTCTATTGCATTTGTCAAAATGAAACTCACTATCCATCTCCTACTACAAAAAAATAAATGTGGTTAAGGGAATTTTCTAGTATAGATAACTATTTTGAAAAGGTTTTTAACATAATATTTATAGAATCATTTTTTTTATCTTGCATAACTACCAAGTTTTTACAGCTTCCTTTGATAGCTTGTATGTTTCAAAATTATTAATGTGACAAAAAATAAATTTACACCAGTTACATTATTTTTTTCATACTGTAATTTTAGATCTTAAACAAATAATAAAAATTAAAAGAATATCAACTTAATTTTGGCACTTGCTGTAAGAGTATGTTTTAATGTCTCTTGAAAGCATTAAGTATCAATAAATATCAGCCCAGCTAAAATTATATAATTTTAATCACTAGCAGTTTAGTACCAAAAATTAAATTTTTTTTCATGCAGTTGCAACAATTGAATTAAACTTGAGATGGACACTTGGTAGTGAGATCAGAACTGGCTTTAGACAAATGCTCAGGGCGCCTACTTTTCAAAAGAATTTGCATTTCAGGATACACGTTTTAAAAATAAATAACCACGAGAAATCAATTCCATTATGAAAACTAAAGTCTCTATGTCCATAAAACAACTTAAAGATACATCAATTTGAAATGTTTCATCGTAGCATTTCAAATATTGGTGACATGCACTAAGGAGCAAAAACCATGACTATTTCATAAAATGAAAACAGAAACTGAAGATTGAAAAAGTACATTCATTCACATTATTTACCATTAAGGTCTAAGACCAGAAAGAGATAGACTTACCAATAACTGCCTTCTTAGCAACAAAATATGATGGGAGTATAAGTATCGGGAATATCACTAAATGACCTTAGTCGACTACAGTACATGGGGCAGAAATATTAATTACAACTAAGGTCATTAATGGTAGTGTGTTGATATATGCTTAAAAGATTTTACTATTAATAGTATCAGGTGTACAAATAAGCCGCCGCCGTTTGACAAAAGTTGGCACCACCAGTAAGCTATGGTTAAAATTTTCAAATGTAAAACCTCATTGTCGTAAGGTTGGACATCTGTCAACAACATAACCTTGAAATATTAGTGAATTTTTTATCAGTATAATATATTCTTTTGTGTGCGAAAATGTCAAGTTTTGAGCCGAATAAGCGTCATTTGCGGGAACTTTTGATTTACTTCTTCAATATGAAGAAATCTGCAGCTGAGGCGCATCAATTGCTTGTATAAGCATATGGTGAGGCTGCCTTAAGTGAGAGAAGTTGTCGTGAGTGGTTTCAAAAGTTTAAGAGCGGTGAATTTGACATCGAAGACAAAGAACGTAGCGGAAGGCCAAAAGTGTACGAAGATGCGGAATTGGAAGTATTATTGAATCAAGATTCGTGCCAAACGCAAGAAGAACTTGCACTTACAAGAAGTTGAAATCATTGGGAATGATTCAAAAACAAGGAAATTGGGTTCCATATGAACTGACACCGAGAAACGTTGAACGCCGATTTTCCACATGTGAAATGCTGCTTGCCAGGCATAAACGAAAGGGTTTTCTGCACCGTTTAGTCACTGGTGATGAAAAATGGATCCACTATTATAATCCAAAAAGGAAGAAATCATGGCGACCCCCTGGCCATGCTTCAACATCTACAGCTAAGCCAAATATTAATGGAAAAAAACTCTTGTTGTGTATTTGGTGGGATCAGCTCGGTGTCGTGTATTATGCGTTGCTCAAACTGAACGAAACCATTTCTGGGGCTGTCAACCGAACACAATTGATGTGATTGAGTCGAGCACTCGAGGAAAAGCGCGCCCACTACTACTCCAGACATGACAAAATTATTCTCCTGCATGATAATGCACATCCACATGTTGCGGCGCCGCTCAAAACTTATTTGGAAACACTCAATTGGGAAGTTTAACCCCACCCGCCGTATTCACCAGACATTGCTCCTTCTGATTTCCACTTGTTTCAATCGATGACGCATGGCCTGTCTGAGCAGCACTTCACATCATGAAGATATCAAAAATTGGGTCGATTCGTGGATAGCCTTAAAAGATGAAGCATTCTTCCGAGGCGGTATCCGTATGCTGCCAGAAAGATGGGAAAAAGTAGTGACAAGCGATGGGCAATACTTGGAATAAAACATGAGGTTCCGTTCTTTCACAATAAATGCCCAATTGTTGATAAAAAACGGCGGAAACTTATTCGTACACCTAATATAATTTTGGGATGTGTTAGATTCTTAATATTTAAGGGGAAATTCAACATTAGTCACATATAACTTATTTTTTCAGTTTTCTTCTGGACCTTCTCCATGAACAAGAAAGATATACTCTATTGCTGTCTACGGATAAGCCAGAATATGGGGAAAGTTCTCAGAAAAGCCTCGAAATCGTATTGGCTGATGCCCCTTTAAGTATTAATGAATGCATTGATATCAAAGAGATCGCTGATGATACACCATCTGGAAGCAGTGCTGGATGTTCTACTTCAGTTTCTAATCCAGCTGGACCTTCAGTAATGAAAGCCACAAAAGCAGGTAATCTATTTTAAACAGTGGGAATAGTGGGGGTCCGAGAAGTTATATCTGCCTGATGTTATATCTGCCTTAGGACAAGAAACTGTAACTAAGCACCATTGAAATGTTTTCATTAAAATATATTTCAATCAACCATTTAAATAAAATTTATTCCAATATTTTTATCTTGAATTTTAATATAATTTAAATGTTGTTTTTAAATAAAATAAAAATACATTTTCAAACAGCTTAAAAATTTGCTTAAATAAAAAATAATTTTTTCCATATATTTCAAGAACCAAGATAAAAAATTGTGTAAATTCAGTTTTTTTTTCTGCTTTTCATGGTGTCTGTGCGTTCAGAAGTTTGCGATCACACTACTAAATACTATAGGTCTTGATCTGTTGAAAACACAATATCTTTCTGCGTCTTACACACCACGCCTGCCCTCATTCTTCCTTTTTTCCTTATACTTAATGCTTTTATTTAAATAATGTAAATAAAGTTCTATAAACTTCATGCCTCATTAGTAAATATAAGCGAAAAGTATTCAACAATAACAGGCAACCTCCTTGGCCTAGTTGATAGATAAGACATCTGTCTTCCAACCTGAATAGCCAAACTTTAAAAAGGATTCATGTATGGTTCTTGCTTAACTTACTCAATGCGGCACTATCAGCAGGCCAGATGGGCCCTAGTGCAGCACCTTTTTATAATGAATATGTGTTTATGTTCGTTATAATTTTTTGTCTGTGTATATTAACAACTTCATCCTTTTCCAATAAATCTTTCAAGATAGATATAACTTTACCATATTCATTTCACATAAATACAAGGCTTAATCAACACTCAAGTTATTATTTTTGAACAAAAATGTTAGTGTCACTCATCACCTCTAGATCCCATATGTTATTAGTCACCATTTTACATAAACAAAGGTAAAATATTATTCACCTTTCATTCGACACTGTCTGCTATTTTTTGTATTAATATAATATTTCCTAATTAAAAATATTGTTTATTAAACTTAAATTAAATTTCACATTTCAACACACTTTCTTAACCTACCCCCTTCAATAATGACGTCTGGATTGTAAAAATGACATACGTTGAGCAATGTTTGAAAATGATCCCTAATCATTACTTCCCTATCTATCCCCACTACTAAGTAATGAATCAATGGGCCGGGCCAATGCTCAACGATAATAAGGTGATGAGATTTCATCATCAACATGCACACTGTAAAAAAATGCACAATTTATTGATGCATGAATTAACCCATTTGTGAAATAGGAGTCAATCCTTTTGAAGTAACCACCTTATAATACTTAATTGTTTATTCATCTATTGTTTTAATTATCAATTTATTTAAAAACTGTTCAAATAATCCATTTTTCTCCTCTATCTGTAAGAGTAGAAGATGTGAAATGCTAAAATTTATGTATACCAGGTCTGTAAATATGAAACCGGAATTTGCTCATAGATGGCTCTAGTTGTCAATGTAGTGACTGTCAAACCGCGTCATTGGCGCCTTTTTCTTGTGTTTACATTTGTCAAAGACTTTTAACTCACAACAATACAAGTTAAATACAACTACATATGTTTTCATAGCGTTGAACATGTCTGTTCCTAGAATTTAGTATCACTCCATCCACTACTATTTTAAAACTTTATTATTTGGCATTATAATTATGATACATAATCTTGCTCTAATTAAATAATCTTACATTCATTTTATTTTTATGTGCAATCTAATTAAAACTGATGAACATTTTTACATTATAATACTTATATTTATTTTTAACCCATTAACGCCCAAAAGAAAACTACATGTGAAAATTATTTTTTATTGTTATTTATTACAACATTGTGAACACTTAATACTATTAGAAAAGAAAAATTTAAATAAACACTTATATTTTAGAAAATAAAGGGCTGTACACGGCTGTGTACAGTGGGCGGTTTAAGAGTGAAATTGTCCAAAACACGGTCGCTCAACACACAACGTTTTCTTACAGAGTCCGCATCGCCAGCGACCTCGGTTGTGGCAAATAACACAACGCAATGGGTTTTCTATGCGTTCGGGGTTGTGACCATTATTTTTTTGCTCCAATCCAAGTATTTTTGACGATGTCGGATGACTTTTCGTTTTTATGTGTCGTATGTACCCTCGGGCAATCGTCCGTCTGAACAATAATTGGTCCATACATGTCACCTGTCCAGTCTTGCTGAGTAACACATGTAGTCGCCAAGCATTAGAAATAGCCATATCTAGTAAGTAGGTAAAGATTACCCACCACCATTTTTTTCCTCTTATGGACACTCGGTAAAGACTGATCCATTTGGTCGACGCCACCCATTCCTCTGTTGTAATTTATAAACAGTCTTGGGACATTGACTTCCACTTTTTGCTTTTGAACCTTGCACCATCTTCTCACTTTTCCCAGAGGCTCTATACTGTCAAAATTGGATCCCATTGTAACAACATTATTATCTTTCCAGCGTACAATTGTAATTTCATTTTTTGTGTCAAATCGATAGTCATACTCTGCTCTAGGTCGCTTTTTCATTACCTTCACAGTGGTAAGTGGACAATTCTTAGTTCTATTCTCTCGCATTGTGCCTGTGGCCCTGTAGCCTAAGAGTCGCAAATCATGCAACAACTGATAATTTGTAAAAAAGTTATCGAAGTACACAATATGTTCATTTGGTACAATTGGCATCTTTGCCAGCAGAGATTTTACGACTCTCGCGCCGAGAGGATCAGCAGAAACTTCTGTAGATGACTTGCCGCAATAAATGTCAAATGTGTAGCAGTAGCCATCAGAACTTGTTGCTGCCCAATTCCGATAGCCAAACCTCACAGGTTTTCCCATTATGAATTGTTTGGCTGAATGACGGCCAAAATATTTAATCATGGACTCATCTACAGACAAATTTTTATGAAAAACTCCCCACTGGCACGAGTTTCTCTGAATGAGATTACACAATGGTCTCACTTTGAACATTTTATCATTCGAATTTTCAACTAGAGAATTGTCTGCAAAGTGTAGGTTTCTTTTTATTTCCAAAAACCTATTACGTGACATGCAATTTGCAACCAATGGAATGCCAAGATCTTCATCCAAACTCCAATAAGCACGTTCGGTAGGTAATTCGTGATATCCAGTCAATATCAATATGCCCAAAAAAGATTTCAAGTCCTCACAATTAATTTCAAAATTATGTCGATTATTTTGTGTTATCAAGTTCATAACCTCTTCATCAAAGAATTTTTCAAACAACATTGTAGGGTTGTGGTCTTTTATGGATTCTACAACAGTCTTTTGTCTGCTCTGAATGGCATCGGTAATGTTATGTGTTGTACTATATATAGGTGAAGTTTTTCTCCACTTAGGTGCGTCTTGACTTTTAACTCGTTTTGAAGATCTTATATAATTAGAAAGCGGCTCATCATCACTGTCCGAAATATCATGGCCAGGACGACGTGGAATTACTTGCACTGTACCTGGCACATCTTTTGGAAGATTAGAGGACGTCAAATCATCGTCATTCCCTTCTTCTTCGTCACTCAGGACATCAGGATTTGGTGGAATCAATACTATATCGTATTCGACTTCATCGTTTTCATCGGACATTATTGATTCAAGGGCTTCTTCGAGTCTTGTATAGGTATTATGGCTTGTGAAAACACGACGGGCCGCCATTTTAAAAATTTTAAGGATTTCAGGATTCGACAATTATAGTTATCGGGTTATCAAATATATGTGTTATCGAATTATGCCTTTAGCACACTGCAGGGTATGAACTGAGCAAGAAACAAAAGCGAACTGAATATGATCTGCTTCCACGAGTCATTAACATTTTTACAGTCAGATGCCCATTGTACACGCTTGTGTACAGGGCAATAAAATATAACCCAGCACACCATAAACAATTTTTTTCGTTGCAGTAATAAAATCACGCGTTATAATAGAGTCTAACTATACCTAATAATAAAAAAACAAGAGAAAATATTTTATTATTTATAATAAAAACGTTAAAAACATCTTACGAAAAAAATCTTATTTCATATCCATATTGCGATGATAAACCAATGATATTTATTTACGCATTATTGCCAAATTTTATTTTTTTATAGTTAACTACTATTTTATAGTTTCGAAATAAGTAATTACTTCCATAATAATCATATAAAGAAAACACCAATTCGCGCTTTGAACAGGTGTACACAAGCGTGTACGGCGGGCGTTAATGGGTTAATCTTGAAAAATTTTATTATTGTTATTTAATATTTCCTAGAATCTGCCATGCCTGAACAATTAATATGTGAAATAAACTTACTTTCATTTTATTTTTATGATTATTACAATTTAAGCTGGTTGCATTTTTAATTTATAAAACGTGTGTGTTCATTTCAATGTTTGAATATAAAACGTTATTTTTATATTTTATTTCTTTATCATTTCATTAAAAAAGTAAAGTGACAAGTTTTTGTAAATGCACTGTTACTCACACTATTGCAAAATGAGTCTTCTGGCTGAATGATCTATACCGCTAAGATAAAAGACCCAGATCTGCGCAAACACAAATTGTCTAAAGTTCTTCAAAACGTTGGGAGGTCGATGAACCGGCACTACATCCAGGTTCATCATTTGAACTTCTGTTGTCTTCACTATTGTTTCTTTGTGATTCACCATAAATACTCGTAATATCATCACTCACTTTAATATTTGAATCGGGATCCATAGCGATTTCCAAATTTCATCTTCGATAAGACTGCGTTGACTCACGCAATAATTGAATAATTTGATTTAGATGCACAAGTCCACGTAGCTCAGTACAAAACTTCACACATACACAGCTCACAACACTAGTAATTAGCACATAGGATTTAGATGCACAAGTCTACATAGCTCAGTACAAAACTTCACACATACACAGCTCACAACACTAGTAATTAGCACATAGGATTTAGATGCACAAGTCTACATAGCTCAGTACAAAACTTCACACATACACAGCTCACAACACTAGTAATTAGCACATAGGATTGAAAATTACTGATCTGATTTTTCAGACAGCTGTCTTCAATTTATGAATATTTCTTATGAAAAATATTTTTATGAACCTATAGAAAAAGGATACAGTTAATTTGTAAAATCATATTTTTTGTAACATAAGTGGGCTGTGTCCCTTTTGATGACCTTTTAAAATTAACTAAAGATAAGCACATGGCTTCGCAAATTTCATTTTCGCATATATAAAAATAAGAATGTTTGAAAAACTAAATAAAATCGTATTTAACTTTATGGTGTGATTCCTTTTTCAACGTGGTTTTCTTTCTTTTTTGTTTTTCAGAAAAACTGAAGAGATCGGGATCAAGTGATGATGATGATGAATTTGATTTAGTTATCAAGCGCAAGTGCACGGGCATTGTAACAGATGAAAACTCACCTGAGGTCGAAAAACTACTTGCACACACAATTGTACAAAAAACATTCGGTGGAAAGATAACTACTTGTGTGAAATGTTCCAAATGTGAAATGTCCAGCTACAGAAAGGACGTTTTTCGAGATCTTCAACTTGCATTTCCTGATACTCAACCTTCAACAAAATCCCACCGAGATGACAGTGATTTCTATTCAGTTCAAGAACTTGTAGATTTCTATTGTGCTGTTGAACATATGGCAGGGGATAATATGTATTACTGTCAAGCTTGCGATCACTTGTGTGAGGCTGAACGTTCAATTACAATTGAAAAGGCACCCAGCAATCTGATTCTCGTATTAAAGCATTTTTGGTACGATCCTAAAACTCAAATAAGAGCCAAGCTTCTCCACACTGTGGAACACAATCAGACAATCAAAATTTATGAAGAAAAAACTCCTGTCCAGTATGAATTATATGCAGCTGTTGTGCATTCAGGAACCCAGTTGGACTCGGGACATTATTATACAATTGCGAGAGATGGTCCACAGAATTGGTATAAATTCAATGACCATTGGGTATCCCGTTGTTCGGAACAAGATTTACATAATCTCTCTCCACCCAATACACCTTACATTCTTTTTTATAAGCAAGTGGATTCCAAAAGCTCCAGAACCTCAACAAATTATATTGACTCCAAGAAAGGAGAACCACCAAAATCTCCCATAGGTACTGAGAGCACCAATGAAGATGGACCGTCTCAAGGATATGTATTTAATGAATTAGAAGAAAGCCTGCCATTGGCCAGTTTGCCTGCTCACTTGATTGAACATATTTTGAATGATAATAAAAATTATACTTCTCAGCACAAGAGAGATACACGTAACGGACGATCTCTTCTGAAAAGCAACAACCGTAACTACAGGGATCATGATGATGATCCCCCATCTTCTTGTGGAGGGACCAATGATCTCCTTCTAAATAGCAACAGATATATTTATTAAACATTTTATTTTAAATTCAATATATGTTAAACATAACTCCACAACGTAACTCGAAATACGACATCAATACATTTATTATAATTTTATGTAAATTGACTTAACTTGTCAATAAATTTCTTCAAAGTTTACTGTCCATTTGGTTTTAATTTGAATTTAGAGTATATATAATATGAGTATACCAGGTCTGTAAATATGAAACCGGAATTTGCTCATAGATGGCTCTAGTTGTCAATGTAGTGACTGTCAAACCGCGTCATTGGCGCCTTTTTCTTGTGTTTACATTTGTCAAAGACTTTTAACTCGCAACAATACAAGTTGAATACAACTACATATGTTTTCATAGCGTTGAACATGTCTGTTTTTGTACCTGAAAACTACGATTTGCGGACAGAATTGATTTTCTGTTACCATTTGAAGAAAACTGCTGCAGAATCGATGCTTGTCGAAGCTTACGGTGAGCATGCTCTTGGTAAATCACAGTGCTTTAAGTGGTTTAAAAAATTCAAAAGTGGGGATTTTGACATGAGAAACGAAGAACGCCATGGAAAGATCCAGAAGGTGAGAAAATGGGTTCCACATGAACCAAATGAAAGACAGCAGGAAAACCAAAAAACCACTTGCGAAATGCTGCTCGCCTGATACAAAAGAAAATCATTTATCCATCGAATTGTGACTGGCGATGAAAAATGAACATATTTCGAGAATCCTAAGCGTAAAAGATCATGGGTAACTCCAAGCAAACCAGCTACATCGACTGCAAGGCCAAATCGCTTTGGATGGAAGACAATGCTCTGTGTTTGGTGGGAACAGAAGGGTGTTATCTATTATGAGGTGCTAAAACCTGGCAAAACCGTTAATACTGAACGCTACTGACAACAAATGATGGATTGAACCAAGCATTGCGTGAAAATCAACATCATGTGTGATGGTGCATTATCATGAAGCAAAATTACTTTGTGTTGCCTCTTTTGATATTCTGATCGTTTTTCACGCAATGCTTGGTTCAAATACATAATTTGTTGTTGGTAGCGTTCAGTATTAACAGCTCATAATAGATAACACCCTTCTGATCCCACCAAACACAGAGCATTGTCTTCCGTCCATAGCGATTTGGCCTTGCAGTCGATGGTTTGCTTGGAGTTACCCATGATCTTTTACGCTTAGGATTCTCGAAATATATCCATTTTTCATCGCCAGTCACAATTCGATGGAGAAATGATTTTCTTTTTTACCTGACGAGCAGCATTGCAGTTTTTCTGCTGTCACTTTCGATTTTCATTCAGTTCATGTGGAACCCATTTTCTCACCTTCTGAATCTTTCCCGTGGCTTTTAAATGTATAGAGACGGCTTTTCATGTCACATTTTAATTGATCTGCGAGTTGTTGTGTTTGAGCATCATCCTCATTCAACAATGCTTGCAATTCGGCGTCTTCAAACTTTCTCTGTGGTCTTCCACGTTCTTCGTTTCTCATGTTAAAATCACCACTTTTGAATTTTTTAAACCACTCAATGCATTGTGATTTACCAAGAGCATGCTCACCGTAAGCTTCGACAAGCATTCGATGCGATTCTGCAGCAGTTTTCTTCAAATGGTAACAGAAAATCAATTCTGTCCGCAAATCATAGTTTTCAGGTACAAAAACAGACATGTTCAACACTATGAAAACATATGTAGTTGTATTAAACTTGCATTGTTGTGAGTTAAAAATCTTTGACAAATGTAAACACAAAAAAAAGGCGCCAATGACAAGGTTTGACAGTCATTACATTGACAACTAGAGCCATCTATGAGCAAATTCCGGTTTCATAGGTACATACCTGGTGTATTTATATATGTATATAAGGAAAGGCATATATGGGACCTGTTCACTGTAATCTGTGACTCCAAGTAGAATCTGCCAACTCCTATTACATATGTTTTATACATTGCGACCTTATTTCCATCTAAACCGGTTCAGAATCCCAGCTATCCATTTGTCATACTTGCTTCAGTCTATAACTGGCAAGTTATAGACCCCCACAAATGCAAGAATCAGCGTGTATCGTAAAATGAAAATGGCTGCCATTGGAGTTAGGAAGAAAAAAATGTTGGACTGTGTTATCAGGTTGAATCTATAAACAATAAATCATTCAATTATAAAATGGTCAAGCAACCAATTTTTTTTTCTGGAACACTTGAAGTGGACGGACAGCAAGTAGAGAGAGACAAATGGTGGGATGCAAGTAGAGAGAGATTTGAAATATTCGTTTATAAAGGCAGTTGTGTAATTTGCAACTCTCTAACTGTTGCTTTCTCTCAACATGAGTTTATGGATAAAATATTTACATTTACTCATTGATTCAACCTCATCAAGGTTTTTTTAATATGAGCTACCACAAAAATGCACAGTATTGCGCTGCTGAGTACACTAGCCCAATAGCAGTTATTCAGAATATTTTCTCTACACACCCAGCCTGTACGTCAATTTATGGACAGTGTTTTTGCAGATCTCAATTTGGATTGCAAAGGCAGTGAGTTATTTTTACGTGTAGGACTCGTCCAAAGTTACACCAAGATAATCCGGGTGTCGTTTATTAATGGGTCTTTCTATAAAATAACATATGCTTCTCTGATTGTTTGAGAGCTACTTTTATTGAAAGGTTTTACATTCTGTATTCAATAGATTTGGTTAGAACACTTTTCCAAGTTTCTTCAACCATTTAGAATCACATATGAGCAAAGAAAGCAATGACATCTGCAAGAGGTATCTATTTATATATATTTCTATCACAACACATGTTTCGCCTCTTCTACATCTATATACTTTATACAGCTCTTACGATTCCTCAGACTTTTTACATTTCTTTCTTTCAAAATTCATTATTTCACATAACTTTCATTTTTTCTTGCAGACATTTCGGTGCTCACATTAAGATTTTTTCACTTGATGCATCGTATTACTATACACCAAGTGACAAAAATCTTTACATTTGCATCATACATCTATACATTTCCATCATATATCATCAGTTTAAGCTGTACGGGATTATTTTTACAAGACAATTTCTTCCACCTAGTCTGAAGGATATTAAAGGAATCCTTTTTTTGGCATCATTGGAAATCAAACCCAAACCCCCTAGGTTGAAGACAATGTCTAACCAATAAGGTCATGGGGCTCATCATGAAACTTTATCAGTTGTCTCTATTTACATAATTTAGTTCTTTTGGAAATTATTGTTTAATTTTTTTTTATCTTTCTATTTCATAAATGGTATAATAATTTGTATAAATAGTATGTGGAATTTATATTTTTTTTAGTTTAGTTAATGAAATAAGCATGTAAAATCTTAGTTCATTTATCTGTGCTTCTATCCAACATGTTCTTTGCATATAGGGGAGTGAATTATTTTTACAAATTAACTTCGACAAACGATTGCTTCAAGTTATTAATCTATTGTTTCAAATTTAGCATTAGTCGAATGAACCAAACGAAAAATATGTGAAATAAGTGTGAAACCTAGTATATTAAAAATAAATTACATACTCAATTTTCAATGTGTTGTGACAGTATTAGTGGGTTTTCTTTTAGTTCTTCATAAACTCAGTTACAATATTCATAAAGCTCTTTTATACAAATCCTTACATTATATGAATGCTGTATTTTATTAGATGAGGTAATGAATCAATAAAATTTTCCTTAAAAAATGGTTTTAATTTGTAGTTTTTGACAAATCAAGACAGTGGTGCCGGTGCCTTTAATCTATATCGTCAAAGTTGTACTGTTT
The DNA here is from genome assembly GCA_949825065.1 of Odontocerum albicorne. Taxonomy (NCBI): domain Eukaryota; kingdom Metazoa; phylum Arthropoda; class Insecta; order Trichoptera; family Odontoceridae; genus Odontocerum; species Odontocerum albicorne. The sequence continues at coordinate 38,678,817 of OX463843.1, read as the reverse complement.
AATAGGACTAGAGTGGATAATTTTGAAGATTTGTTGTGTATTGCCATTTTGGTACATCTTTTCATGTCATACATTTACAGACAACATACGAGTATTATTCTCGGTGCATGCAATTTCCAGTACCTTTCAAACTAACCATTTTAACAGACGGAATTTAAATCTGTAAAATCATTCTAAAATTTATGATTTATACAAATTACAATTTGAAATTATATTAAAAAAAATTCGACAAAGAATGTGTCCTGATTTTCGTAGACTATAAAGTGCTTTTATTATTTTTCCACTTCAGATACAGTAGATCATCAATTATCCGAAACAATTCGGCACTGAGGGTGTTCAGATAACTGATTTTTCGGATAACCAATCATCACAAGTGAAGGCTCACACGGCACAAACAACGCGAGGTCGCTCACATAGGCCGGTTGGCAGGGAGGGGGGAAAGTGCTGCAGCGCCACAGCAATTTGAATTTCTATACATACTATAAAACACGATAAGTTTTCATAAAATTGAATTTCTATACCAGCGGCCGCAAATTTGAACTTTTGGTTAACCGATGTTTCAGTTGATCGTTATTCGGAAAATCAATGTTCGACCGTATGCAATTTTAAAGTTACTCTTTGTCTAATGAGCCAATATACACTGACTTGGCTGATGTACTTAATTTAATGGTCACAAATTATTTATCTCGATGTAATAAGATTAATACTCATTCAATTGTATAAAGCATTATTTTAGCCATAAATTATGAGCTTTATCACGCTTATATACTCGTACAAATTAAACAACCTCTGATACCTACATATATTATAATGCAATAAAAAAATAACTTCCTCCTACCAATTTCAGTTTGATATGACTAGAGAATTGAATTGATTTTATAAACATATACAGTGGAACCTCTATCTATCGTTTTGGAAGGGACCTATTGAAAATAACCATGAATGCGGGAAAACAATGAATGTGGGAATATAGAAAAAAACACATGAATATTTAAATGTTTAATAGGTACATACATATTCTAAAAAATACATGTTTTAGGTATATGTACATCAATTTGTTTAAATAAAAATAACATTATAAAATATTGTAAGAAAATCAAAAAAAAAAAGCTGCACAAAAGAATGAAACACAAATAAAAAAACACATGAAGTTGAATACAAAAAACATATTTTTATTTAAAATAATCCATCATGGACATTTGTTTTTTGGCTTTTTTACTGCCGTGAGAAATTCAAATGTTTTCTGTGCTGCTTATCACACTTTTTTCAGCATCTGTAATTTCATGAGCATACAGAAATGTTTTTAATTTTTCAAACATTGTGCACGCTTCCAAAAATGAAGGGATAGGTGGCGGATCCTCTTCATCGAGATCTTCCTCTGCTACAGTCTCTTTCAAGCTTGCGTCACACAAGTTTTCTATTGTTTCGATCCCACATGTTGGGATATTGTCGTCGAATGTAACAAAATTATTATCGCGTTTTTCAGCAGGATTTTTTTCCACTTCCTCGATAATGTTCAATCTTTCTTGAAGAGTGCGCACTTTTTTCACGGGTCGGTTCATTTTTATGGTTAAAGGGCTCAAAAACAAGGGAGTAAAAATACAACTGCACCGACTGCTGTGCTTGAATGCTTAAAGCCAACTGCCGTCGACATACCGGCGTGGGCGGCGCGGCAGCCGACAGAAGCGACAAACCGTTCGTTTCTCTCTCTCGCTCTTGAATGTTTTTGACCATTTACAAACGAAATTTGCCGCGTAATTTAAACGATAAATGCGGTAAAATGATGCATAGGTAAACGATCGATGCGATCTATTTTTTAGTGTTTTGTATGAAATAAATTGGGACCTGAAGAAACAACGATACATACGGGAAAACGATTATTCGAGGAACGATAGATAGAGGTTCCACTGTAGTACCTTCTTATATTCTTAGCCAAATTGTACTAACGCAACTCAAAAGGTATTTTACCTGTAATGTATATAAATAACTCAAAACTGTGAATTTTATCTGTTAGAAGGTTACCACGAATAAATATATTTTGTATGAAATAATTTTATTTATCAATAGATCCAAGAATGCAGGTGTTGCAGATATAATATACGAGTGTATTCTCAATTTAAATATACTTAATGTTTAAAATGGTGGATGTTTGTTTATCAATGTTCAACACTTAAGTGAATAGACATTTTATATATAAAAGCTAGAAATTATCTAATAAGTTCTTGATCATATTCGAGTGTTTCAATAATGGCCTTCGATACGATTCATAGGTGCTTAAGTATTAAAACCTGAAAAAAATCAAAATATATCCCAAAATATCTAACCTTTTAAGAAGCCTTATATAACATCTAATGCGATTCATAGGTGCTTAAATATTAAACTGAACCTGAAAATATTTCAAAATATAACCCAAAATATCTTAACTTTTAATAAGCCTTATAACATTTACTTGTCACAGGAGGAAATATCTATTTCTTCTAGTTCTGAAAATAAATGCTTTGTAAATATTGTTGAATAGCCATTAATTTAATTTTTTAATGTAATATTGTTTATATTTTCATAAAGGTTTGTAAGATTCTCAGTGTTTTATAATATTGTAATATATTTAAATATGTACATGTTAGTTATATAAGTTCACAATGTAAACTTGATGTTGCATTCGATTAAAATATAAGTTTTCAGTCACTTACTCTCTTTTTATTCATTCAATATATATATATATAAATAGGATGTACCATAATCTATTAAGAAGAGAGATATGTAGATTAAATGTGAGTGAAACAAAGAAAACAGAAATGGATAGAATGAATCTCGTGGATGAGAAAAGGCAGAATAAGAACAATAAGGAATCTGAATATAACATAATCCATAAAGAAATTAGATGGAAGGTCAAGAAAGTGAAAATGAGATAGCACACGAGGGAATGTATTGAAATTAAAACATATAATTACAAACCTTACATATTTAATGATGTAAAGCTGAGGCGCTTCCTGATGGTAGATAAATTTTAAGTATCTGTCTTCCCAGGCATTAAAAATTGCACAAGTCATCCCTAACAAAGCATGAAGTCGGACATCACTTATCGTTGCGAGTTGACCCTTAACGAAAAGTATAATCAAAACGTGATGCTGGGCCTCTTGACCTAACGGAGTGAGTTTCTGCAGAGCATGTCCTGTAAGTTTTTGTAATAGCTATCAGGTCTGTAAATATGAAACCGGAATTCGCTCATAGATGGCTCTAGTTGTGAATGTAGTGACTGTCAAACTGCATCATTGACGCCATTTTCTTATGTTTACATTTGTCAAAGACTTTTAACTCGCAACAATACAAGTTTAATACAACTACATATGTTTTCATAGCGTTGAACATGTCTGTTTTTCTGCTTGAAAACTACGATTTGCGGACAGCATTGATTTTCTGTTACCATTTGAAGAAAACTGCTGCAGAATCACATTGAATACTTGTCGAAGCTTACGGTTGGCATGCTCTTAGTAAATCATAGTGCTTTAAAAAATTTAAAAGTTGCGATTTTGACGTGAGAAACGAAGAACGTGGAAGACCACCGAGAAAGTTCGAAGACGCCGAATTGCAAGCATTGTCGGACGAGGATGACGCTCAAACTCAACAACAACTCGCGGATCAATTAAATGTGACACGAGAAGCCGTCTCCATCCGTTTGAAAGCCACGGGAAAGATCCAGAAGGTGGGAAAATGGGTTCCACATGAACTGAATGAAAGACAGCAGGAAAACCGAAAAACCTCTTGTGAAATGCTGCTCGCCAGGTACAAAATAAAATCATTTCTCCATCGAATTGTGACTGGCTATGAAAAATGGATATATTTCGAGAATCCTAAGCGTAAAAGATCATGGGTAACTCCAAGCAAACCAGCTACATCGACTGCAAGATCAAATCACTATGGACGGAAGACAATGCTCTGTGTTTGGTGGGAACAGAAGGGTGTTATCTATCATGAGCTGCTAAATCTTGGCGAAACAGTTAATACTTAAGGTTATCGATAACAAATGATGGATTTGAACCAAGCGTTGCGTGAAAAACGGCCAGAATATCAAGAGGCAACACAAAGTGATTTTACTTCATGATAATGCACCATCGCAAACAGCAAAACCAGTCAAGGAAACAATTGAGGGGTTTAGTTGGCAAATACTTTCGCATGCGGCTTACTCACCAGACTTGGCTCCATCCGATTACTACTTATTTGCATTGATCGGACACGCTCTTGCTGAGCAGCGCTTCACTTCTTACGAAAATGGCTTGATGATTGGTTTGCCTCAAAAGAGCAAGAGGTTTTTTGGCGTGGCATCCACAAATTGCCAGAGAGATGGGAAACATGTGTAGCTAGCGATGGGCAATACTTTGAATAAAATATTTTTTACCATTTTCATACAATAAATGTGTATTTTCTATAAAAACATTCCGGTTTCATATTTACAGACCTGATATAAGCGCCCACCGTTGACCACAGGCAAGTGAGAGCCAGCCAACCTCTGTGAGCCTAAAATCTGATGGCATAGCATGCTCAGAAAGAATACATTATGATAGTTTGCTCGTATGGAACGGTAGGTCCCATAATTTCATAGTTTCGCTAATCACACAACAGTCAGAAACGCCTTCCTCACACTCAGCAGGCATGATCTGATATGGGAATCTTTCTTAAGTCACGTTCAAACAAAACATCTTGACCAAATATTAAAGGAATGAAGGGTAAAGAAGATCCTTAGTATTACCTAATTTATTTGGTCTCACCACGAGAGACTGTGATCTTATTAAAATTTTACCCTCCCATCTCAAAGGATGTTCAACAACTTTTATTGATAAGTAAAGAATCATGGAATTAATTTTAATATAACCTAGTAAAAAAGGCAAAAAATATATAATAATTATTCTTTATTTTCTCACTATAATGATATCTCCAGACACATTTTCAGAAACAAGCAGACAAATCATCCTCACGTTTTCAGCATAACAACATGCAAACTATGATAATTCTTTTTAAACAAGTTAGAGAATATATTAGGTCCCCACATACGAAACCGGCGTTTTGCCGTACTGGCAACTTTGATCTCAAATATCTTCTCTTTGGTTAGGAATTTCAAATTCAAATTTATACAGCTATTTACTCAAGTATTTGTGTTTCGAAAATTATAATTCATTTGTTTTTTCCTCAATTGTTTTTTTTCTTTGCGTCACTCAGTTTACAAAATGGAAAACTTGAAATATCGCGTTATTTACGAGTACGAGTTCCACCGTGGCACCAGTGCTGCAGAAACGGCTCGAAGGATTAATGATGTGTATGGCGACGGTGCCGCAAAAGAAAACACAGTGCGTTTTTGGTTCCAACGTTTTCGTTCTGGAAATTTCGACCTGCAGAAAAAGCCCCGTGGACGGCCGGAGACCAAAGTTGATAATGAAGAATTGAAGGCTATTGTGGAAGCGGATCCATCGCAAACCACGTCCGAGTTAGCTGCAGGCTGCGGTGTTAGTGATAAAACTGTTTTAATCCACTTGAAGCAAATTGGGAAGGTGAAAAAGCTTGAAAGGTGGGTACCTCACGAATTGAGTGAAGCAAATCAACAAACGCGCGTTGACTGCTGCGTTGCATTACTCAACCGGCACAATAATGAAGGGATTTTGAATCGAATCATTACCTGTGATGAAAAGTGGATCCTGTATGATAATCGGAAGCGCTCATCGCAATGGCTGAACCCTGCCGAACCAGCCAAACCATGCCCCAAGCGAAAATTGACTCCGAAAAAGTTACTTGTGAGCGTTTGGTGGACTAGTGCTGGTGTCGTTCACTACAGCTTTCTTAAATCTGGCCAGACGATTACGGCAGATGTATATTGTCAGCAACTGCAAACCATGATGGAAAAGCTAGCTGCTAAACAACCGAGGCTGGTTAATCGCTCTAGGCCACTGCTGCTTCATGATAACGCTAGACCACACACTGCACAACAGACGGCTACCAAATTAGAAGAGCTTCAATTGGAATGTCTAAGACATCTACCGTACTCTCCGGACCTTGCCCCAACAGATTACTATTTTTTTCGAAATTTGGATAACTTCTTGCAAGGGAAAAAATTCAACTCCGATGGGGCAGTCCAAACCGACTTCAAAGATTTTATTGATTCCCGTCCGAATGGTTTTTTTAGTAAAGGGATCGATGAACTACCTATGAGATGGCAAAAGTGCATAGATAGCAATGGTACATACTTTGATTAAATAAATATATTATATTAAAAAAAAATCAACTTTATGTTCCTCCCAAACAAAACGCCAATTTCACATGTAAGGACCCAATATTAAGATTTTGTTTCAATTAAAATTTTTCTTTTTGGAGTATTAACATCCTTTTAGGCAAACACATTTTTTTTCGACGTTATATTGGGAGGCGATATTTTTTGTCAAAACAAATATTTTTAATTTTTATAAATACAAAACTAATATGAATTGAGAAACTTCCTGTTTAATATAAATTCTATTACGAGGGTGGATCAAATATAACCGAGACTTTTTTGTTTTAATTTTTTTACTTGCGAAAGAAAAAGACCAAGTACACATCATTTTTCTACATAATCTGCTTTAGAAATGCATTTTTCCCAGCAGATCGGTAGTTTTTTTACCTGTCATCGTAAAAAGAAGTGGGTTGTGTCAGCAGTGTACACAAACACCTCTATTCCATCGTCGTCGTTTAATCGTTGGTCTCCCAGAGCTTCTTTCAGTGGCCCAAAGAGATGAAAGTCACAGGGCTATAGGGAAAGTGTTCCAGTCGTGTCTAACTCATTTCATCCAATTGTTCGCACGTTACAGCTGCAGTATGGGACCTCGCGTTGTCATGGAGAAGAATCACTTCTCGTATCGGTTGGTCATGTCTTTTGATCGATAAGCAAGTTTAACTTCACTCAAAAGCTCGCAGTAGTACGCCGCATTGATGGTGCGACGATCGTGCGAAAGGTCGATGTACAAAATGCCACACCGGTCCCAAAAAACGATCGCAAGCACCTTACCAGCTGACAGCCGAGTCATGGCTTTCACAGGGGCTGCCTCACCCTTCTTTCACCATTCCATGCTGGCTTGTTTTGATTCAGGCGTGTAGTGGTATACCCAAGTTTCATCACAGGTAACGATACGACTCAAAAATGCGTTCCCTTCTTGTGCAAACCGCGCCAAGAGCCATCCACAAACATGCCAACTTTTGTTCTGCAGTCAAAAGACGTGGGACCCATCGAGCAGACACTTTAGACATGGAATCCTAGGTCCTTTGTGATTATGGATTAAGTGCTCCCATAACTTATTCCTATCTCAGAACAAATTTCAGAAACTGTCAAATGTCGGTCACCGTCCAGATCACGAATGGGACAGTGTTTGATCCCCGAACTGTGCCGTCAGTCTCTGCAGAATTTTGGCCAGTTTTACATCCTCACGAACGAAAAACTTGATATTTATGCATTACGCAATCGACAGGTACACCTCTTTCTCAGACATTGTGTGCCATACTAATGACGAAATCTGCCGAGGCCGGCCGACTGCTTTCCCTACTCCCAATATCCCCATCTAACACTTCTCGAGGCGGCCGCGCGCTCCGTTTAAAATTATGCACTCTAAAACAAAAGTCTTGTTTATATTTGATCCACCCTCGTACATTGATTATAAAAATAGCAATGACTTATTTTCACAAAAAAAAAAAACAATTTATTATAATTAGTATTTTGCATGGAGGTACGAGTAGGTATAAAGGCATTCAAAAAACAAGATATTTCAAAATAAATTTATTTTATATATTAAAAATAAGATTAATTTTTACTGCGTATACCTATATATATGATTTATTACTTGAATTTTATATATAAAAATGTCATCTTTGAATATTAATATAAAATATAGTTTTGTTTGTTCTTAACTATTTGTAATAAACTAAATGTTTAAAAAATATATTTCATTTATAAATTGTATTTATATGGTAAATTTTTTTCTACTTTATACATACTGAATTGATATCTTAGGTATACTATGGGCATATAAGTTGAGGCATAGGTAATATTGAATCAGAAAATTCTGCTTGAAGTAAGGCACGTATCCAAAGTATTTGATCTTCTTTTGTATTCCCAGCAATTGTGCATCCAAACCATGGGCTGTCTTTAGACCTGAAACATAAGTAAAATCAGTAAAACTTAACACAGCTCTAATCTAACACATCGATCAATAAGTCCCGGGACTAACTACTAAAACAACATTTGTTTGCCAAAATTCTTCTTTATTCATCAACATAGTCTCCTTCATGAGCGATACATTCATTCCAACGCTTTCCTAACTTTTCTATGCCAGCCGTGTAGAACGATTTATCTTTGGTTTCAAAATAGGTGTTAGTTTCGGCAATCACTTTTTCATTGGAGCCAAATCTCTTTCCCTGGAGCATCTTTTTGAGGTCTGCGAACAGCCAATAGTCGCTGGGGGCCAAATCTTTCGCTATTGATGGTTTTTCCCTTTTCAAGGTGATCAATGAATATTATACCATGCGCATCCCAAAATACGGAGGCCATAACCTTCCCGGCCGACTGTTAGTTTTTGGTCGCTTTGGACGACTTTCACCGGCTGCTCTCCACTCAGCTGACTGCCGATTTGATTCCGGAGTATAGTGGTGGATCCAATTTTCATCCATTGTCACATACTGACGCAAAAACTCCTATTTATTTTGCGTAAACAGTGCCAAACAGCGCTCTGAATCATCGATGCGTTGTTGTTTCTGTTCCATTGTGAACAAACGCGGCACCCATTTCGAAAAAAGCTTTTTCATGACCAAATGTTCATGCAAAATAGTGTAAATACTACCAAATTATATCTTCAGGATGTCAGCTATCTCACGTAACTTTACTTTGTGATTTTCCATCACGATTTTGAGGGTTTTTATATGTTTTCTGGTGTAACAGCCTCATTTGGATGACCAGTGTTCAGCATCATTTGTGTCTGTACGACCGCATTTGAAATCAGCATACCACCGACAAATGGTTGTTTTCGACGGAGCAGAGCCCGGATAACACTTTTCAAGCCATCGCTGAGTTTGAACAGTATTTTTTTCCATTAAAAAGCAATGTTTTATCAACTCACGAAATTCGGTTTTTTACATTGTTTTGAAAATAGCAAAAGTAGCGTCACTAAAACCACTAACTCAATGACACAACATCGGAATGTCATGATAGTTTGACACGTAACTTCTAAAGGTTTGTACTGACTGAGAATGGTATGGATTTGTTATTAGAGGCGCCATCTGTTGGTTAGTCCCAGGACTTATTGATCGATGTGTTATACTTCTCTATCTGTTATGGTGTAACAGTAGAGTTAAAAATACATGCTGTCCGCTTTCTCAATTCTAATTCCCTAACACCATGCATACCAATGGCATGTTATGTAACTAACCTAGAAAATATCCTACTTTCTTCTCTTGCATGAGTTCATTAAGAGTTCTTAAGATTCTTAACTTTTTACTTATTAATGATAAGGGATGAATGTTAACTCAAAGCTGATGTATTAAATAAGGACACTGAATGTTTTGGACATGTAGAACAAATAAATGAAGAAAGTCTAACAAAACGAATATATAATGTAAATGTGAGTGGAAGGCGTGATAGAGAAAGAACAAAGTATCATCTGCGTAAACCTGAGACTCAAAGCCCTCTGTGCCGATGAGATCACCGATATATCTTTATATATATATTTCTTCTGTACGTGTGTAAGTCACTGAACTCCTCCTAAACGGCTGAACTGATTTTGATGATTTTTTTTTTGTGTGTTTGAGTGAGTCCATGAATGGTTTAGATTAACAATTGGATCCGGTAGGTGGCGCTGCAATCGAGTTCTAGGAATTTTTATTTTTTATTTTTTGACGAAACAAATTTTTTTATTTTTTTTAAATTCTTCGCATATTAGAACATATAATTCCAAAATTTCACCTTCCCCCCCCCTTCTCCCACCAAACTCATATATTTTTGAAATGTTCACGAATAACTGTGTGAATAACATGTGTTTGATGAAATTTTTTGTGTGTGTTTGAGTGGGTCCCTGAATGGTTTCAATTTACAATTGGACCCGGTAGGTGGCGCTGCAATCGGGTTCTAGGAAAAGGTTTTTTTTATTTTTTGATGAAAATTTATTTTTTATTATTTTAAGATTTTTCGCATATCAGAACATATAACCCCAAAATTTCACCCCCCCCCCCCCCTTATCTTTCACCAACCTCATATTTTTTAAAATGAAAAAAATCATAACTTCATGAATAATAGACCGTTAAAACCTTCTGAGAAGTTCATGAATAATTGACATTGTGAGAATAATTCATAGTTATGTTTGTGTACCATAGGTGGCGCTGATGTCGAATTCTATGGTATTTGACGTACGCATCCAATACATGCGCAAGTCACTTGCGTCGTAGCTTCGCGTTGTTTTGACATTTCAATTTCTGTTCGCTGTGTTTCGATATTCCATGTATCACAATTACGTGAATATTGAGAGTATTATTCATCGACAAAACATATTGAAATAACGTTTTAAATCATAAATGAAGTGAACTTAAACACATACATTGTGCAAATGTGTAAGATGCAGTGCTGAAGTGAATATCTTGCATGATCTTCAATAAATTTAAATTATATACATGTGCATTCAATTACAATCAATCTAACCTGCAAATATTTATTTTATGTGCTTATTTGTGTCGATGATTCTATATCATTTACGGAGTGTTAAACGGCTCATCGAAAATAAACAACATGTAAGTTTGTTCAACAAATTATAACATCTATAAAATTCAAATATAAGTTACTTATATTTATGTGTTGTGTGTTTATTAAAGAACAATGCCACGTCTTCGTGGACGAGGAGAAAATATTGGTCGACGTTCACAGAATTCACAAATAGTCCACACCCATCGGTTAAATAGAACGGTAGAAGATCAATTGATGGACAATGCAAATTTAAGAGACCAGGTTGCAAACACACGTGCAAATGAAAGTCAAGAGGAACGCCTTCGAGCAAATGCAGAGACAAAGACAGGCGCGTCAACGAGCCACCGACGCACACAGAGCTCATGAACGACATCGCCTGCAAGTGCATCGCGCATTGACACGTGCATCACTTCTCCACCTTGCGTTCGAATATGAGTCAGACATCGACTATTCGTCACATTCACAAATTGTCATCGGCGCTATTGACAAAGAATATCAACACTGCCAGGCATTCAAATATAAAGGTGAATCGGTCGGTTTATGGAAAAGTTGTACTGCCACCATTGAATTCGCCGCCAGAACCATTGAAAACACTATTGGCTGGAGCCACACCTCAATCATAATTGTTTTTGCGTATAATTCGTAAATTCAATTCCTGCTTTCAAATGACATCATTTGGAGCAACAAAAATCGTTCAGAATGAGAATGGTCGCAATTTTTAATCAACGTTTATGATTCAGGGCCAAGTGTATCATCAAATTGGTTCTTTTATCTCAATGCCTGATGCCGATCCAAAATTCTTGCAAATCTACTTCATGGGCGATAAGGAGCCACAAATAAACACACGGTGCCAATACAACCACATCGAGCAGATGGAGGAGCAAGAAATTGTGGCGACTTTGTAACCGATTTTGAGAAATCACAACCAGTTGGTCCAGTTGTTCAATAACGTTTCAAACAGGCTGCAAAACGACAAATACATGATCGTCATCAAAGCAGACAAAGTACCATCTGGAGAGCACGCGGGTCAATACAATGCACCAACCGTTAATGACGTTGCAGTTGTTATGGTTATCGACGCATATGAACGTCGAGATATACGGATTCAACACAGAGATAACACGGTGCAGACAATATCGATGTTGACGCTATTAATTTTAAAATACATCAGTCATTGCCTGGCAATGAGATGTCGTTCAAATCGATCGACACTGTTGTCGATCCTGAAGAAGCAGTAAACTATCCTGTTGAATGATTGAATTCACTGGATTTACCGGGAATGCTACCACATAGCTTGCGATTAAAAATTGGTTCACCAATCATTTTGCTTCGGAATTTAAATGCACCTAAGCTATGCAACGGCACGCGATTGGTCATAAAAAAAATCATGGGAAATGTTCTTGAAACTACCATTTTGAACAGCAAATTTCAATGTGAAGTTATTCTCCTGCCACGGATCCCAATGATCCCTTCAGACTCACCCATTCCAATCAGACGCCTGCAATTTCCAATTCGCTTGGCATTCGCAATGACTATTAATAAGTTACAAGGGCAAACAATGTCCATTTTTGGGTTGGATCTAGAAAATCCATGATTTTCACATGGCCAATTATATGTTGCGTGCTCTCGCGTTGGTAAACCATCAAGTTTGATCATTTATACACCTCAGGGGTTGAAGAAAAACATTGTTCATCAACTCGCATTAAGATAAAAACAAAACAAAATTTATTTCTGTTAGTATTACGATTCAACATTTATTTCAATACTTTACTTTTTTACATTAATAAAAAATATGACTGTCATGGAAATGAATTGAGTTTTTTCTTTGTTTGCTATTGTTTGATCACAATGAAAATCGTTTAAATATGCATCGTATGTTATTGGTAAGGCGTCACATTCCTCTGCTACTAGCAGTGCATTTTCGGTGTACATATGGTTCAGAAGGTAGAGAAGAGTTATATATAATAGTATACAGTTTATCGAAAAAACGTTTGCTCAACCCGCTAATAGCAGGCAAGCCAACGTTCGGGCAGGACAACGTCTGCCGGGTCAGCTAGTTTAGTATAAAGAACAAAAAGCAGTGGTCCTAATGCCGACCACCATACTTTACGATACTCTGAGAAGATTCTTCCTGATTGACAACAACAGATCACTTTCTATTTGACCAATAAGATTCGAAACAGATGAACGCACTGCCTGAAAACCCATACTTGTCCCCAAATATTTGCAAGAGAATTTCATGATCGACAGTATCAAAGGCATTATTCATATCCAGATCAGTTATTAATGGTATTTTCCACCTCTTCTATCCCAGTCAAAAAATCAGACACCAGTCTTAAAACAAATATATACAATCATACCGTTTCAGTCTTATTTCAATATTTATGTAAATATATACAATCATACCGTTTCCCTGTTAGGGTACGTAGAGAGGAGAGAACGCCAGACATTAATAAATGCAATATATGGGTGAGCAATGAAAGACTAGAGAAAGTTAAGGAATATTGATATTAAGGTAGTATTTTCTCAGATAATGGAAGAATTACGAGACATATAGAACGGTGTGTAATGGTAGGAAACAAAGTGAATGGGGCATTAAAACATATATACTCAAACCAGACAGTATTAAAATCTGCGAAGTCCACAACAGTATTCTAGTACCAATTTTGAAATATGAAAGTGAAATGTGGATATGGAAAAAGACTGAAAGGAGTCAAATAAATGCTGTAGAAATGCGTGAACTGAGAATACATGAGGTGGCAATCTATGACAGAACATGGAAGGAAATGATATGAGATGAATGTAAAAATAAGGATAATGTATTAAGTTCCATCAAGAAGAGCAATCTAAGATGGTTTGACGGCTTAATATCAAAATTCCTTAACTTGCTGTAGTCTTTCATTGCTGACCCATATATTGCATTTACTTTTCCTTTCACACTTTTCTATCACCATGACTGGATTTTACATTTATTCTCAGATCTTTCTCTTCCATCTCTCATACAAATTACATATCAAACTCAATAATTCTATACATACACATACACACACACCCAACCAACCATCCATCCACACCCACCCACCTAGCGCACTTGCACGCACAGACACACACACATACATACATACGTACACACGTACATACATACGTACATATACCAGGTTTGTAAATATGAAACCGGAATTTGCTCATAGATAGCTCTAGTTGTCAATGTAGTTGTCAACCTTTTTCTTGTGTTTACATTTGTCAAAGACTTTTAACTCACATCATTACAAGTTTAATACAACTACATGTTTTCATAGCGTTGAACATGTCTGTTTTTGTGCCTGAAAACTATGATTTGCGGACAGCATTGATTTTCTGTTACCATTTGAAGAAAACTGCTTCAGAATCGCATCGATTTTTTTTATGGAAATTTTTTTTAGACCGGAATGTTTTTATATAAAATATAGATTTATTGTATGAAAATGGTAAAAAATATTTTATTCAAAGTATTGCCCATCGCTAGCTACACATTTTTCCCCTCTCTGGCAATTTGCGGGTGCCACGCAAAAAAAACTGTTGCTCTTTTGAGGCAAACCAATCATCGAGCCATTTTTGTACATTTTCATAAGCAGTGAAGCGCTGCTCAGCAAGTGCGTGTCCCATTGATGCAAATAAGTAGTAATCGGATGGAGCCAAGTCTGGTGAGTAAGCCGCATGCGAAAGTATTTGCCAACTAAACCCCTCAATTGTTTCCTTGAAGGGTTTTGCTGTGTGCAGTGATGCATTATCATGAAGCAAAATCACTTTGTGTTGCCTCTTTTGATATTAAGGTCGTTTTGATATTATGTTCACGCAATGCTTGGTTCAAATCCATCATTTGTTGTCGGTAGCGTTCAGTATTAATGGTTTTGCCAGGTTTTAGCAGCTCATAATAAATAAGACCCTTCTGATCCCACCAAACACAGAGCAAATCATTTTCTTTTGTACCTGGCGAGCAGCATTTCGCAAGTGGTTTTTCAGTTTTCCTGCTGTCTTTCATTCAGTTCATGTGGAACCCATTTTCCCACCTTCTGGATCTTTCTCATGGCTTTCGAACGTATGGAGACGGCTTCTCGTGTCACATTTAATTGATCCGCGAGTTGTTGTTGCGTTTGAGCGTCATCCTCACGCTACAATGCTTGCAATTCGGCGTCTTCAAACTTTCTCGGTGGTCTTCCACGTTCTTCGTTTCTCACGTCGAAATCGCCACTTTTGAATTTTTTTAACCACTCAAAGCACTGTGATTTACCAAGAGCATGCTCACCGTAAGCTTCGACAAGCATTCGATACGATTCTGCAGCAGTTTTCTTCAAATAGTTTTCAGGCACAAAAACAGACATGTTCAACGCTATGAAAACATATGTAGTTGTATTTAACTTGTATTGTTGTTATTTAAAAGTCTTTGACAAATGTAAACACAAGAAAAAGGCGCCAATGACGCGGTTTGACAGTCACTACATTGACAAATAGAGCCATCTATGAGCAAATACCGGTTTCATATTTACAGACCTGGTATGTATATGTATATTTCTGTTCTTTCGAGCTTAGTTCCTCGAACATGAATTTCCCAAATCTTTCATCAATCTTTTTTTGACTAATAATCAAATATTTAGTATTTGAAGTATTAAATATTTACACCGAAAGCATCACAGGCATTCACTACTTTGTTCACAGCAATTGTGAATTCTCAATAGCTTCAAAAAGTTCAATATTATCAGTGTAATGCAGGTTGTTCACTAATGAACATTCCTTCTATCTAGCCTCTTGTAGAGGACATTTTATATTTGCCTTACAAAATATCATATCGCCTGCAACCCACCATTTAAATCCAGGTAGACATTTTTATTACAAACGATCCACTTTATATTTGACGGAGTGCCAGCAGGAAGAAGTGTATCTAAATACATATTCCTGACTGGTGGACTTGTGTACAGGGGTGATTGGAGGCTTATTCTGAAGGCGCCCCTAGATCTCGATGGTCTATAGTACCTTAGGATATGTCTTATAGATTATCTTCATTCTTAACGCTACACCTAAGCTGCAGATTGGATCAGAAACATGAAAGATGTTTAATAAAAGGGCTAAAGCCGTTCGAACATGTTTATTTTAATACAAATATGCTACTCTAACTATTGGGTGTTAACATAAGTTGTGTCCGTTTTTTTCCAAATGAAGAGAACAAGAGAACACAACAAAAGAATATTACAACAAATTAGTCAATAATGTATTCTCCTTCATTATTTACAACTTCTTGCCAACGTTCTACAAGTTTTTCAATGCCTGTGCGATAAAAACCATCCGGTCTTGACACGAGATATACGTCCATGTCCGCAATTCGACGTCATTATTGAAGGAAACACCGTGCAAATTGTTCGAAAGCGACCGGAAAAGGTGGAAATCGAACGGCGCGAGGTCTAGAGAATATGGAGGGTGCGTCAGGACTTCCCAACCAAGTGTTTGAATGGCATTTTTCGTAATGTTGGCGATATGAGGGTGGGCGTTATCGTGTTGCAGAATAACGCCATATTGCCGATCCGGCCTTTTATGTTGAATTGCAGTGTTGAGCCGCTGCATTTGCAGAAGTGAATAGTTCCGGGTTAACTGTCTGATTGCGTTCAAGTATCTCGTAGTGGATGACGCCTTGCCAATCCCACCAGATACAAATCATCGTCTTGCGCGGATGCAAACCTTGTTTCGCTCTGGGCGTTGCTTGTTGACCATAACTCACCCATTCTTTCCGTTTCTTCATATTCACATAAAGGCACCATTTTTCATCACCAGTAATGATGCGGTAAAGGAACCTTTGCTTGTGGCCATGTGTAGCTCGATGACGCGCGAGCAAACCAGCAGAAATTGCCGAATGTTGATTTTTGTTGTTTTCACTGAAAACATGTGGAACCCAAGCGCCGAACTTCTGGACTTTTCCCATTGATTTAAGATGGCAGTATACAGTCATGTGACAATTCATCTGCTCAGCCAACTCTACGGTGGTTTGAAGGGGATCTTCATGAATAATATGGTTTAAGCAGTCCTCATCGAAGTCCACTGGTCGTGGACTTTCCATGTCTTTCAGGTCGCTCCATGTCTTTCAGGTCGAAATTACCGTCTTTGAAACGCAAAAACCATAGACGAGCTATCCTTTCATTCATAGCATCTTCACCGTACACTTCGCAAATATCGCGAGCAGCTTTGGCAGCTTTATTCCCTCGATTGAACGCGAACAGAAGGAGGTGTCGAAAATGCTTACTTTCATCTACTTGACATTCCATTTTGAAGGCTTGTAATCAAAGAAAATAACATATGTAACGTAAAAACAAACACAATATATTGTAGAGCAAAAAATTTTCTTTCGAATGACGTATAACCTTTCCATTTTGTTTTACTTTTGGTGCTCATTTTTAAATTTGGAAAAAAACGGACACAACTTATGTTAACACCTAATAGGTCTTCAAAGTATTTGCAATTAGACTTAAAAGTTTTTCAATATGGTTTTAACCTGTTGTAAAGATTATTGAATGTAATTAATTGCATCTGTTGTAGCATCATCACACATTCATACTAATAAATCTTATGGCTTATAAATAAATACCTCGGATTGGGTCTATTTCTTTCAATAAGAGTGATGGACCATTTGAATTGTGGGTTTCTTTTTGCTTCGTGTCCAATGTACCAACGAATATCTTCTACTTTCCAACATCCAAGAGGCATTGTACACTAAATATCATAAAACTGATTAGTTACATTTGTAGAAATAACTTAAATATTACTAAATTCTTTTGCATTCTAAAGGTAATAATGCCAATCATAAATTATTTTATAACTTTGTCATTTTATTTGTTTAGTTTTAAAACAATAGATACATCAAAAGTTTTTGTTTTTCATATTAAAAATTATAGTTTATACTTTATTGCCCAGACAGGGAAATAGCATGATTGTATTTTTATGTGTAATGAATTGTTTTTTAAGTGCAGAATTTCTAAGACAACAAGCATCAAGATTTTTTAATTCGGCAATTTTACATCAGTGTCTTGGAAACAACAACCAAGTTTGTTTATATAAATAACAATAATCCAAATGTGCCAAAGTGAACAAGATAAGGATAAGGATGAGGATGAGGATGACTGGTAGGTAGGTAATCTAGTTAAATGGTTTTTATTATATTTAACTGACATTATTTTGGATAGATTAAAACAAAAAATGAAAGCTTCCGGAGGTTTGGCACTAGCATCAGGTAAGTACCTCATATATCTATCAGGGATATTGTATTGTTCTTCGCAGGTGATCCTAATGAATACATTTGTTTACATTCAGATTGACTGTTTTTTTACAATATCTAATTTAATCTTACAAACATATCCTTAAAAAAATATGTTAAATATTTTATACTCAAAATTATAAATATTGAATGATCTGTTTTCTGTAATGTAATGTTAGATATATCTAATTAAAACTCACTTATTTATCCTTAAAATAAATGTTTGAAAGTGTAAAGATTAAATGATCTATTTTCTGCAATGTCAAGTAAGATAAATCTAATTTAATCTTACCAATTGATCCTTAAAATAATAAATATTTGATTTTATAAACTTAAAATTGTAAATATTGGATGAGTTGTTTTCTGCAATGTAATATATCTAATTAAATCTTACCAATTTATCCTTAAAATAATAAATGTTCAATTTTTTAAACTCAAAATTGTAAAGATTGAATGATCTTGTTTTTTCATTAGCGAATTTGAGTTCCATATTTATACTTTCGGATTTAAATGGTAATTTTGCAACTTCTTGCAAAATTGTGTTTTCTTTTAATACTAAATAGTTGTCCCGTCTGTCATTCTCATCCCAATATCCCCATCTGAAAAATGTGCATTGAATTTAAATAAAGGACCATTTTGTAAAGTACAAATAAATAGACATGATATTTTTTTGTGCAAATATTTTGTATTTTTTAGGAAAAAATTATGAATGAATAATTCTCAAAGACATTATCAGCCTTGAAATAATATGAACACCCCTATATCTTTATGTATAATGTATTATTTCAGCATGTTTTAGGTTTTGGATCATTTAAGTTAGGAATTAATTGATTATAAAATAAATGGGAACTTGCTACAAAGCAATAAATTATTTATTTGCATGAAATTGTTGTGGTTCTGTGATTCTTATTATGAACACTGAAAAGGCTCAAAGCATAATATTCTCCAACATTTTTGTAAAGCATACCTTAGAACTATATCCAACAG
Source organism: Odontocerum albicorne (assembly GCA_949825065.1). Lineage (NCBI taxonomy): Eukaryota > Metazoa > Arthropoda > Insecta > Trichoptera > Odontoceridae > Odontocerum > Odontocerum albicorne. The sequence continues at coordinate 38,659,816 of OX463843.1, read as the reverse complement.
TATTTCAGTGTGATGAAGAGGACGACTCATACATTCTCCACAAACAACTTGTAATAATTTTTGTAAAGCATACCTTAGAACTATATCCAACAGTATTTCAGTGTGATGAAGAGGACGACTCATACACTCTCCACAAACGACTTCTTCAATCAAGAGTAAATGAGCTTCTTTACTCACTTTAGATGATAATTCCTTACAAACATCTTCACTTGTGCGACCAGGTTTTAACTAAAAATATGAATTTAATATTAAACATATTTGGTACATATTCATCAATATTTGCTAACTTTTTAAGGTTTTTTACTATATTAATAATTGTAATAGATCTGCACTGAGCAACTGTCATTAGATAAATACAATATTGTTTCTGCTAAGTTTCTATGAGTATAAGGATACCTATGACTTTGGTAGTATTTATTATTTTTAAAAAAGTATATGAAAAACATTTTTGCCACATGACAATAAACTCCCCTGGTTGTATTGTATATTGCATTGTAATACATTTTTGTTTTATACAGAACTGGTGATCTTTATTAGAACCTGGCGATCTTTTCCAACCAACCAGAAAGATGTTAAAGAACCCTTGAGAGAAAGAGACTGGAATCCCTTTTTAAAAAAATTGAGTTCCAACAGGAATCGAATCCTCAACCTTCGGGTTTGGAGACAAGCGTCTTACCAACTAGACCACGGAGTTGTTCTATATATAAAGTGTAATACAATATAAAACTAATCCCCTTTTTGAGCTTTATAATACAAATAAAATTCCTAAAAAAAGTAGAAGGGCAATACTGTTCAAATCTGAATGTGTAAATATTTTTTGGGATGATTTATCACATACGATAATTAAAAAACTTTTCCCAATAGCAATGTACTCTATATTCATCGAGTCACTCACTACCACTACCCAAATAAGAAATTGATTACATACCACAATGTTGACTGAATTACCAGCTTGTTTTTCAAACAAGTATATCCAAACATGTAAATCTCCAGAACGTTTTTGAATGATGTTAGATGTACTTTGACATTGTTTTAATATGGCAAGCATTTTCCTTTCCTTTTCAATATCACTACGACTAGGTTTATAAATACACATATACAGATCTATCAAGTCAAAGACTACTTCAGTCTCTTGTTGCAGTATATGATTACTTGATGTTTTCTGAAATAAATAAAATCATTTTTTTTTTGTTCAAGCTATTAAGTAATTTGATGGATAGCTCATATTTTGTAGGTAAAATACAGTTTTGCGTTGTTTCAAGGCTCAATCAACTTATCTCATTCGCATGAGGCACTTGAGAACAAATAAATTAAGCGCAAAATATAATCGAGGATGTGCTGATTTCAGTGCGTATTAAGAGAAGTGCGGGACCTCTATCAGTTCGCTGATCAAAACATATCACTGAGAACTCATTCCTTGATAAGAGAGAAATATCTTAATAAGATAGTATAACTCTTTTATTTCTGTCTGGATATATACAATTTGGCTTTCGACATTAGCACTATTTTATTTGTTTTTATTCTCAGTTTGTTAAATATATTTAACTTGAATTCTTCAATATATTGTAGAGAAATGTATTATATACCCGTACCGATAGTTTTATAAGCTGTATCATTGTCTAGATACATACCATCACGCCGTCTGTCTCCCTGTCAGAGAGGAAAAAGCACCAGACTTGCCTATCGCGACATACCTCCTTCGTCTCTTCTACATTCATATAGCTCCTACTTTTCAGACATTCTATATTTCCTTCTTTCAAAATATCATTCACTTGATGCAACCATACCTTCCTTGGTCTTCCTGTATCACGCCTTCCACTCACATTTATATCAGGTCAGTAAATATGAAACCGGATTTTTTTTATAGAAAATACACATTTATTGTATTGGGTGTACAAATAAGTTGCCGCCGTTTGACAGAAGTTGGCGCCACCTGTAAGTTATGGTTAAAATTGTCAGATGTAAAACGTCATTGACGTAAGTTTGAACATCTGTCAACAACATAACCTTAAAATATTAGTGAATTTTTAGCAGTATAATATATTCTTTTGTGTGCGAAAATGTCAAGTTTTGAGCCGAATAAGCGTCATTTGCAGGAACTTTTGATTTACTTCTTCAATTTGAAGAAATCTGCAGCTGAGGCGCATCGATTGCTTGTAGAAGCATATGGTGAGGCTGCCTTAAGTGAGAGAAGTTGTCGTGAGTGGTTTCAAAAGTTTAAGAACGGTGAATTTGACATCGAAGACAAAGAACGTAGCGGAAGGCCGAAAGTGTACGAAGACGCGGAATTGGAAGTATTATTGGATCAAGATTCGTGCCAAACGCAAGAAAAACTTGCACTTACATTAGGAGTGACTCAACAAGCAATTTCACATGGGTTGAAATCATTGGGAATGATTCAAAAACAAAGAAATTGGGATTCATATGAACTGACACGGAGAAACTTTGAATGCCAATTTTCCACATGTGAAATGCTGCTTGCCAGGCATAAACGAAAGGGTTTTCTGCACCATATAGTCACTGGTGATGAAAAATGCATCCATTATGATAATCCAAAAAGGAAGAAATCATGGGGATCCCCTGGTCATGCTTCAACATCTACGGCTAAGCCAAATATTCATGGAAAAAAACTCTTGTTGTGTATTTGGTGGGATCAACTTGGTGTCGTGTATTATGAGTTGCTCAAACCGAATGAAACCATTGCTGGGGCTGTCTACCGAACATAATTGATGAGATTGAGTCGAGCACTCGAGGAAAAGCGCGCCCACTACTACGCCAGACACGACAAAATTATTCTCCTGCATGATAATGCTAGTCCACATGTTGCGGCACCGGTCAAAACCTATTTGGAAACACTCAATTGAGAAGTTTTACCCCACCCGCTGTATTCACCAGACATTGCTCCTTCTGATTACCACTTGTTTTGATCGATGACGCATGGCCTGTCTGAGCAGCACTTCACATCATATGAAGATACCAAAAATTGAGTCGATTCGTGGATAGCCTCAAAAGATGATGATGATGGCTGACGCGGTATTCGTATGCTGACAGAAAGATGGGGAAAAGTAGTGGCAAGCGATGGGTACTACTTCGAATAAAACATGAGGTTCCGTTCTTTCACAATAAATGCCCATTTTTTTATAAAAAACGGCGGAAACTTATTTGTACACCTAATATGAAAATGGTAAAAAATATTTTATTCAAAGTATTGCCCATCGCTAGCTACACATTTTTCCCATCTCTCTGGCAATTTGTGGATGCCACGCCAAAAAAAACTGTTGCTCTTTTGAGGCAAACCAATCATCGAGCCATTTTTGTACATTTTCAAGCGCTGCTCAGCAAGTGCATGTCCCATCAATGCAAATAAGTAGTAATCGGATGGAGCCAAGTCTGGTGAGTAAGCCCCATGCAAAAGTATTTGCCAACTAAACGCCTCAATCGTTTCCTTGACCGGTTTTGCTGTGTGCGATGGTGTATTATCATGAAGCAAAATTACTTTGCAGTCGATGTCGCTGGTTTGCTTTGATCGTCAGTCACAATTCGATGAAGAAATAATTTTCTTTTATACCTGGCGAGCAGCATTTCGCAAGTGGTTTTTCGGTTTTCCTGCTGTCTTTGATTCGGTTCATGTGGAACCCATTTTCCCACCTCTAGATCTTACCCATGGCTTTCAAACGTATGGAGACGGCTTCTCGTGTCACATTTAATTGATCCACGAGTTGTTGTTGCGTTTGAGCGTCATCCTCATCCGACAATGCTTGCAATTCGGCGTCTTCAAACTTTCTCGCTGGTCTTCTACGTTCTTCGTTTCTCAAGTCAAAATCGCCACTTTTGAACTTTTTAAACCACTCAAAGCACTGTCATTTACCAAGAGCATGTTCACCGAAAGCTTCGACAAGCATTCGATGCGATTCTGCAGCAGTTTTCTTCAAATGGTAACAGAAAATCAATGCTGTCTGCAAATCGTAGTTTTCAAGCAGAAAAACAGACATGTTCAACGCTATGAAAACATATGTAGTTGTATTAAACTTGTATTGTTGTGAGTGAAAAGTCTTTGACAAATGTAAACACAAGAAAAAGGCGCCAATGACGCGGTTTGACAGTCACTACATTGACAACTAGAGCCATCTATGAGCAAATTCCGCTTTCATATTTACAGACCTGGTACAATATATAGTATTTGTTTTGTTAGTATTTCTTCATTCATATGTTCCTTGTTAATTATGATTTGTTTAGATAAATAAATAAAAATGAAACCTTGATATAAGGTGTAGGGCAATTTGCCTTCTTACTTTTTTGGCAAACTCTAAATGAAAGATTTTTCATACACATAAGAACATATATTTCAATTCTTATTAACATTTAGTTATTGACAAATATTGAAACAATATATCTATCAGTAAAAATTAGGACGAGTGCAGGAGTTTTATTACACAGAAAAGTATTAAAATCTAAACATTAAACACCACTGAGCCAAGTGACTAAACGTAAGGAAGTCCTCCTTGGATTGTGGAGGAAAGAGGAGCATTCTACAATAATTCTTGCGTGAATTTATTAGGAAAGATAATAAAAGTATAACCATACCGAACCCATCAGTGTTGGTCCCCAGACAGTAGCGAGATTTGACGCAGTCATACAATTTTCACCTGAGAGTGATTGAATAAAATGTAAATGGCCTAAAAGCTTTCTCAATGTATTTTGGCTAATAGGATGTAAGTTTTCAATTAATTCTTTATAGGCTACTGCTCGATTCTCTCTTTCCAACAATTCTAAAAAAATATGACATGTTAAATAAAAGTATAGGAAAATTTCATATTCAAGATATTTTTTTTAAATTTTAAAGTAATATTAAACATTTCAAATTTTCTCAAGATCTCTGGACAACTTTCGGATGAATTATGCATTTAAAACCAAGTTTCAGGTTAATGTGAACACATTTGTAGTATTGTAATAAATGTAATCAAATTTGTAAATTTGAAATTTAAATTGTTGAACTAAGTTATAACTGAATAATTTAAATTAACTTTTTTTACCTTCAATACATGCTTAGTTATTTTTGTCAAAATAACTGTTAAATATGTTTGCTTCATATACTTAAAAAAAAAACACAATTCAAAGACAGCAAGATTTAACATTTTACCCTACTATAAAAACAAAATAATATAGATTTTCTGAACATTTTTTTATTGAATTTTCATTCTTAAGTGTTTTGTAACAGAAAAAAATATATCATAATAATTTATGATGTCAATGAGTTTATTTAGTCAAAAAACAAAATATTTAGAATAATATATTACCTGTAACAGCACAAAGGTGATTATGGATTTCAGTGGTTAGTAATGATTCAGGTAGTTCTCTAAAGAACCGCTTCAAAACAGTGGCGACATCATGCTCAGAATGAGTATGTCCAGCTAAATGTACAGCCCAAGCATCAGCACGAAACTCAGCCAAAAGCTGGCGTACATTTACATTAGTTCCAGCTTTTCTGTATATGCCAACACTTAAACTACCTAGAAAATAAATCATTATATGTAATAAAAATACAATCAGACTACTAAGTTATTAAACTAGCAATTCATTTTTAATGTAAGTATTACAAACTCACAATGATGTGGAATTAACTAAACAAAATTAGACTACTAAGTTATTAAACTAGCAATTCATTTTTAATGTAAGTATTACAAACTCACAATGATGTGGAATTAACTAAACAAAATTAGACTACTAAGTTATTAAACTAGCAATTCATTTTTTAATGTAAGTATTACAAACTCACAATGATGTGGAATTAACTAAACAAAAATAATATTCATTATAATAATAATCTTGGGTTTTTACAGTCCAGTAGCGATCTAGGATGTCTCCATAGCTCTCCAATCGATTTAAGTAATGAGCAACTCATCACCGGTTTTCTTTTTCTAGTTAATTAGAACAATGATAATTCGTAACTTAGATTTAAGTAATGAGCAACTCATCACCGGTTTTCTTTTTCTAGTTAATTAGAACAATGATAATTCGTAACTTAGATTTAAGTAATGAGCAACTCATCACCGGTTTTCTTTTTCTAGTTAATTAGAACAATGATAATTCGTAACTTATATTTTTCGCCTGAATTTTCTAAATCCCGAAATCGATTAAAAAACCGCATATATCAAAATGTTTTTACGCAAAAAAGTATTTATGCATATATACATACCATCATGCCATTTTCCTATCGAGATAGGCAGAGTACAGAGCGCCAGACTTTCCTATCACGACACAGGTCCTTAAGCTCTTCTACATCCATACACCTTCTACGACTTTCCTGATTTCCTAAGTTTCGTTCTTTTAGAACATCATTCACTTGATCTAACTATACTTTCCTTAGTCTTCTTCTACCATGCATTCCATTCATATTTGCGCTATAGATGTTTTGTTAGTCTATAATTACTTATTTGTTCTACATGCCTATTTTTAAGTCTCTTTTTGTTTTTCCTTTAATAATTTCACAATTGTGAACATTAATTTGGGACCAAATAAAAACCGGTCAGATCATCATATTTTGTACGAGTAGAGTCATAGACGTACAAACATAAACAAGTAAATATGTAAAAAAACAAGTGATCATGTCAAAATAAAATAAGTGACAATTATAGTGGTTTTTTTAAATTCATAAAAGTTGACTGTCCATGTATGTACATATTTTTTTATTTATTATGCCAATAATATGTTCCTATGTCTCAATATTGTAGAAATATTGAGACTTACATTATTTTTACAGTAAGAAAAATGCCCACAATATTCCCAACTATTGGGAAGTGCTGCGCAGATTCCAATTTCTTTTTAGTAAACATTCACAATTTGAATTTTTTTCCAAAATTTTATCCCCTGAATTTTGAATTAACGGTTTTTTACTGTATATCCTGAGAGATACTATCACCCATTCATTCTCTTAGCCTTGTCATTTTTCATGCATGCTGTTAATGAGACCTTTTGGAAGATGAAATTCCTCCATTTAACACACCCTCTATTGTTCTAGCTATCGTAGCTTTCCAATCTTCATAAATTTGAAGATATTGGGTTTTTTGTAAGTAAAAAAGTTGTAACTAGATTAAAAAAATCACAAATAACTCTCATATTTTATTTAGTCCAGTTTAGATTTTCTGCCATTATTTAAGGAAACAAAATGTAAATTCACATTTACATTGAATATATTGGGCAAACATGTAAAACTTTTATGTTTTCATTATTTGATTCAAGAATTTAAAAAATGACATTGCTTGCAATTTTGACATATGTAGTAACTATTTTGTATTTACAAGAGCAATATAGAATTCATATAGTTCAAAGTTGCAGCTTCTATGTCAAACAGATGATATAATTAAAACTTACTTTTTTTACATCAATCTAATATTTTGTGTCAATGCTTAATTATATGAGTATATGTTAGAGGGAATCTTTTCATCTCCACTTTGTTTTGTTAAGGTTTAATAAGGTAAAATCGATATGTTAAAAATAATTATCTGAGACAATGCACTTATTGATTCCATTCAATCACAATACAGAACCAGCGCAGGGTTCCAAGACACAAGGTAGAGCGATCACATTTTTACTTTACTTTACTTTACAAAGTTTTCTAAAGCGCTCATCAGGTATAAATATGTTACATATTGAAAATGTGCTACGAGTATATAAGTCATTTATTCATTGGTATTCATACAAGTGACGACATTTTTACCTTGTGTATAAATAAAATTGATGCATTTATCAACTATAGTGGGGATGTCATCTTTAGTAAGTTGTTGGTGATGGATTGATGAACCATTATTTGTTGCAACAGATTTAAGAATTCTGTGCCAAAGCTGAAAAACAGTACAATTATTGAAAAATTTGAACTTCATGTTTTAAACTAAACTCATGCCAGAAATATGTTAAAGCAGTCTTAAATGAAAAACAGACAGCAGCCCTTTATTAAACAAATGAGTACCAGCAGTAATATGTAGAACCCACAGCCCCGCGTTGAAAAACAGAAGTCTTACAAAATAGGTCAACAAGTGTATCAAACGTTTGTGTCCGATAGATTAGTAATTTTAAATATATTATTGTCTGCAAACATTGTAATATTATTGTTTTGTAGTTAATATTTAGTTTTAAAACCAATTTTTTGTGGAGACCTTCCAGTGGAGTGTAAAATAATAAGTAATTTTCAAATTTCATAAAAAAAAATTATTTTCTTCTTATTCAACATAAAAACTTGTATGAAAACTTTGAAGCCGATGATCGGCCCCGTGGGATTTTTCGCATACACCAATTGGGGCCGATAATCGGGCCCATGGAATTAAAAGGGTTAAGCTTGCAAAGGGTGAAGTCGCATAACTGTCAAACGGTTTCCCCACATTTTAAGAACTCAGAGTGTACTGAATATGTAAATAACTGGTGACTTAAAAATTAAGAAGAAATAATATATCGATGTATTTTATGATTTTACAAGAAACTGAAATACTGAACCACTGATCAAGTGTGATTCTAAATATTTTAGAGTTTATGTAGGAGGAGAAACGTGGAGGTGTATAGCGGTTATGATTCACAATATAGAGGGAACAACCCACAAGGAGTGTTTATGTACGTAGTGGAATGTAATGTCTAGTTTCTGGCACAAGGATATAAAAAAGGTGATAGAATGATAAAAAAAATTCAATAAAACCAGTCACTTTGCAGTTTAATATAGTTATCAAAACAATTAACAAATGTTTAAATACCACTGAAAACAAATTCTGACGTTTCTAGTGAGTGCTTCTGCTGGTTGCCTTGACGAGCGTCATCTTCAATATTTTGTGAAACTGTTTAGCCCAATCTTTCACTATGGAACATGATAGACTGAGAAGATTCTCCATACACAGCATCCAAACGTCATTCAATTTATGTTGGGCTTTTTCTCCTTTTGGAAGAAACTTGATAACCGTGCAATATTTAATTTTTAAAATTTTAGAATATAATGAAACAACACGTCTTCTATCGGATTTAGTTGACATGCAATTGAAGGTAGATGTATCAAAATTTAACTTTAAAATCACTTGACCATACAAGTTTTAATTTATTCAGGCCGGAAACTTTTGTACATTACTGCATAATATCTGTGATGTTCATCAATATAATAATAATTTCTTAAAACAAATAGTTTTGTAAAAAATACTTGAATGCTTCCTGAAACTGCATACGTTATTATTCCAAAAAATTAGAAATGGCAAATGACTTATCAAAATTACCTGTCTAATTCACACAATAATAGAATATAAGAAATTAAAATAATTATTAAAGATGAGAGCTTTTTACAGGGCTTCAACTCTGTATTTCAAGCAAGAAATTTTCTTTCAAATATGACTTAAGCAAATATCAATATAGAGGTCTTTTAAATGTATTTTTCAAGGGAACTGCCAAGTCTTTTTAAATTATGGTAGTTTTTATTTATTTATTTACTATCCACAATACCATATAATATAAAATAATTTTAACAGAAAGGCAAACCATAGAGTAAAAATATATAACAAAACTTAATCCCACCATTTTGTGGCTTTAGAGAACCATTTCATGAGCAAGCCTTGTGATGGAGAGGTCTCATTCCTTAATCACAAATTTCATACGCTTCAACAGAGGTTCTTAAGGTAAAAAAGTAACTTCTTAGGTAGGGACATCTTATGCGGGTTTTGTATTATGAATTTAATCCTACTAGATTGTATTCTATACAATACAATATAGGTATACCTTGCTTTACGCAATTAATTGGTTCTAGGGAAAATTGCACAACTATGAAATAAATAATTATAAATATACCGTATTGTACAATAAAAAAACTATTATTTTATTATTTTCAATCAGAAGGCGTACATGGCTTATTGCTTTCAATCGGGTAACGAATCAATTGGATCTGGCTCATCATTATCCTACTGTCTTGAAGACAAATTGATCACCAGGAAATGATTTTCAGTTTTTTTTTAAAAAAAGATCAAGACTGAGTTGATAGACAGCATTTTTTTAATATCTATGAGTGAGACTAATAATGTGCTTTGTGCATGAATCTAGTAATTTTCTTAATTTTATTTAAATCCCGTTCTGGCGTATGACTAAGGATACATGTTTAGTATAAAACTTCAAGTTAGCAAAATCACTTTTATGAAAAACTGAGGAAAAACAAGTAATAAATTATTAGCATAATATACTTCATACCCTTGTTTCACGAGAAGCACCCATTCGAAGATATAAAGTCAAATTTGGAAGATCCAGAAGCAAAAGTAGCCCACTTTCATTTGTTGCTTTTTTATCTTCTATTTCTCGTAAAACTGCAATATATGTAATTAATACAAATAAAACACTAAGATTACTAAAATCAATAATAAATCAACCCTAAAACTACAAGATGTTTTATAGATAAACTAAAAGTGTTCTTAAAGTGACAAAAAATAAATTTGTATAATATCCAGTGAGTTATTTAGTGATGTATAATACTCCCAGAAATCATGCTTATCTGGTGTACCAGGATTGTAAATATGAAACCGGAATTTACTCATAAATGGCTCTAGTTGTCAATGTAGTGACTGTCAAACCGCATCATTGGGGCCTTTTTCTTGTGTTTACATTTGTCAAAGACTTTTAACTCACAACAATACAAGTTTAATACAACTACATATGTTTTCATAGCGTTGAACATGTCTGTTTCTATACCTGAAAACTACGATTTGTGGACAGCATTGATTTTCTGTTAACATTTGAAGAAAACTCCTGCACAATCGCATTGAATGCTTGTCGAAGCTTACGGTGAGCATGCTCTTGGTAAATCACAGTGCTTTGAGTGGTTTAAAAAATTCAAAAATGGCGATTTTGACGTGAGAAATGAAGAACGTGGAAGACCACCGAGAATGTTTGAAGACGCCGAATTGTAAGCATTGTCGGATGAGGATGACGCTCAAACGCAACAACAACTCGTGGATCAATTAAATGTGACACGAGAAGCCGTCTCCATACGTTTGAAAGCCATGGGAAAGATCCAGAAGGTGGGAAAATGGGTTCCGCATGAACCGAATCAAAGACAGCAGGAAAACCGAAAAACCTCTTGCAAAATGCTGCTCACCAGGTACAAAAGAAAATCATTTCTCCATCGAATTGTGACTGGCGATGAAAAATGGATATATTTCGAGAATCCTAAGCGTAAAAGATCATGGATAACTCCAAACAACCGGCGACATCGACTGCAAGGCCAAATCGTTATGGACGGAAGACAATGCTCTGTGTTTAGTGCGATCAGAAGGGTGCTATCTATTATGAGCCGCTAAAACCTGGCAAAACGGTTAATACTGAACGCTACCAACAACAAATTATGGATTTGAACCAAGCATTGCGTGAAAAACGTCCAGAATATCAAAAGAGGTAACACTAAGTGATTTTGCTTCATGATAATGCACCATCGCACACAGTAAAACCGGTCAAGGAAACGATTTAGGCGTTTAGTTGGCAAATACTTTCGCATGCGGCTTACTCACCAGACTTGGCTCCATCCGATTACTACTTATTTGCATCGATGGGACACGCACTTGCTGAGCAGCGCTTCACTTCTTACGAAAATGGCTCGATGATTGGTTTGCCTCAAAAGAGCAACAGTTTTTTTGGCATGACATCCACATATTGCTAGAGAGATGGGAAAAATGCGTAGATTGCGATGGGCAATACTTTGAATAAAATATTTTTTACCATTTTCATACAGTAAATGTATATTTTCTATAAAAAAATCCGGTTTCATATTTACAGACCTGATACACAGTTTACCTATCAAATGACAGGTTGTGTAGTTAAGGGGTCAATAGGATATGAACTTTTTGCAACAGCATACAAAAAACACTTGTATTAAATTACGGATTTTGAAAAACTGTAAAATATAATAATTAACACGTTCACTGCTTATAAAATACTTAATGTCATACAAAGATGCTGAAAATTCACAAATTTTTGAAAACCCATAACTTTGTTAAAAATCAAATTCTACTTTCTATTGAAACATCATATACAAGTGTATTCCTTTGTGTCTTCAAAACACATGAAACCGGCGACGAATCCGTATCGGGAGACGTTTATGAGTGCACTCAACATTCAAGGATTCCCGTGTCCATACAAAATATTTGTATGGACACGGGAGCCGTGTTCGACGCAGTGAACGTGTTAATAAAAATAAGTCATTGCATTGCAAACAGTTCTTAAAGGCAATCCAAAAAAATTTAATAAAAATCATACAAAAATAGGTCATTAAAATCGCAATATAAATAAAGAAACAATCAATACTTTCTAGTTCCACACTAAATTAAATATTTTCTTTTCAACTTAATTTTGAAGCTTATAATTTTTACTTTCATTTTAATTAACTTCAGTAGAATAAATTTTGTATCGGACGTATGTGTCACCTAAAATATGATTTATATATATTTTCTTGTTTGATATTTAAAGATGTTTTGTTGATATGTAAAATGTATTAGGTGTACAAATAAGTTTCCGCCGTTTTTTATAAAAAAATGGGCATTTATTGTGAAAGAACGGAACCTCATATTTTATTCGAAGTAGTACCCATCGCTTGCCACTACTTTTCCCCATCTTTCTGTCAGCATACGAATACCGCGTCAGTCATCATCATCATCTTTTGAGGCTATCCACGAATCGACTCAATTTTTGGTATCTTCATATGATGTGAAGTGCTGCTCAGACAGGCCATGCGTCATCGATCAAAACAAGTGGTAATCAGAAGGAGCAATGTCTGGTGAATACAGCGGGTGGGGTAAAACTTCCCCATGATTTCTTCCTTTTTGGATTATCATAATGGATGCATTTTTCATCACCAGTGACTATATGGTGCAGAAAACCCTTTCGTTTATGCCTGGCAAGCAGCATTTCACATGTGGAAAATTGGCATTCAAAGTTTCTCCGTGTCAGTTCATATGAATCCCAATTTCTTTGTTTTTGAATCATTCCCAATGATTTCAACCCATGTGAAATTGCTTGTTGAGTCACTCCTAATGTAAGTGCAAGTTCTTCTTGCGTTTGGCACGAATCTTGATCCAATAATACTTCCAATTCCGCGTCTTCGTACACTTTCGGCCTTCCGCTACGTTCTTCGTCTTCGATGTCAAATTCACCGTTCTTAAACTTTTGAAACCACTCACGACAACTTCTCTCACTTAAGGCAGCCTCACCATATGCTTCTACAAGCAATCGATGCGCCTCAGCTGTTTCAATTTCTTCAAATTGAAGAAGTAAATCAAAAGTTCCCGCAAATGACGCTTATTCGGCTCAAAACTTGACATTTTCGAACACAAAAAAATATGTTATACTGATAAAAATTCACTAATATTTCAAGGTCATGTTGTTGACAGATGTCCAACCTTACGTTAATTACATTTTACATCTGACAATTTTAACCATAACTTACTGGTGGCGCCAACTTTTGTCAAACGGCGGTGACTTATTTGTACACCCAATACCAATTGTAATGAAATGTTCTTTATGCGTAGCCTTCACGAGAGCTACTATCAAAAGTCGGCCGGCCCACACATACAAAAACGTGCGAAATACGTAGTATCTTACAAGCCATGACGGCATGGCGCTTATGAGCGATTGGCCGCACATAAGAAGCGCAAAACATTAAAAATTACATTCTCAGTTTCTCGAACATCAACTGTCTTTTACTTACGAACAACTTCTACCTGCTAACGAGGAATCTCTTCACCCTGCTACTTTTCATCGGAAAAACATAAAGTGAGCCGTAATCTCCGAGTATTGAGCGGCAGCCATCTATCTATTATAGTCTTTGTACCGGTGCTGTACAAATTTTATTCAGTAAATTTTTCCCATTTTATAATTATTATTTATATTTTTAGGACGTAAACTTTCGGACCTTAGTGGTAACTCCCTCTTTTCTATAATCGTCAGTTATTTAATATCCAAATATATATACAAAAGTTGTTTGCAGGTATATTTAATCTTATAATCCTTACTTTTTCTGTTATGTAATGTTTTTGAAAAAAAAAAGTAGGATTAATTCATAAAAATGCATATATGTGTATACTCATATCACTTAAAATGTAATAAACCTTAGAAATGGCTTCGGAATCTAACTAATCTACTAACAGTTCAGTTGAATACCACTTAACTAATCTTAGTATTTTTTTACTATTATTCAACTGAACATATACGAGGCATATCCAGAAAGTAAGTGTACTGAATTTTTGTAGGTTACAATTTTTTTTATTTAAACAAAAAAATTACATGGTTACCGTAGTACATATGTAAGCTATTTTTCGACATAGTCGCCATTCCTCTCAATGCAGGTGGTGAAGCGGGGTATCAACTTTTTGATGCCTTCCTCGAAGTAGTTTCCCGCCAACCCCTCCGTCCACTTCTCCACCTCCTCCTTTACCTCCTCGTCGGTTGAAAACCTTATTCCACCTATGTGCAGCTTCAGGGAGTCCTTCGTGGCATTGGCCGTGTGTGGTCTGGCATTGTCGTGCAGCAGGCAGACTCCCTTTGTCAGCCCTCCACAACTTTTTTAGGGTCTCACAGTATCTTGCAGAGTTGATGGTCTCCCCTTAAGGCATATATTCAATTAAAATTATGCCTTGACAGTCTCAAAACACGGATGCCATGATTTTCTTGGCTGAAATTGTGGTTTTGAACTTTTTGGCGGAGGGTGAAGAGGTGTGACGCCACTGTTGAGACTGCCTTTTGGTTTCAGGCATGTAGTGTGCAACCCAAGTTTCATCTCCAGTAATGATGGAGCGGAGAAATTCATCTCCATGGAGTTTGCAGCGCCTCAAAAACTCTTGCCCGGCCTCCACTCGATTCAACTTGTGTCGGTCTGTCTGCTGTTTTGGGACCCACCTCGCGGACAGTTTCCGATATCCGAGGGTTTCTGTGATGGTTTTGTGTAGTAGAGATCTGGAGATTTGCGGAAACATCGCAGAAAGTTCATCCACAGTCAATCTGCGATCGTCACGGAGCGCTTTTTCGATTTTTTCCACAATTTCGTCAGTCACAATTGAAGGTCTTCCGCTCCTCTGATCATCATGCACAGACGTACGACCGTTTTTAAACTCGCGATACCACTTGTACACACTCATATGATTCATAGCTTTATCACCATATGCAGTTTTCACCTCATTATAAACCTCAACCGGAGGTTTTCCCTTCCAAACGAGATAACGGATGATGCCGTGTATTGCGCACTTGGCGGGAGATTGGATTGACATTTTTCACGAAACGTGTTGTCGCGTCGACACTTCTCAATGTACTGACCTCGAACTGGTCTCGTTGCGGAGGGGAAGAGTCAGGCTACACGGAAGTGTAGCCAACATGTCGAAAATAAAATTCATCCGGTCGTGAGAGCCTCAGTACACTTACTTTCTGGATACGCCTGGTAAATAGTGAGATCTTTGTATTTATTTTACTAGCCGAAATGATCACCCATATTTTGGGATATAAATTATATAAGTAACTAAAAATCGAATTTTTCGGATAACAATAACAATGAAGTTCTGCAATACAAACATAATTATGTATCTTTGAATGAACTTCAATAATGGACTTGGTCTGTTAAGAAAGCAATCCTCGAGTCTAACTAGTGCCATAAGATTAAAAGTGTGTGGTAACACATCAATCAATAAGCCCCGGGACTAACCAACAGATGGCGCCTCTAATAACAAATCCATACCATTCTCAGTTAGTACCAACCTTTAGAAGTTACGTGTCAAACTTTCATGACATTCCGACATTGTCATTGAGTTACAGTGGTTTTAGTGATGCTACTTTTGCTATTTTCAAAACAATGGAAAAAAACGAATTTCATATGTTGATAAAACATTGCTTTTTAATGGGAAAAAATACCGTTCAAACTCAGCGATGGCTTGAAAAGTGTTATCCGGGCTCTGCTCCGTCGAAAACAACCATTTGTCGGTGGTATGCTGATTTCAAACGCGGTCGTACAGACACAAATGATGCTGAACGCTCTGGTCGTCCAAATGAGGCTGTTACACCAGAAAACAAAAAACCCCTTAAAATCGTGATGGAAAATCACAAAGTAAATTGCGTTAGATAGCTGACATCCTGAAGATATCATTTGGTAGTGTTTACACTATTTTGCATGAACATTTGGTCATGAGAAAGCTTTTTTCGAAATGGGTGCCGTGTTTGCTCACAATGCAACAGAAACAACAACGCATCGATGATTCAGAACGCTGTTTTGCACTGTTTACGCGAAATAAACAGGAGTTTTTGCGTCGGTATGTGACAATGGATGAAACTTGGATCCACCACTATATTCCGGAATCAAATTGGCTCTCAGCTGAGTGGAGAGCAGCCGGTGAAAGTCATCCGAAGCGACCAAAAACTCAAGTCGGCCGGGAAGGTTATGGCCTCCGTATTTTGGGATGCGCATGGTATAATATTCATTGATCACCTTTAAAAGGGAAAAACCATCAAAAGCGAATATTACATAGCGTTATTGAAGCGTTTGAAGGCAGAAATTGCAAAAAAACGACCCCATATGAAGAAGAAAAAAGCTCTCTTTCATCAGGACAATGCACCGTGTCACAAGTCGATGGTAACGATGGCCAAATTGCAGGAGTTGAACTACGAATTGCTTCCGCACCCACTGTATTCTCCAGATTTGGCCCCCAGCGACTATTGGATGTTCGCAGACCTCAAAAAGATTCTCCAGGGAAGGAGATTTGGCTCCAATGAAGAAGTGATTGCCGAAACTAACACCTATTTTGAAACCAAAGATAAATAGTTCTACACGGCTGGCATAGAAAAGTTAGGAAAGCGTTGGAATGAATGTATCGCTCTTGAAGGACACTATGTTGATGAATAAAGAAGAATTTTGGCAAACCAATGTTGTTTTAGTAGTTAGTCCCGGGACTTATTGATCAATGTGTTATATCAACCTAAAGGGAATATTATTATGTATCTCATATTTATGTATCTCATTATAATGTAAATATATCATTAACAGAAAACAAAAGCTACATGATAGCCTGAATCAGAAATAAATATCATTCTTTCAAAATGGAAGTGATGACAACAGACACGTTTAATCACAATATAACACTCGGTTAATGGGGACACTATTTGAAATATTTGGGAATCCAATTCCTCCAAGATGGGTGTCAAGAGGGTGTCTTCTACTACAGAATAGGAAGAGCAAGTAGTATCTTAAGAGAATAGAATGGTGGTGAGGAAGTCGGAGTTTATGGTTTAAAATTAAAATAAGCCTTTAAGGTAAGATTCAGGCCAATCCTGAAAATAAGCATAATTACTTGACGTTGATCAAAATGGTGCGGTCAAAAACACAAAAAGCTTATACGAGGGTTGCTACTTAAGTTTTGAGACAGACAAGTAAAAACAAATCTTTTTGACGGCCAAATGTTCATGCAATATTGAATGTATGCGAGTGGAACTAATGCCCAAACATGCCTCAATCTCACGATAAGTCACATGACGATCTTGCAATATCAGTTCATGCACAGCATCGATGTTTTCTGGCACAACAACCGATTTTGGACGACCTTCACGAAATTCGTCCTGGAGCGAACTACGACCACGATTGAATTCGGAAAACCAGCTAAACAGTCGCCCGGGATGGGGCTTCATCATCAAAAGTCAAAACAAGTTGATCGGCACACTGTTGAGTTAGTCCACGCCAAAAATCATAAAAAATCATCACGCGAAAATGTTCACGATTTAATTCCCCTTTTGGCTGAGATGAATTTTTCAAGTCACTGTAAACAACACAAATAGCACTCGTATGAAAAAACTTTTTAAGCACGTATACCATTAAAAACGTCAAACTTTACGATGCTGATGTCAGATTTGACGTATCTACACTGGTGTTGCCATATCTCAAAACTTAAGAAGCAACCCTCGTATCAGTTGTCTCCAAAGAGCATTGGAAGTTAGTTAAAAGAGAGATGCCAAGAATACCAAATTACTTTTTTCTCATAAGAGGATCACTCCAACACCCTGAGGACAATGTCTAGTGGAAAAACTTAGAAGGATGTGGAATTGGCAGGTAAAAACTATATTGTGGAGATAGACCACTAGAGATAGACTGTTCATGGGATGGTCTATGGGTGGCAGTGCTACAACACTGACCCTAACATACAAAGAAGAGTTATGGTAAAATTCATATAATTCAAATTATTAATTTACTAAATAGTTGTGGTAACATTTTGGAGATCAAACTTGAAATACAAAAAAATTACTGAAATTAAAGCAGGAACTAAATATTTAAGAAAACACAAATATTAACTTTGCGAATATCTACCAGCAATTGTCTCAATGGGAAGAAAAAACATTTTATAATATTATCTGGAAATATAACATAGATTTAATGCTATAATTTAGGATATTATGGAAATTATTTTAAGAATCTATTAGATGAATAATAAAAAAAGTCTGACGGCAAAACAATAATGCTGGAACAATGTGCTGATTATTTAATCAAATTGCAATATCTAACAAGAAGAATGTTGAGTAAAAGAGATAAGTGGCTTATCGTGGTTGAACCACTAAAAAGTACTATTAAGAGATAATAGTTCATTATCTTAT
This sequence comes from Odontocerum albicorne, assembly GCA_949825065.1. Taxonomy (NCBI): domain Eukaryota; kingdom Metazoa; phylum Arthropoda; class Insecta; order Trichoptera; family Odontoceridae; genus Odontocerum; species Odontocerum albicorne. The sequence continues at coordinate 38,641,201 of OX463843.1, read as the reverse complement.
CAGAATAAAACAGGACACATTTTTGTTTTATATTATAGTCACATTTTTTACAGGATACTTAAAAAATGTGTTTCCAATTTGGTGAAAGTGTGTTTCAACCTACCATTGCTGGTACCAAGTCTGGGAAAGTTGGAGAATAATTAATAAAATCAGCTTACTACTTTGCTGAGAAAATTTTGCCACAGAGTACACCATATGTCAATGTTTGCCCATCACCGGTCCATCATATTTGCAATATGATCAGTTTTTTTCCCATTTCAACTCTTTTTATCAGCTGAGGTCAATATAAAATAAGGAAATTGAAACACAGGAATTACACGTTAATATCAAGGTTTTGAGTTACGCAGTTCATTTTATAATTGAGATACTAAGAATACTAATCTGAAAATTGTTTTATTCCATTGATCACACCTAGTTACTAAAATATATGTTTCTTTCTCATATCCCGAGTGTCATTTAGTTTTAATAGTATTCTAATGTTGCTGAATTCTTTGATAAACTAAGATCCTAAATTTATGAACAAAGTAAATTATTTTATATCTTATCATCAACACCACTTTTACCCTTGAAGAGGCTCTGCTTTCTAAACGGCAGTATAGAAGTTATCATTTTATTATTATTGGCACAACCTGGGATGGATTTTGGCAGCTTTGAGGATTTGTCAACACTCAACTCAATCAGCATCTCAAGGATTGCGGATTCGTATACTATTGGTGCCAGATTTCTTTTAAAAAAGATTCCTGATTGATTTTCACTTAAGGCCTCTAACATGTTTCTGGAAGAGATTTCTTCAGAATAAGTCCACCCTCACTGTATACAACGAAAGTGAAATACAATAGAATTGATATGTTATTTTTCATAAGTCGAAATATTTTTTGGATTGAAAAAAGTGCTTTTCTAGAATAATTAAATAAAACATCCTTTAAAAAACAGTATAATTTGATACAACATAACACAAAAACATTTGGTAAGATTGTAAACATTTTTGAATATGCATCATTGTGGTTTTATTAGCATACTTTGATCAAGAGTAGCTGATTCATATGTTAATAATAAAACATGACTATGACTGGGCTCCTTTGAACTTTGTGGTTTGTATACTGATGTAAAATATCACTTTTAAACATATGAAAGAAGATTTATGTATTTTACTAATTCAGTAATATTGTCAGAATAGAGTTAAAATTCTTCATAGCGCAAACTCCTGTATTAAATGCATTTAACGGAAAATTATTCCAGTAAAATCGAAATAAACTTTCTAGTATGACTAGAATGCCATTTTTTAGGTGTCAGTCTTCGCTAACTAGAATGACACTAGAAAGATTCATCCAGCTTGCTATTCCAATAGCAACAAACTTACCAAATACATTTTGTAGGTTTACATGGTACTAAGTATTAGGTGTACAAATATGTTTATGCCGTTTTTTTATCAAAAATTGGGCATTTATTGTGAAAGAATGGAACCTCAGGTTTTATTCGAAGTATTGCCCATCGCTTGCCACTACTTTTTCCCATCTTTCTGGCAGCATACGGATACCGCATCGGAAGAATGCTTCATCTTTTGAGGATATCCACGAATCGACCTAATTTTTGGTATCTTCATATGATGTAAAGTGGGCGCGCTTTTCCTCGAGTGCTCGACTCAATCTCATCAATTGTGTTCGGCAGACAGCCCCAGCAATGGTTTCGTTCGGTTTGAGCAACTCATAATACACGACACTGAGCTGATTCCACGAAAATACAAAACAAGAGTTTTTTTCCATTAATATTTGGCTTAGCCGTAGATGTTGAAGCATGGCCAGGGGGTCCCCATAATTTCTTCCTATTTGGATTATCATAGTGGATCCATTTTTCATCACCAGTGACTATACGGTGCAGAAAACCCTTTCGTTTATGCCTGGCAATCAGCATTTCACATGTGGAAAATCGACGTTCAACGTTTTCGGTGTCAGTTCATATGGAACCCAATTTCCTTGTTTTTGAATCATTCCCGATGATTTCAACCCATGTGAAATTGCTTGTTGAGTCACTCCTAATGTAAGTGCAAGTTCTTCTTGCGTTTGGCACGAATCTTGATCCAATAATACTTCCAATTCCGAGTCTTCGTACACTTTCGGCCTTCCGCTACGTTCTTTGTCTTCGATGTCAAATTCACCGTTCTTAACTTTTGAAACCACTCACGACAACTTCTCTCACTTAAGGCAACCTCACCATATGCTTCTACAAGCAATCGATGTGCCTCAGCTGCAGGTTTCTTCAAATTGAAGAAGTAAATCAAAAGTTCCCGCAAATGACGCTTATTCGGCTCAAAACTTGACATTTTCGCACACAAAAGAATATATTATACTGATAAAAATTCACAAATATTTCAAGGTTATGTTGTTGACAGACGATACACATCTTTCGCTTCCTCTATATCCATCCATACTCGTCTCATAAAACTCCTATAATTTCTCTAACTTTTTACTCATCCAAAATACCATTCACTCGATCCAACCATACTTTTGTAGGTTCTCATCTACCTCATTTTCTGCTTACATTTGCACTACATATAGGGTGGCCACTAAAAGACTGAAGGGTTTGAAAAAGACATAACTTGTTCATTTTCAATTTTTTTTTTTTACATATTATAGTGCTTTACTAGTCCAAGATACTCAGTAGCGCCTGCAGTACGCTATTCAATTTCAACACCTAGCCAAAGATAACAACTTGATAATGAGTGATGAGGCCCATTTTCATTTAAACGGATACATCAACAAACAAAACTACAGATTTTGGGGTACTGAGAATCCCAGGGAATTACATCAGCATCAATTGCATCCCCAAAAGTGCACTGTTAGGTGCGGTGTTATGGATGAAAGAGTTATCGGTCCCTATTTATTTGAAAATGAGGAAAGTCAGCCAGAAAGAATCAAAGGGGTCCTGTATAGCAGTGCTCCGCAACCTTTTCTCACCTACGACACACCAAAATTCTTCCTAGAATTCCGCGGCACACCAAAAGCTAAAATATATAGATATTAAATTGATACACAAATTTTACAATAAATTTTTGCTTTTTATTTGAAAAGTATACATACATAAAACTATAACATATTTATTTTTACGCAATCTTAATAATTATTATAAAATAATAATTAATTAATGTGATACCTGCGCTTGTTTCAATAAACACAAAAGTTTTATATTCGGCTCGATTTTTGTTATAATAATTATTATATACTATAAATTATTTAGTTATAATAATTATTCTATACTACATTTTGAAAAATAGACAATATTATGAAAAATAATTTGTCATTGTGTATTAAATACATAATGAAAAATTGTAATATGTCAAATACATTGAATTTGACCGCGGCACACCTGTATCCGGCTCACGGCACACCAGTGTGCCACGGCACACCGGTTGCGGAGCACTGCTGTATAGGACAATGCTTGAATTTTTTTTTGCCCAGTGGTCGAAGATAATCAGAAGGTATGCTTCCAACAGGATGGAGCTACTGTGCACACTGCCAGGGTGACGATGGCAACGTGCGCAGTACAGAGATGTACATCCTTCAGCCTTTCATAGAACACCCTGTATTTATTTAGTTAATCTTTTTTTATTCATACATTCTACGTGACAAAATCATTTCAGAGTTTTCTTCTTTGTGTTACTTAATACATCAGCCTTATGTTCACATCATCCCTAATCACTTGATTCTGTATTCTGTCATACATTGTCACCCTGTGCATTCTTCTCAGTACACACATTTCTACAGCATTTATTTGGGTTCTTTCAGTCTTCTTGTTGTGAACTATCACCTCAGTAGATTCTGATACCGTTCGATTGGAGTATATATGTTTTAGTCCCCCATTGACTCGACTCCTATCACCACATGCCGATCATCTAAGAAAATACTACCTCAATAACAGAATTCTTTAAATTGCAATTTAAGAATATATATTAATTCTTTTAAAAAAATATATAAGGCTCTAGATACAATATTATTCAAAAAGAGAATTTAAATTGACTGTTAATAATTGTGTTTGAATGTAACTCGCTGTATGCCAATGTTATAACAGTAAAAATATTATGTATTATTAATATACTCAATAGCTATGAATTTTTACTTAAACCTAGAACAAATAATTGCTCATCGCAAAATAACAAATGAAAGCTTTTAAATTGATGTTTAAAAATGGTATCTTTATTAAAGATCTTATTAAATTTAAATTTTGCAATTAAATGCTAAAATTGCAATTAAATGCAGACCGACTGGCACTCAATGCAAAACATTACAGGAGGTAATAGAAGGTTTTAATAAAAGAAAAATGTTTTCTTTAGATGAGCATGACATCAAATCTTAACCATTACAGAGTTAGTCATTATAAAAATAATTATTCAAAATTCATCTAAACCAAACTTTATACTTCTATTTAACATCACACAACTGCTTCTCCCATTTCTGCACTAATTAGTAAAATAGAAAAATAAATTCGCTTGCTATGCTTTTTTTGTGATTGGAAGAATTAAAATGAAGGATCCCAGCATCATTTCCGTAGAAGAATTTTATAGGACAATAACTCGCAATGATAAGCTAATTGTAAGTAAAATAAAAAGAAAAAATATATTGCATATAAAATATCTAGTTATCGAACATACCCACAAAACGAGCTTTCCTCAAATCAAGGCAGCGAACATTTGTATCTTGACTAGAGTAATAGAAGAGACACCTTTGCTTCAAAAGTAACCAAGCCGCGTCCCACGAACTACTGACTCCTTCCTAGAAAAGATACGAGTGAGTATTAGCTATGAGTTTTAGCTATTGCTATTCCGTACACTTGCATTAATAAATATTTAAGATTGGTCTTTATTTTGACTTCATAACAAGTATATGATATTAAGACTTTCCCTACATAGAATAAAATAAAACACTAATTTCTTATTCTACTAGTTCTTCTTTATACTACTAGATACTAGAAGTTCTCAAATCAGGTTATTCTAGCTACTCACGCTTAGCATATTATAAAAGTTTATTTGCTTTTTTACATGTGCACATTATTTCAAACTGTGCACATGTGTATTTTAACAAATAAAAAATACAACTTCAATACTATAATTTTTCTGTATCTTTAGAGCTGTTAAAATACTTTCCATCCATATACCTACTCGTATAATATCCTTTAATGATACAATATCTTATCTTGTCTCACATATCTCATATATATATACACCAGCTTATTGCTAATTACAGTGACAATATCATTGTTTAGTCTATATGAACGTATATAAAATATGACTAAGATAACTACGCAAAGTAATAAATAAGCATCTATGTTAACACTATGTCTACACTGAGGCCTAATGGTTTCAATTTCAGGCCTTTCAATTCTGAATTGATAGTTGTATAGGCGCAAGTAGCTGACTAATATATTCTTCAAGTTCTCTTAGTGTAAATTCAAGATGTTAAAAAATTATGAATACAATTAAATGAGTTGGAAGCTAATGTAGACAGCTCAAACCGTAAAAGTTATGATCTCATTTCTAATTCAACACAGTTTATTAGAAACATCTAAATTAATTCCCAAGTATTATTTTTCTTTACACATTGCTCATGGACAAGGAAGAAGCACACAAAAATAAATAATAATCTTACCTTTAAATAGCACCAACCAAAACTAGTCATGTTAGTAATATACTTGGATGGAAATACATCTGTGTAAATCTCGACAATTTTTCTTATCCAAGAATCTCTTTCACCTTCGTTTATACATCCAAATATCACAGTTCCACGATTAATATTAAATGCTCCAATGTTCGAAAAGTTAGCTTGAAAACAGTATAGTTCGCCATCATAACTAAAAATATTACAATTGGTAAATACTTTATTTTAAAAAAATCATAATGAAACACAAATAATTGCATACGAGTATAAGATTATTTGTATATACAAGTTAATAATTAATTTGGCATATCTCACAGTTTTATCTAATTTCAAATTTTAAATCAAACACTAAAAAGTTCTGATATAAAACAGAAATAAATAATTTAACATATCTATGAATCTTGCCGAGAAGACCAAAGTTGAAGGTGGTGGAGAGATGAAAAAAGGAATATTACGAAAAATTTAATATGCACCCAAGATGTAGAAAATTTTAATTGATCATAATTTTGATTATAAAGAGAAAGTGGGAAAATTTTCTAAACCAACTCCCGCTGAATTTTTTTTTTATACAGAATGTGGAGTAGATAAAGGTCTTTTGTAGCATCCTTTTGTTCCTGGAAGAATAAAGGGGTTTGATAACATATTCTAAAAATGATGGCAGGATCAGAAAACTCCCTAAGCACCAGGTGCTAAACAAATATGCTTTGTGCTAGACAATGGTGCTGATATTTATGAGTAACACACATGGAAGTTATCAGGAACACTTGGATTGAAACTATTATTTGAAAATTATCAATATCTCACAGGGTGCATCAGTTAATGGGTACTGAAAATTTACAAGTATCCAGTAAGATTTGTAATATTTTATACAACAGCCAAATCAATAAACCTTAAGCACATATTAAATTGTAAATAGTCGGTCCTCTGTATCAACAGATTCAACTAACCATGGATCAAAAATATTTTTTAAAAAAGAAAGAATGCAATGTATTTTCTCTTTTTTATAATTATATCTTTTATATGCATTGGTATTTTAAAGCTGTGTTTTATTGTATGTATTGTTTTTTCAGGTCTTTAAATGAAAGCAATCTATAAGTATTAAAAGAAAGAAAATGTTACATTGTTGTCAATGTTTTTATATAGTAGACCTATGACAGTTGCTTCTGTACAGAACATCTACAGTTTTTTTCTTGTCATTATTCAAACAGTCCAATTTAACAACAGTTACATTGTATTAGGTATTATGGCTAATCTGGAGAAGATTTCAACACCATTTTATATACGGACTTGAGCATCTGCAGATTTTGGTATCCACAGGGCGTTCTAAAACCAATTTCCTGGGACATACATTAGGTGTTAACATAAGTTGTGTCCGTTTTTTTCCAAATTTAAAAATGAGCACAAAAACAAAAACAAAATGGTAAAGGTTATAAGTCATTCGAAAGAAAATTTTCGGCTCTACAAGATATTGTGCTTGCTTTTGCGTTACATATATTATTTTATTTGATTACAAACGTTCAAAATGGAATGTCAAGTAGACAAAAGTGAGCATTTTCAACACTTCGAATAAAGCTGCCAAAGCTGCTCGCGATATTTGCGAAGTGTACGGTGGAGATGCTATGAATGAAAGGACAGCTCGTCGATGGTTTTTGCGTTTCAAAGACGGTAATTTCAACCTCAAAGACATGGAGCGTTCCGGACGACCAGTGGACTTCGATGAGGACCGCTTAAATCATATTATTCATGAAGATCCCCTTCAAAGATTTTTCATCACCATTTTTCATCACCAGTAATGATGCGGTAAAGGAACCTTTGCTTGTGGCCATGCGTAGCTCGAAGATGCGCGAGCAAACCAGCAGAAATTGTCAAACGTTGATTTTTGTTGTTTTCACTCAAAACATGTGGAACCCAAACGCCGAATTTCTGGACTTTTCCCATTGATTTAAGATGGCGGTATAGTCATGTGACTACAATTCATCTGCTCAACCAATTCTACTGTGGTTTGAAGGTGCTCTTCATGAATACTATGGTTTAAGCCGTCCTCATCGTCCACTGGTCGTCTGGTCGCAAGTCCACTGGTCGTCCGGAACGCTCCATATCTTTCAGGTCGAAATTACCGTCTTTGAAACGCAAAATCCATCGAAATTTGAAAACAAAATCACCGTACACTTCGCAAATATCGCGAGCAGCTTTGGCAGCTTTATTAATTCAATTGAACGCGAACAGAAGGAGATGTCGAAAATGCTCACTTTCGTCTACTTGACATTCCATTTTGAAGGCTTGTAATCAAATATAATAATATATGTAACGTAAAAGCAAACAATATCTTGTAGAGCAGAAAATTTTCTTTCGAATGACGTATAACCTTTACCATTTTGTTTTACTTTTGGTGCTCATTTTTAAATTGGAAAAAAACGGACACAACTTATGTTAACACCCAATACATAGGTCTGTAAACATGAAACCGGAATTCGTTCATAAATGGCTCTAAGTGTCAATGTAGTGACTTGGCGCCTTTTTCTTGTGTTTACATTTGTCAAAGACTTTTAACTCACAACAATACAAGTTTACTATAATACAATTACATATGTTTTCATAGCGTTGAACATGTCTGTTTTTGTGCCTGAAAACTACGATTTTGCGGAGAGCATTGATTTTCTGTTACCATTTGAAAAAAACTGCTTAAGAATCTCATCGAATGCTTGTCGAAGCTTACGATGAGCATGCTCTTGGTAAATCACAGTGCTTTGAGTGGTTTCAAAAAGTCAAAAGTGGCAATTTTGACGTGAGAAATGAAGAACCTGGAAGACCACTGAGAAAGTTTGAATACGCCGAATTGCAAGCATTGTCGGATGAGGATGACTCTCAAACGCAACAACAACTCACGGTTCAATTAAATGTGACATGAGAAGCCGTCTCCATACGTTTGAAAGCCATGGGAAAGATCCAGAAAGTAGGAAAATGGGTTCCACACCAACCTAATGAAAGACAGCAGGAAAACCGAAAAACCACTTGCGAAATGCTGCTCGCCAGGTACAAAAGAAAATATTTTCTCCATCGAATTGTGACTGGCGATGAAAAATGGATATATTTTGAGAATCCTAAGCGTAAAAGATCATGGGTAACTCCAAGCAAACCAGTGACATCGACTGCAAGGCCAAATCACTATAGACGGAAGACAATGCTCTGTGTTTGGTGGGATCAGAAGGGTGTTATCTATTATGAGCTGCTAAAACCTAGCGAAGCCGTTAATACTGAACGCTACCGACAACAAATGATGGATTTGAACCGAGCATTGCGTGAAAAACGACCAGAATATCAAAAGAGGTAACACAAAGTGATTTTGCTTCATGATAATGCACCATCGCACACAGCAAAACCGGTCAAGGAAACGATTGAGGCGTTTAGTTGGCAAATACTTAATAGATTCATGTGAGTTATGAGGAACTTTACACTATTTATAATTATTCACCACAAATAAATCATATTATTTTAATAGACTGGCAATATTTACTCCTAGTATATGATCTAATTAAAACATATTGAGTGCTTAAGTGGTAAGGATAGACTTTTACTCAAAAAAGATTTCTGCTGTATAGCAAAAATACAAAAAATCATGTTGGAAAATATAATACATAATATACTCGTACATAAACTAATCATACTATATTTTTACATTCAAATTATTATTACTTACTTGAATTTATGAGAATGAATAATTTGAAGAGAAAAGCAATTTTTCAAATTGAATACCTCCTTAACATTTGAATTATCTTGAAAAAAGGTTAATTTTCGATCTGTAAGGGTACATAATCGTAATGAAAAATTCTTGAAAATCTCATCAATACTACCAGGTAAGAATCGAACCATTTTTCCAGAATGAGGAGCAATCATTTTGGGGCACATAAGACTACTTGGAATAGCATTACTGTTGATTCCTTGATCAATTTTTCGTTTCAAAAAAGATGCAGATTCAGGAACCATTTTCAAAATATTGGAAAACTTATTAATCATCGAGGTGTTCGCTTGTTTATTTGAATCAATGGATTGTGTGGAATTTTGAGACATCATATCACTTTCGTCATGTTCAGAATTCACAAACCATTTGGACTGAGTTTGCACTTCCGACTTTTTTTCTATAATTTCTCTGCTTTTTCTATTCTTGACAATATCGGCCTTTTTTTCATATACAAATAAAGAGTCTAATCTTTCGGGAGGAGTTGGTGGAGATAAATATGATATAGATTCATCCCAATAAAAGTCACAATCTGATTCATCAGAAATATTAACTTCCTTACTAGCATTTTCAGCTATAAATATAGATTTCTCGTCAGTCTCATCAGACAGCAAAGATTGCAGCATTGAAAAATTTGTATTTTCTTCAAATTTATGAGACGGCTCATAATTACTTAAAGGATCAAATTCAAACATAATACTTTGACTCGGTCTAAGATCCTTCTTTGTGCTAACTGATACAGAAGGATCGTCTTTTGGATCAGCCATTTCTTTATCTTTGTTTTCAACGATATCTGATAAAGCAAAATGATTGATTCCAGCAACTGTATCATATAATGACCAAGAATTGCTAGATTCCGAGGAGTCAACTCTGGGCTGATCATACACAGAGCAATCGGGTTTAATGTTTCTAAAAGTTACATTGGAAGTATGAGGAAAGTCTGCGAGGCTTGAAGTTTCAGAGGAATATGGAGAGTTTAAATCAGTTCCTGAAAGTTGTAAAGATGAATTAGATGAACTTTGGCAAGAGGTCAAATCCTTGAACTTTTTTTGTTCTTTAATGGGTGAATTAAACTGAATGCTTTCGAATAATCTAGTGTCGGCCACAGACATAGAAACACATCGTTCTTGACAGGGTACATTTAAAACAGTTTTCTTTTTCTTATGCAACTTGGTTAAAGAGTTCAAATGTTTGCTCGCGATTTTTTTTCCTTCGATGACTGAGTTAGCAACTCTGTTTCTGGTTGTTTTAGCGTTAAATATAAAATTGTCAGATGCAACATTGGAGTTTTTCTTTCGATAATCATTTACTGTCCCTTCCGACTTTGGCACATGGGCGCTGTCCTGTCGAGCAATATTCAGAGTCTGCTCACTTTCTTGTGTGTTCAATTCTTTAGTCCGTGGCAGAGGAATCGGTTTCTTGACATTTTCATAATGATTAATAAATTTCCTAGGTTTAGGAATCGGCGGAACATCCATATCGAATAATCAGAAGTATCCTAAGGCTCATATTTTTTAACGAAGAATGAATAATTATATATTATTCCAATCAAGTATGAGTCACTGTCGTGGTTATCTGTTAAAAGCTACATGAGTTGAATGATATTTAATGAACAAAGATTCACAAAAAAAAAAGATTTTTCATAAAATGTTCAACATATTAAACCACTAAGAAAATATAAATATCAATAGCACTGACATTTAAACTAAAAAAACACGAAACAAACTACGAAATATATCATCACACAAACTGACAATTGATGACACACCACAGACAATATAACCAAAGCAAGTATTCTTCCACTTTTCGAATAATAACCGTGAAGATATATACGCCGATGTCAAGCAATTTTCTCATTATAGGATCTTGTTACTTCATATATTAGATATACATCGGCACATTTGAGTTACTGTGTCCATAGTTGGTATTTTAAACATACTAAAGCAACTCAACCCAAGAATTTTGTTTTGAATTAATATGACGAATATAATACAGGTTGCGTTTTATGTTCCAGGCCGATTTTGTTTGGTCGCCATTTTGATTTGGTGGTCATTTGTCAGTTCATAATTAACAGTTGTAGAGATTAGTCAATAACAATTTATTATGGAGCATCTAGCTCCGTAACAACGTGTTGAAGTTATTAAAACATTTTATTTAAATGATTGTTCAATTGTTAATACGCGAAGAAAATTGCTTCTTTTTTTTGGTTTAAATCATGTGCCAAGTAAGTCAACCATTCAGCGTGTAATGAATAATTTGGATACATTGGGAAATAAAGCAAAGTCTGGGCAACAACGTACGCCAGAAAAAATTGATGCAATGAGGCCGTGTTGGTGAACGTCCGTGTACCTCTTATCGACACCGTGCACAAGAATTGGGAATGTCTCCACCATGTTTGTTAAACACTATCAAAAAAGATTTGTATTTTTATCCACATAAAATTCAATTGACACAAGAACTACAGGAAAATGACCATAAATGGCGGCGAGATTGGAGTGCTCGGGTTTTACAGGTCGGTATAGACGACCACCATTTTTGACAAAAAATCATCATGAGAATAAATTGCTGAAATAACACCAGAAGTCTACGAGAATGTTATAAAAAATATGCTTGAAAGAGCTCGCGCCACGGCCAGAAGCGGCCACTTGGCCGACATTATATTACATACATAATGGTAAAAACCATATAATCAATCAATTAAATGTACACTATAAAAATGTGTTTTATTTAAAAAAAAAACATTGTCCTGGAACATAAAACGCACTCTGTATGTATGGAAGGAAAAAATATGCACTCGAGTAACTCCTTACTCCTGGTCACATTCACACAAGAAAGAATACCTGAAATACAGTCTTACTAGATTTGCTAAATCCATTGTCTTGTTCGAATTATCCCCTTTGCGTATTATATCATATTTTTAATTCACTCAATAAAAATGTCTAAATATTTGAATAGTGAAAAATATTAGAAAATGTCTCTGAGAAACTGATATCATAAACATAAAATAATTAATATTACCATCATATTAATTTCTATAATACTATTTCAAAGATATTTTAACTTTTTTTTAAATAACTAAACAAATATATAAATCAGGAGAGATACCTTAAAAAAGGAACAATTTTTATTTGTGTGTACTGTAAAATACGAATTATATGTTTTAGATACTTATGTATGTTTTTGAAAGATAATTAAATAAATGCATACACTAGAAAGTATACCTTTAAAATAAAGAAATCATTATAATTTATATGTACGCTAGCATACGCATAGTGCTTTCTTCTGCCTTTCATCAGCTCATCAAAGAGGATATTGACTTGACATTTTACAAGTACTTGAATGTGTCGTCTGTAGTGGACACATAATTAGCATCCATATATTGGCTATAGCATAATAACAATTTTGTAGACTGCCGTTGTGGTTTTCTGTGCAAAATAATGGTTATCAAACACTCTTTGGCAAATTGCCAAATTTTGAAATAAGCCGATATACTCGTATTTTATAAATATTGTGTTTTATTATATTGTATTCTCCTGTATAAATAATAAGTTATCGAAGACACTTTTAAAGAAAATAGTCTATTCGTATTTTATGATGTCTAGTTCTATATAAAAGAAACATTATTTCATTTAGGGGTGGTTCATAAGAGTATTCTTTTTTTTTATAAAATTTCAGCCATTTTCGGTGGTTTACAAAGGGCAGATATTTGCAAATATAATACCAGAATATATCATTTTTCTAAGTCTCGGAAACATTCGATTCATCTCTTCATCATAAATACTCGTATGTGTTGATTTTTTTTAATTTTTGCGATCAAATAGTATATATAAAAAAACTTTGGTGATCAAATGCTGGATTGGTATTTGTGAATGGTTTTGACATATTGTTGAGTAGAGTCGAATTATTTGCTTGTTCGTGATCCACATCATCTTTCTGGATATTAAGAGATAAGATAACAATACGTACAAAAACATAATCAAACTTTTAAGGCCGATTATTTTGGAATTAAGCAAACCCTTCAAAGTGTAAACTTGCCTTGCCTTAATCAACGTGTAAATATAAAGGATGTTGTTGAATATTACAACAAAATTGTGCATAAATTGTTTAAAAAATCGTCTCAATATAATTCTCGTGAGTACAGATTTCTCAATTAGTTTGATTCTGAACATAAAGGTGGTGGAAAAAATAAAACAATAGGTTTTACAAATCAATGGATCGCTTCCGAGTTCTGTTATTTTTCACAACCTTAGAAATATAAGTAAATGTCTCACACTAGTAAAAACTGATTATGAAAACTACGATTGCGTAAGATTTACATTATCTGTAATTTTAAAACTTTTTGGAGTTATACTTAGTCTTTAAGACATACTGATATAGGTATTCCTAACATCATAAGTTTCAAAAGTAAGGAACCGTTTAATACGTGTGAAATGGTAAATTCATTTGTTGACATTATAAAGAAGTCTATGTGGTGATGAAGCAGGTTTCGAATCAATTCAAGGCTGTAAAAATAAAATACACTTTGTCTTTGAAACATACTGATATAGACATTTCTAATAAATTTTGCTGTTTATGATTTGAGAGAAAACTACAACAGAATGCAGGTTTTGATGGTATACCTCCTATATTTTTGAAGCGTTGCACGAATGTTCTAATAAATTCAATACTAATACTTGTCGACAGGTCACATTTAACTGGCAAATTCCCGAATATCGGTAAACAATATTTTCTTACTCCTACGAATATATATATATATATATATATATATATATATATATATATATATATATATATATATATATATATATATATATATATATATATATATATATATATATATATATATATATATATATATATATATATATATATATATATATATATATATATATATATATATATATATATATATATATATATATATATATATATATATATAAATAAATCAAAAACGATGTGTCAAATAACAGGTCAATGTGCATTAAATCGACTATACCTAAGCTCCTTAAAAAAGTTTTTTTTTAATTCTAATCAAATAAAACCTATTATAAACCTTTATTATCCTAGCTTCATGGCTAGTAAGTATACAGCTACAGATTTACTCGGTTATGAAGACTTAACATAATATCGAAAGAACTCGGAAATATAAAACAAATTAATAGTATTTATGCTAATTTTTAAAAAACCTTCGACACGGTTTCCCATAAGATGTAACTAAAAAGATTGAATGTTTCGTGTCAGTAGATGCATGTTAGTCTGGTTCAATTGTTAGAAGGGCATGAAGCTTCGTGTCAGAATAAGCTTCAAGATATCTTGTAAATTCGAGGCATGCGTGATGAATGTGTCTACCTGACGTCAGTTTGAGTGTTGTTTCATTGAAAAGCTTTCTTAATGCCTTTTACAATTATACTGAAAATTTTAGGATCTGCGCCATCCTCAAATAAATACTAGTACACTGCTCGAGTCATTCAAATGAGTCATTCCATTGAAACCAAACATAAAACATTATTATTTTTATTTTACCTGGCGAGTATATTGCCGTGTGGTTTGATTTATTAATTTTTTTTGCGACCAAATGACATGGAAAGTATAAAAAGAGCATTGGGATTATTTGCCAAAAAATCTTCACCTGTGAAGAAAATATTGAGGATAAGGACAAACGACTAGAACGCTGGGTAGAATACGAATACGCACCATTTTTTGTAGGTAGGTTATCCCCTTGCACTGCATTGACACTGATAACTGCTCGTCGCACGATAATGAAACAGTCTTATATGACAAACAACTACAACATTGTATTTCTCATATTTTGGGATAATGACAAACAACTAAAACGCTGTATTTATTGTACTTATATTATACAGTAAACTTAACATTACATGTACAGATTTCTTTGCTTTTAAAAATTGCACAATTTACTTTTCAATATCATATAACAGTTTCAAATAATAGTCAAAGCGATAAAATTGAATGTTTATTCGCATACAATTTTAGAAAGTCACTGAAATATACTCATTTTAATAGTCAATTCAATAAATAAATGTTTATTGAGAGCAACATAGTATCAACATATATTAAACATCCTAAAATTACACACATATAATATATGATGGCAATGGGAAACAAAATACATTTGAAAGAAAATCTATCAAACGGTCTGGACTTATCTCGTAACATCATTTCAATTGAAATACACCCCTAGCAATATGATGGGGAGCTAGGACGTCAAATCTATTTTAGCCTATACCCTTGTACATGTTAATTTTAGTTGAAAAATCAATTATAATAAATAAGCAGTTAACACAATTATTAACTTAATAAATATGTACAAAAATTGTTCAAAATATAAATTCACACAAATCCAGATTTCCTGCCAGCGTAGATAAAAAAAATAGTGCAAATATAAAAGAGTTTTATTATATTTGGACCTTTATTTTATATTCTCATATTTAGTTAGGACAATGGTTGGAAAAATCAATATTATAAATAGTCGACATTTAGTGTCTCGTAAATTATTATTTTTTCTAAAGAATTACTCGCTAAAATAAAGTATTAATAATTTAGTATTCAAAAATATTCAAACCAAAATATCCATTGAAAGTATGTTTTGTTTAAAAATAAATATGTCAAGATCATTTTAGATAGCACTTATTTTGTAAACAATCCCAAAGAAGATTTTTAAACTCTATAGTTCTTCACTTGACACTGGCATACATTCCTTCATATTATAAACTCATAGGGGCTAACGGCCATTATTCAAGAAGACGTCTCTATGGTATCTTTTGTCTATACCCTATGTTTGACTGTTCTTTTCGCGCCTGTCAGTTCAAATCTGTGGGTTGGTTATAGTTCGGAAATTCTAGGATGAGTCATGTGACAGCTCACAAATTTGCCCCAATACAACTGGGGTGTCTGTCAAACGTTACAGTTAAGTTATTTTAATTTACTCATTTTAACTCCTTATTAGTTTTAACAATTGAAACAATATGTCAAAGTCGTGCAAAATAATCCGCCAGGAAAGCAGGATACTTTTCTGGTAAGTAAAATTAACGTCATTCATTCAACAAATTTCACGTTTTGTGATATAAAATAAACTTTTTAAACTGAAAGCGACTTCTGAAATTAATCTTTTCGTAGGAATAGAACTGTTCAATTCCTTTGAATACCTATGCTATTTTAAATACTGGATTATATGTTACATTGTTTTTCCGAATTCTTATCGGAAGTATGTCTGTAGAGAAGTTGAACAATGTTTTTACAATATACATACATAACATCACATCATTTCTCTGTCGGGATAGGCAGAGGACAGAATGCCAAACTTTCAGTCGATATTTGATAAGTTTACATTATGGTCCGTGATTTTATGAATTTTTCTTTTAACGGTACATACTATTTTTCTGTAGTTTATAGTTTGGACGAATTACCTTTTTGAAGAAGAATCATTTCTAGATCTTGGAAAAGAATTGAAGTTTTTAAAACTCTAGTTTAGAAGTTTAGAGCAAGCAATATAGTGCATTGAAAAGAATACATGGAGTGACAATGTGTGACAGAATATGTAATGAAGTGATAAGGGATGAATGTGAACTTAAGGCTGATGTGTAAAGTAAGATAAAGAAAGGTATGTTGAGATGGTTTGAACATGTGGAACGAATGTGCAAATGTGAGTGGAAGACATGTGAGAGGAAGACCAAGGAAAATATGGTTGGAATGATATTCTGAAAGAAGAAAATGTAGAAAGTCAGAGAAATCGTATGAAAATGTGTGTGGATCTAGAACAGGTATGGCCAACCTGCGGCGCCGTTACGTGCGGCCCGCGGTCATATATAACGAATAATGTTTTTTAAAGTATCGGGTACTTCAGAATGTATTTAAAATCACATTTAAGTAATTAAAACCAATAATGTTTCTATAATTACGTGAAAAACACGAAATGCATAGATTCTGCTGGTTTATATTTCCCGCGCATACATAACTTCTCGCTCGTTAAGCGTTCGAGAACTCGCAGTCTGCTTGCAGCGCCGCCACGGGCAGCCGCATGTCATTTTTGTAACCACTCAGTTATTTATTTAAAATAAAATTTGTAATATTGTTTGATTTATATGGTTTGTTAAAACTATTTTATGTTTATTACTATACAAATACATTCTTTTGTTGGTTCAATGCGTGTTTTCTTTTCACATCTGGTTGTAGTATTGTTTTTTCACAATTACCCCGATTGAATGCTTTCAGATTACCTCTGCATTCAAATTATTCATTGTAGTAACAAAAAAATCAATAAGTATGAAATTCGTTGAAATAATTTTTCTTTAATTATTTTTGTATAATGTATGTATAATATACGAGGGTGGTCCGATAAGTACTTAGCCTACAAAATAATAACAAAAATTTTGGAAAAGTGGCGATTTATTTCTCAACATAATCTCCTTTGAGTTCGATACACTTGACCCAGCGATGCTCCAACTTCTTTAACCCGTCTGAAAAATACGTTTTCTGGAGGTCTGCAAAGTAGGCCTCCGTGGCGGCGATAACCTCCTAATTCGACTCAAATTTCTGCCCGGCGAGTGACTTTTTCAAATTTGGAAACAAAAAGAAGTCGCACGGGGCTAAATCCGGAGAATACGGTAGATGGGGCAGCAGTTCGTAGCCTAATTCTACCAATTTGGCCGTGGCGACGGCGGAGGTGTGAGCCGGTGCGTTGTTATGATGGAAGAGCACTTTTTTCTTCGCCAAATGGGGCCGTTTTTTCTACAATTCGGCGTCGAATCGGCCCAATAATTCGGCATAGTAGAGCCCTGTGACCGTTTTGCCCTTCTTCAGGAAGTCGATGTACAATAGATCACACCTTTTGAATCCCAGAAAACGGTGGCCATCACCTTTCCGGCCGATAGGATAGTCTTCGCCTTCTTCGGAGCACGTTCGCCGGGTGAAGTCCACTGTTTCGACTGTTCCTTGGTCTCGGGTGTGTACCAGTGTATCCATGTTTCGTCGACGGTCACGAAACGCTCGTCAAACACTGCTCTGAAGTGGTCTCACGGTTGCGCTTGTTGTCCGGAGTGAGCAAACGCGGCACCCATCGCGCCGACAGCTTTCTCAAGCCCAATACTTCATGCAGGATATGACCCACGCGGTCTTTTGAGATGCCTACTGTCTCAGCTATCTCGCGCACCTTCAATCGGCGGTCTGTCAATACGAGATCGTGGATTTTTGTCACGTTATCCTCCGTGGTAGCCGTTTTCGGGGCACCTGGGCGTGGCTCATCAAAAACCGACGTGCGACCACGTTGAAACTCGTTAAACCAATTTTTGACGGTCGCCATCGAAGGAGAAGAGTCACCGTACACAGCATCCAAGCGCTCTTTGATTTTTCAAAGAGCGCTTGGATGCTCGCGATTTCCCTTTCAAAAACAAGAATCGAATCACCGACCGATATTGCTCTTTTTCCATTTTTCTCAAATCCGCGGACACGCTCGCTTCCACACGCGGTCAAAACAAAACTACGCGTCCGATTCGGCTGAAATTTTGACAGTAGCTGTCAACGAGAATGTACTACGCGATAAAAAATTGCTTTTGCGATTGTGGTGCCATCGGGCGGTGAGGCTAAGCACTTATCGGACCGCTTTCGTATGTACATAAGTCTGTAAATATGAAACCGGATTTTTTTTATAGAAAATACACATTTATTGTATGAAAATGGTAAAAAATATTTTATTCAAAGTATTGCCCATCGCTAGCTACACATTTTTCCCATCTCTCTGGCAATTTGTGAATGCCACACCAAAAAAACTGTTGCTCTTTTGAGGCTGAGGCAAACCAATCATTGAGCCATTTACGTACATTTTCGTAACAAGTGAAGCGCTGTTCAGCAAGTGTGTGTCCCATCGATGCAAATAGGTAGTAATCGGATGTAGATAAGTCTGGTGAGTAAGCCGCATGCGAAAGTATTTGCCAACTAAACGCCTCAATAGTTTCCTTGACCAGTTTTGCTGAGTGCGATGGTACATTATCTTGAAGCAAAATCACTTTATGTTGCCTCTTTTGATATTCTGGTCGTTTTTCACTCAATGCTTGGTTCAAATCCATAATTTGTTGTCGGTAGCGTTCAGTATTAACGGTTTCACCAGGTTTGAGCAGCTCATAATAGATAACACCATTCTGATCCCACCAAACACAGAGCATTGTCTTCCGTCCATAGCTATTTGGCCTTGCAGTCGATGTCGTTGGTTTGCTCGGAGTTACTCAATCGCCTCTTGAATTTTTTAAACCATTCAAAGCACTGTGATTTACCAAGAACATGCTCACCGTAAGCTTCGACAAGCATTTGATGCGATTCTGCAGCAGTTTTCTTCAAATGGTAACAGAAAATCATGCTGTCCGCAAATCGTAGTTTTCAGGCACAAAAACAGACATGTTAAACGCCATGAAAACATATGTTATGTAGTGGTATTAAACTTGTATTATTGTGAGTTTAAAGTCTTTGACAAATGTAAACACAAGGAAAAGGCGCTAATGACGTGGTTTGACAGTCACTATATTGACAACTAGAGCCATCTATGAGCAAATACCGGCTTCATATTTACAGACTGGTATGTGCAGCCCTTGGGAAAATTTTAGGTCGTCAATGCGCCCTGAGGTGCAATTTGGGTTGGCCAGGCCTGATCTAAAAAGATGCTAAGGATATGCGTCGCAAGTATGGCACTCTGTCCTCTCTGCCTGCTCTGACAAGGAAATAGCATGATGGTATGTTTGTAATATAATTGCTAGAAACTTTCAAAATGTAACTGCTTGAGTGAATTAATATTTTGTAATATAAGCGAAAAGGATGTCTTGCAAACATATCCTTATCCAAATATATAATAAGTATAAGTAGGTATACTATATCATATGTCTTGAGAGTTTTGCGGTTCTTTGTATAGGTTAGATAAGGTTTTTCAGAGTGTTTTACCACATGGTTTGGCTTATGATGTGAACGTTTTGAAAACATTGCAATTTTCATCTTCAGGGCTTGTTCATAGTCAACTTTGACAAACAAGCCCAGATGTCATCTTCATAAACTTCAACATTTTCGAAACATCAGCATCATAAGCCAAACCATGTGGTAAAATACTCCGGAAAACCTTATCCACCTTTGCCAAGAAATAATTAGTTCCTTGTTCAATGTTTTTTCTGCTGTTCTAAGAGATTTATTGGATTTATTGGATTATATTTATTGGATTCAGACTCACCAGGAACATCCATCAACTCAATTTCCTTTGGGATGTTTCTTAAAAAAATAAAATTCCGGACATTTCGCCAAGAAACGGCATAAAATTAATAGGCCGAAATAGATTGGCTGTAGCTTTCGATAAATTCCCATCAGCTAATAATTTCCTTCAAAATGGAGCCCTTGCCGAGTATGGATTTAAATCATTTATTCCTTCTTTCATGGTCACCAAAATGGGCCTCGTAAGAGGAATCCCGGTTGAATGGAAGGAGGAGGAAATTATAGAAAACCTGGAAGTACCGAATGGCTATGGAAGAGTCCAGAAAGCCAGAAGACTTAACCGCAAAATAACCAATTCAGATGGTGTGACATGGGTCCCTACACAAACAGTGGTACTAACTTTTGACGGACAGGTCCTACCTCAGAGGGTCTATGCTTTCTACAACTCTTTAGTGGTAGAAAAGTACTATTTCCCAACCATACAGTGCTACCAGTGCCTCCGTTTTGGACACACGAAGCAACAATGCAGATCATCTGCACGTTGCTTCAAATGTGGCCAATCTCACCTCGGTGAAACCTGCTCCGTAACGGCTCCAACATGTATTACATGCGGTGGGCGTCATACGGCAGTGGATAGATCCTGCCCGGAATTCACTAGACAAACAAATATAAAACGCCTTATGACTGACCAGAACATGTCTTACCAGGAAGCATCAAAATCCACCCCAACCTCTGTGAAATCCTTCGCCGAAGTTACGGCACACGGTGAACAAACCTCGCACCCACTTTCCCAAAATACACCCTCTGCTAACCGCCATAAGTCCTGGAAACCAAAAATGATAAATATCACCAAACCATCAGGTCCCACTTTTCGCCCTCATATCACTCCCTCGACGAAGAGGGAGATTGAGAGCCTCTTATGGCGTCCAAACACAAATCTTCTTAATGGATGTGGCCTCCCTCGAGACACTCCAATCACTGCACAATCACTAGATACAAACATTTCTTCAACACTAAATAAACTCATCTCACTCATCTCTGGTTTCTTATACAATTCTCCTCATATACCGTCCAACGTTGCCAAAGAAATACTAAACGAAACACAAAATTTAACTTACCAAATCAACACATCTGAAGAAACAGATGCAATACAAGGAAGGTCCGGACCGACCTCCCTTAATTAAATATTAAAAATGGCCGAAAGAAAATCTCACCTATCATCGAGAATATTGCAATGGAATAGTCGTAGCCTCCCCTCCAACAAGGCTGAATTTCTTCTGATGCTTGGTGAGTTCTGCCCATCTTTGGCCGCCGTCTCGGAGACATGGCTATCTCCGGGGACATTATTTAATGTTCCCGGGTACTCGTGGCTACGGGACGATAGGGCGGATGGAAGGGGTGGAGCAGCCCTTTTCATCTTATCATCCATTCCATATACGCAAGTGGTTCTGGGTTCTCGGGACGCCAGCTTCAATGCAGTCGCTGCGAGAGTCCAGAATATTACGTATATATCAGTTTATATCCCGCGCCCGTCATCCATCATCATCTCACAACTTAGAAATATAATATCAACACTACCTCATCCCATTATCTTACTTGGGGATATGAACTCCCATCACACGCTTTAGGGATCACCTAGAGCATGTAGATTTGGAGCCGAAATTATGAATATTCTGGACGATTTTCAACTTTGCGTACTGAATAACGGATCACCCACCCGCTTAACACCACCGAATCAAAGTTCAAGCGCAATAGATCTATCCATATGTTCAGCTACATTAGCCCCTACGCTATCGTGGAATGTAGTGCATGATCCCCACGGGAGTGATCACCTCCCCATAATCATTACATTTCCATCACCTCACCCCCCATTCATTAACCCCACTTGTTATAAATTTAACACCCGTAAAGCCAATTGGAACAAATTCTCCCACTCCCTCGATGCCTCAATACAACAATTAGAATGGCCGACACATAAAAATTTTCATACTCTGTATGATAAATTCGTGGAGTTGATGATCCAGGCGGCTCACTACTCGATCCCCCTTAAAAAACCCCACTTCTTTAAGCCACAACCCCCTCCATGGTGGGATGAAGAGTGTACAAATGCAGTTAAATCCCGGAAAAAAGTATACCAATCCTATAAAAATAACATGACAGAGACAAACTTCCTCTTTTTTCGTAAAGTACAAGCCGTCACAAAACGCTTGCTTTCTAAGAAGAAGAAAGATGGATGGATACGGTTTTGTCACACCCTTTCGCCAGAAACTCCAATATCAACAGTGTGGGAGAATGTGAAGAAATTTAGGTCCATCTACTCAACCCGCTTACATAAAATACCAACAGAGTGTTGGGTTCACACCTTTTTGAATAAAATTGCTCCTTCTTCATCGCCAACCCAATATGACGTGCCATATACATACTTTCTCCCCTCTCATAATCATCCTCTAGATGCGCCCTTCACAGAAAATGAACTCAACATGGTTTTGTCCAATCTAAAGGACTCCTCCCCAGGGTTGGATAGCATCCCATTTTCCTTTTTAGTGAAAACCCTACACCAGGAAATATTATCTAACACTGGTCAATTGCATTTTTAATACAGGAAAAGTTCCCAAGTCCTGGAAAATATTTAAAATTATCCCAATACCTAAAATGGGTAAAGATCTTTCAGATGGAAATTCCTATAGACCAATAGCCCTTGCATCAACTTTAGGAAAAATCACAGAACATCTTATTAAAAACCGCCTTGAATGGTTTGTAGAACACAATAAAATTCTGGATATTAATCAATTTGGTTTCCGTAAATCACGTAGTGCTATGGATAATTTAGCTATTCTCACTACTGATATTCATTCCGCATTTACTTATCAAAAACCACTTATAGCCGCTTTCTTAGATATTACCTCAGCTTATGACAATGTCATTTTACACATTTTAAAACAAAAGATGTTACACAAAAAAATACCCAACAAAATCACCCACCTCATATTTAACCTTTTATCAGAACGCTCCATCTTTCTATCAGTGGAGGAGGTGTCTTTCACAAGAACCGTTTGGAGGGGTCTCCCGCAAGGATCAGTCCTTAGCCCCCTCCTTTATAACATTTATACGGCAGATCTTGCTCACCTGGTTCCCCTCAATACCGTCGTATTACAATATGCAGATGATATCGTGGTTTACGCGTCCAATGAATCCTTTGAAATAGCAGAAAAAATATTAAACAATTCCCTCCACTCTCTCTCCAAGTGGCTCAAAAACCATGGATTAGATATTTCCCCCTCCAAAAGTTCTATTGTCGTGTTCTCGTGGAAAAGACAACTGCCTACCACTAATATTTATATTGACAATGCCCCTATTCTTAACCACAGTTCACACAAATTCCTTGGAATGACATTCGACTCCAGGTTATCTTGGAAAAATCACGCTGAGAACATAACATCAATTTGCCAAAAAAACATAAATATTCTTCGCGCAGTATCAGGAGTCTGGTGGGGGGCACACCCAACCACTTTGAGACTTCTATACACCGCCCTCATCAGAAGCCACCTTGATTATGGGTCATTCTTATTGGACCCTACCTTCAAATATATCCTCCATAAACTAGACCTTATTCAATTTCAGGCCCTTCGAATTATAGTTGGAGCTATGAAATCTACGCCGACAAATGCCCTACAGGTTGAATGTGTGGACCCACCGCTCTGCTTCCGAAGACAGTTCTTAGGTACCCGATACTTCCTCAATATATACAAAACAACATCCCACCCCCTTCTGCGTAAATTGAAATCACTTTCAAATCTCATTCCCACAAACATATTTTGGAGAAACAAAACACTCCTCCCTTTAATACAAAGTTATCGTAAATTCTCATCGTTGAATGTGGTAGTCCAAAAAACCTCTATTCCTCCTTTATACTGCACCCCGTTTCAAGCTTTAATTATAAATCCACGCATTGTTGAATCCTTTGGTATTGATAAGTCGAATTATCACGCCAATTATGATTTCATCAACCACATTAACACCCATTGGAGTGACTGGACTGTCTTCTACACAGACGCATCCAAGATTGCTAATGAGGAACATGTAGGAATAGCAATATATTGCGAAAGCTTAAATATCAAGAAAAAAATTAAACTACCCAAATTTTCAACTACATTCACTGGTGAGACATTGGCAATCTTGGAAGCATTACAAACATCTTTAGAATTAAATATCCCAAACACTTTAATTGTATCAGATTGTCTAAGTTCCCTTCAAGCAATAGGAAAGAACCCATTTCGATCCCCAAATAGTATAACACTTAATATAAGGGAAACTATATACAACCTTGAAGAGGCGGGCCTTGATGTCGCCCTGGCTTGGGTTCCTAGTCATCGAGGCATTTCGGGTAACGAAGAAGCAGATACTCTAGCTAAAGATGCAACATCTTCAGGAAATACAGACAAATATAATTACACATCTGCACAAGACTTATTACCTTTGGCGCGCTCTTCGATGATGGAGGAGTGGACAAATTACTGGAATGCCTCGAACCGCACTAGGGGAAAAAGATATGCATCAATTCAACCCTACATTCCAATAAAACCCTGGTTTTCCAATTATAGAAGCACTCGGAGAGAAGCGACAACTATAAGCCGAATACGCTTTGGACATTGCTGTTCCCCTGTCCACCTGGCCAGGTTACATATAAGGAACTCTTCTTTATGTGAGTGTGGCCAGGAGGAGGGAGATCTTGAACATATCTTCTTCTCCTGTTCTCTGAATACTTTCCCTTTGACCTTTAAAAAACAAACAAAAATATTACTCCCCGCAAATCTTCCCCACCTGTTGAGCCTCAATAAAATTTCCATATTGAATAGCATCACTCATTTTATTAACAAAAACAAAATTAACCTGTAATAAAATATATGTATAATATATATGATAAATATCGATAGAAAATTAAATTTAAATCATTCACTCGCTCACATACATTTAACTATCATCTTACTGTAAATATTCATTTAGTTGTAAACTATGTACTTTAGTTGTAAAATAGTTTAACTCCATAGTATCTCACTAGATAACAGTAGTCCTGGGCCGAGTTGCTTGATGTGGCGTATCGCCCATATGAATGGAACTACCTAGATACTATGAAGCTGACATCACTGGACACTGGCGTATACTCCTTCATATATAGGAGTTCACGGCCATTATTCAAAGAGAGAGAGAGAGAGAGAGAGAGAGAGAGAAATAAACATGAGGTTTCTTCTTGTGTAATAGCCGTGAACTTCTATATAATAAAGGAGTATACGCCAGTGTCATATGTATGGGGGGAAAACCGAGTATGAACTATTATTTTTGGGATTGTTTACACAATGAGTGGTATCTAAAAGCCTTTACATTTTTGTTTTTAAACAGTTCGTTTGTTGACTACACATTAAATCCTCATCTTACTGTAAATATTCATTTAGTTGTAAAGTTTGTATTGTAGTATCTCGCTAGATAACAGTAGTCTCGGGCAGAATTGCTTTAATATACTCAAAATATAAACTATGGACGCGGTAACCAAGTGCGCCGATGTTGCCCATCTAAATAAAACTAACTAGATCCTATGAAGTGTACATCACTTGACACTAACGTATACTTCTTCATATATTATATATGAGTTCACGGCCATTATCCAAGAAGAAGAAACAAAATATACTTTAAATAAAAATTTTGGTTTGAAGACTTAATTATTGATAGTTTACTTTGACTACTAACTTTTTTTGAAAAATAGTCATTTTCGAGAAAATAAGTCGACTAGTTTATAATATTGATTTTTTGCAAGCATTATCGTCATTTAATAAAATAAGAGTCCAGATATAAAAATATTCTTGGACTCTTCTTTTATATTTGGATTTTTTTCTCTTTACGTTAACAACGAATCTGGGTTTGTGTAATTTTATATTTTGAACAATTTTTGTAACTATTTATTGCATTTACTGCTTATTTAGTATCATTGATTTTTTTATCATAATTTACGCATACAAGAATGTGGATTGAAAACATTTGAGCAGTACGGTGGTGCTAAAAAGCAAGTGGGAAACATTTTTAAGCAAACACTTGATTATATAGATACACTGACAATAATCGTAAGAATAATACCTGTCAACCGTTCGTACATGTTGATCCAACGGTCATATAATGTAGAGGTCGCTTTATTTTCCTAGTAAACGTACGTTGTAAATGCAAATTACAATTGAACAGTGCGACAAACCTTCACAAGTGAATGTTCGCATGTAAGTTGTTACGCACACTTTTGACTTATTCGAGCTCTTACAAGTTCAGCACGCAGCACGAGAAATCTGTGCACGTTATGCCAAGTTTACTGCACAACACGAGAAATACGTCAGAAGTCTTAGATCGCCTTCAGACTGTTTCTGAATCGTGTGACAAACAGTACCAGTGTCAATGCAGTGCAAGCGCAATACCTTAACAATTGGTACATATTCGTATTCTACTCAGCGTTATAGTTGTTTGTCTTTATCCTAAATATTTTCTTCGTCTAAAACTTTTATACATGCGATATTTTTGGCAAATAATTCCAATGCACTTTTTATATTCTTACACATCACAAACGCATTTCCCATGTCAGTAGCGTATGTGTATGCATATGCATATCCATACGTATATCAAACCACTTATAAAATACATACGAAATATAATTTTTTGTGAGCTGGTGCAAGGCAGAAGAAAGCATTATTATGCTAGTGTAGATGTAAATAACAATGATTTATTTTTAATTTTAAAATTATACCTTCTGGTTTATGTATTCGTTCAGTTATCTTTCAAAAACATACATAAGTATCTAAAGCATATGATTCCTATACTAGCTTGCATATAAATGACAATGATTTTGATACCACCTCCAAGTAATAGAAGCATAAAATGTCTATACGGCACTACTACCGTGACTGGATAAGCGTATTCAAAGGGCTCAGAGCGACAATGACAACTCAACAAAATAATTTTTCAATTTTATTTGAATGTAGAGGCGATACAATAGACCGATAAAAAATCAGGTAGGTTAGCCACGTTGGCTCGAAAATGGTGTAAGGATGGCTCGAGGTGGGTGACAATGCTGGTCCAAGCAGGACGGCGATGCTGGTTCAGATACGATGGCACGGCGGATCCCGTAGGTGGAAATGCTGGTCTAGGCGAGGTGGCTCTAGCAGATGGCAATGCTACTTGGGATGGCAGGGTGGTATCAGGCAGCGGCAATGCTGGTCCAGGTGAGACGGCGAGGTGGCTTTAGGAGGTGGCAACGCTGATCCGGGTAGGACGGGAAGGCGACTCCAGGCAGTGGCAATGCTATCCGGGTGAGGCGGCGAGGCGGCTCCAGCAAGCAGCAACGCTAGTCCGGGCAGGACAAAGGCAGCTGGGAAAGTCAACCCGTGAAAAAAAAACGGGAGAGCTGGAATGGAGACGTCTTTGCTAGTCGGCTGCTTGCTGGTGAATGACCCTCGGCTGGAACTGGCCGTTGTTTAATATCTGCTTGGTGCCGGTGCAGGCACAGCTCTTAGGTGAAGTGAATATCAGTCTAGGTACAGCTATCAGGTGGAGTAAAGTCAACCGGTACGGCAGCCGAGTGAAGAGTAAATTTGTTTTGTTCCAGGTTCAACCTTTTTATAGCGACCACGAAGTAATTTTGGACAGTGTAAGTGGTCCATCCCGTTTCCATGACAGTTGCGATTGGAATCGGTGAAACTCATCACGACGGGTGACTGGTAGACGGGTGACGCCTATGGGCGTATCAATTTATTTTTTATTTTGAAGGATTACATACTTTCTGGTTTATACGTCGACCAAAAACGGGTTGAAGTTACCTAGCATCAGAATGAATGAAATTTTGTTGGAGGGGAGGCTACGACCATTAAATTTTATTATTTTTAAAGATAGTTGAGATCTTCGTTCAGCCGTTTTTATCACTTGACAGTGACGTATACTCCATAAATAGAAGTTCAAGGCCTATATCATCCAAGAAGAAAGTAACATGTCGACACTGGCGTATACTTCTTCATAAATATAAGTTTAAAACTATTATTCAATAAGAAGTTGTTCACCGTCATTATTCAAGGAGAAAAGTCATCTGTGCATCACTTGACACTGGCGTATACTCCTTCACATATAGGAGTTAACGGCCATTACTCGAGAACAGGATAAATATATGGTCATCACTTGACACTGGCGTGTACTCTTTCATATATACACGTTCACGGCCATTATTCAAGAAAAAGAAGAAGTTTAATTTGAGACCCATGCTGAATATTTTGACGGCTAAAGCAGAGATAATACATAGAGTAAAGTGTGTTAATTTGCGATTTTTTTAAATATAAGCAAGGTCGTCTTATATGTATTTTATGAAAAATATCTTTCAAGTTGTTTGACTCTCGTGACGACTCACTTTCTTTGAGTAGCTTCAGTGCAACGGTTCATTTCGTTAACCTTAAATGCTTATTTATAAGCTTTATTATTGTTTTAATTTCCCAAATTTTTAAATAAGTAAATACATATTTTTTTAAATATAATAAATCAAAATGAAATCTAGAGCTGTTGGCAAGGTTGTAAGTATATTTATATTAAAACTAATTTTTAACATTTCGTGGGATAAGAGTTATCTTATTTTAAGTCAATTTTTTTCATAAAAATAAATAACAAACTCCTACTGTAAAATGACTATAAAAGGAAGGAAGTCGTGTGAGAGGAATACCAAAGAAAGTATGGTTGGATCAAGTGAATGATATTCAGAAAGAAGGAAACATAGAAAATCTGATAAATCGAATAGAAGTTATATGATAAGATGTATGGATGAAGAAGAGGCTAAGGATGTCTGTCGAGGTAGGAAAGTCTGGCACTATGTCCTCTCTGCCTACTTCGACAGGGAAAATGCGTGATGGTATGTATTATCTACCCCTCATTTTGACTAAATATTCCAGAGACTATTATTGATACAATTCTTACTATCATCACCATTTTCAGCCCATGCATTTGCACTACAGGGTCTCTCCCAACTGCTGCAATACTTAAACACCTGAATTCTGCATTTAGTTGTGTATGATATACTCTGATGACTGTCACGATCTTGATGACAGTGGGTGCCATTCTCTTCATCCATCTATCTTTACTGATTCTTTGAATATGTCCAGCAGATCTCCACTTTCCTGAGCTTTATCATCTACCTCACCCTTGTTTGTATGGATTCTTATCCACAAGTATTCTTATCACCATTGCTCTCAAAGAAACTAATTGGTTAGTGTCATGGATTTAGCACTGTAAATGAACACAGGAAGGACACGGTAGATTTTTTTTTTCAATGTGATAGGCATATTGATTGCCATAATTAATTTCAGTATTCAGGGCAACCCAAGCCTAGCCAACACACCTTTGATCAATTTTATCACCTGAATTGATGTAGTTACTACATCAAAGAGTTTTTTGACTTTGACTAGCACATATAATCAGGTTTCTGGCACAAATTCGTAACTGACATTTTACTATTTCTGAGATATTTAAATTTTAAACCATTTCCAATACATATGCATCTGGACTCTTACATATTTTTCGATTGGGTGTAAATAGTATTTCCAGTTAAAATATAAAGCCTTTTTTTTATCAGACTGCACATTTTATACCAAAAAATCTCATTTTTAGAAATTTTTCACTTATTTGTGATAGAAACATTGACAATACATTGTTGTAAATTGTATTTTTTTGTTAACAATGAATGCTATCTTATCAACATCTGTCATCTTATAAAAGTATTTATCTCTTTAATTAAAAATTGATCTTTAAACATTGTACATTATTAAAAAGTCATAATAATAGATACAATGTGACAAATATTCATAGATGACCTCCGTGGCCTACTTAGTAAGATGCTTGTCTCCCAAACCGGGGGTAGCAGGTTCCTTCCCTTTTAGAATCCAGGTTTTTAAAAGAGGGTTTAATTCTGATTTTCACTTAAGGCCTCTTTAACTTTTCTGGTTGGTCAGAAGAGATTGTCACGTGGCAATAAACCCGTCAGATTGTACTGTATACAACAAAAGTATAATACAATACATTTTTTTTAATTATCCGGTATTGATTATTAAATGTGACAATTTTCATGATATAGTTGGGAAGATACGAGGCATATCCAGAAAATAAGTGTATTTGTAGGTTACAATTTTTTTTATTTAAACAAAAAAATTACGTGGTTACCGTAGTATTGGGTGTACAAATAAGTCACCGCCGTTTGACAAAAGTTGGCGCCACCAGTAAGTTATGGTTAAAATTGTCAGATGTAAAATGTCATTATCGTAAGGTTGGACATCTGTCAACAACATGACCTTGAAATATTAGTGAATTTTTATCAGTATAACATATTTTTTTGTGTTCGAAAATGTCAAGTTTTGAGCCGAATAAGCGTCATTTGCGGGAACTTTTGATTTACTTCTTCAATTTGAAGAAATTGAAACAGCTGAGGCGCATCGATTGCTTGTAGAAGCATATGGTGAGGCTGCCTTAAGTGAGAGAAGTTGTCGTGAGTGGTTTCAAAAGTTTAAGAACGGTGAATTTGACATCGAAGACAAAGAACGTAGCGGAAGGCCGAAAGTGTACGAAGACGCGGAATTGGAAGTATTATTGGATCAAGATTCGTGCCAAACGCAAGAAGAACTTGCACTTACATTAGGAGTGACTCAACAAGCAATTTCACATGGGTTGAAATCATTGGGAATGATTCAAAAACAAAGAAATTGGGATTCATATGAACTGACACGGAGAAACTTTGAATGCCAATTTTCCACATGTGAAATGCTGCTTGCCAGGCATAAACGAAAGGGTTTTCTGCACCATATAGTCACTGGTGATGAAAAATGCATCCATTATGATAATCCAAAAAGGAAGAAATCATGGGGATCCCCTGGTCATGCTTCAACATCTACGGCTAAGCCAAATATTCATGGAAAAAAACTCTTGTTGTGTATTTGGTGGGATCAGCTTGGTGTCGTGTATTATGAGTTGCTCAAACCGAATGAAACCATTGCTGGGGCTGTCTACCGAACATAATTGATGAGATTGAGTCGAGCACTCGAGGAAAAGCGCGCCCACTACTACGCCAGACACGACAAAATTATTCTCCTGCATGATAATGCTAGTCCACATGTTGCGGCACCGGTCAAAACCTATTTGGAAACACTCAATTGAGAAGTTTTACCCCACCCGCTGTATTCACCAGACATTGCTCCTTCTGATTACCACTTGTTTTGATCGATGACGCATGGCCTGTCTGAGCAGCACTTCACATCATATGAAGATACCAAAAATTGAGTCGATTCGTGGATAGCCTCAAAAGATGATGATGATGACTGACGCGGTATTCGTATGCTGACAGAAAGATGGGGAAAAGTAGTGGCAAGCGATGGGTACTACTTCGAATAAAACATGAGGTTCCGTTCTTTCACAATAAATGCCCATTTTTTTATAAAAAACGGCGGAAACTTATTTGTACACCTAATACATATGTAAGCTATTTTTCCACATAGTCGCCATTCCTCTCAATGCAGGTGGTGAAGCGGGGTATCAACTTTTTGATGCCTTCCTCGAAGTAGTTTCCCGCCAACCTCTCCGTCAGCTTCTCCACCTCCTCCTTTAGCTCCTCGTCGGTTGAAAACCTTTTTCCACCCATGTACAGCTTCAGGGAGGTAAAGAGATAGTAATCTGAAGGTGCTAGGTCAGGGGAATGCGCGGGATGGTTCAGGACATCCCATTTAAACGAGGCGAGCAGTTCTTTCGTGGCGTTGGCCGTGTGGGGTCTGGCCAATGCCAGATGACAATTCATGCAGCAGGCAGACTCCCTTTGTCAGCATGCCTCTCCTCTTGTTCTGAATCGCCCTCCGCAATTTTTTTTGGGTCTCACAGTATCTTGCAGAGTTGATGGTCTCCCCTTGAGGCATATATTCAATTAAAATTATGCCTTGACAGTCCCAAAACACGGATGCCATGATTTTCTTGGCTGAAATTGTGGTTTTGAACTTTTTGGCGGAGGGTGAAGAGGTGTGACGCCACTGTTGAGACTGCCTTTTGGTTTCAGGCGTGTAGTGTGCAACCCAAGTTTCATCTCCAGTAACGATGGAGCGGAGAAATTCATCTCCATGGAGTTTGCAGCGCCTCAAAAACTCTTGCCTTTTTACAAAATTTCGCACTTGGCGGGAGATTGGGTTGACATTTTTCACGAAACGTGTTGTCGCGTCGACACTTCTCAACGTACTGACCTCGAACCGGTCTCGTTGCGGAGGGGAAAGGTCAGGCTACACGGAAGTGTAGCCAACATGTCGAAAATAAAATCCATCCGGTCGTGAGAGCCTCAGTACACTTACTTTCTGGATACGCCTCGTACTAGATAATTGAGAGATTTCGAGAGTCTCATTGAGAGATTTCGGGTTCGAATTGAAGTTTAAAAAAAAAGAGTTTCAGTTTAGTTAGTATTGTAATGTCTTGTTTGTCGGTTGGTTGAAATGATCACATAGCCCGCCAAGTTGTACTATAAACACTAAGAATGCTGCAGGATAAAATACAATAATAAAATGATGAACAAATTCGACAAATTATTATTTTTTAAATAATTCCTAAAATACTAATTTACGGAATGAAGTAATAAGAGATAAAAATGAACAAGCTATGATGAAGAATAACACTCGGAGATGATTTGGGCATGTAGAGTGAATGAATGAAGAATGAATAACAAAACAAATATTTAGTACAAATGTGGGTGGAAGATATGGTATGGTAGGATAAGACCAAGAAAAGTAAGGTTGATCTCTATCAAGTGAATGATGTTTTAAAAAAAGGAAAGGAAATGTAAAAAGTCAGAGAAATCATAGGTGTTGTATATTAAAAGTGTATGAATGTGGTGTGGTGCAGATGAAAAGTGTGTCACAACAGGAAATTTTGGTGCTTTGTCTTCTGTACCTACCCCAACAGGGAAACATGATGGTATGTTTGTATGTATTAATTTACAGCAAAAATTATTCTGCCCTTGTCATAACATTTTTTTAAATGCAAAAGAACATGTGCAAATTAGCCCTAACATTATTTCTTTCCAAAAATATTTATTTTAGGTTTATTCAATTCATTATATGCTTACATTTGTTTTAGCTTGAAATTGGAGGAAAAAAGAAATGGTCTAAGTCGGTTACTGTTGAGCCAGTCATGTTTTTTTACATGATGGCATTCATGATTACTTCTGTGGTTGAGCAAGCGTTTTTTGTCAATAAAGCTTGCTTAGTGAATTTTCGTCTCAAGCCAGAAATATGCGATCATCTTAATGAAACGGAACATAAGGAATTGAATAACCAAATTCAGGTAAATTATGTTACACTTTTGAAATGTGCCTTTACTGTTTATGATAAGAAAAATAAGCAAAAAATCCAGTGGTTTGATTTAAGTTATGCTTAGTTGATAAATATTACTAAAAACTTAATGAGTTTATGTAGGTGTCATCTAGTCAACATTTAGTAGATTTGTAGCCAGGTTTAAAGGAATACAGAGGAAAAACTTTTTAAAATTATTTATGAATCATTTCTCAACGGTTAATTTTGTGGAACACCTAAATACTCAAAGGAATCCACTAAATCCATAGTAAATTTTTATACCAACTTTCACATTTTCAAGCACCTCGATAAGTATTTATGGCAGAAAAAATAACAGAAGCAGTAAAAACTGCTTTAAATTTTTTTCTAAAATTCTTACACACCTGAGTTTTATTCTATAGGCATAAAAGCTTGTAATTCGTTGGCAAAAATTGATTGAATCAAACTATTTTTACTTTGATTAATACAGTTTATTTTTATATTCAATCTTAAACATAAATTTAGAGAAAGTTATGTTTAAGATTAAATTTGAAGGTTGAAATTTGCCATTATTTTTTAGACAACCTAATACAATACTTACACAGGCAATATTTTAAAATCTTATTACCATCATTAAATTTTTCTAGGTAACAGTTTCTACTTTTCATCAATGGAACGGCATTGCTGGTCATGTTGTACCCATTCTGTTAGCATTTTTTCTTGGAGCTTGGAGTGACAAAAGAGGCCGTAAAGGAGTGATGTTGTCAGGACTCATTGGCAAATTCATTTATTCATTCATGGTGATTATGATATCGCTTCAAGGTTGCACATCATTTTATTTTCTTTTATCTAAAACATAGTTGAATTATCTATCAAAAGTTTTATCTTTTTTGCATTCAAAATTGTAACTCATTATTTTATTTTTATTTCTCTAAATTATTATTTTCAAGTTTATATAATATATGCATAAAAGAATCTTTAGTTTTTCTACTTTACATTTGAGTCATTTGTATACTTCATTCAAATGATTTCTGATGAAAATGTTAATATAACTTTGAAAATAAAGGAATTGAAGGAGTGGAAGACAGAGAAAAACATGAAAGAAGATAGTTGAAACAACGTTGACAGGGAAGGATGACAATGTATGATAAACACATATGTCAAGATGTATGGAAACAGATAAGGTGAAAGTTGCAGTAGATAGAAAGATACTTCTATCTACTGCAACTTTCACCTTATTTATCCAGAATGAACAATTTGTGAAGATACTTGTTATTGTTGAATATCAAAAAATGTAAGAAGTAAACGGAAGTGAGCCTAACTTCTAAATTGTCAAATCCAAAATATGCTGAATCCAATTCCATGCTCATCCTCAAGTACTTTTTTTAAATGGGCTTAGAGTAATAATGTATAATGTAAAAAATCAGCAAGCGAATTTTAAATAAAGTAAACCATTAGTGATATATTTGATTTACCTCAAAAATCTAAGAAAGGAAAAGTAATGAATTGCTTGCGCGATTATTACAAATAAATGTTCATATTTGTGCTGCATTTATAATTTAAGAAAATAAATTTTTAAGGTTAACTTTTCAAAGTATGAATGAAATTATATTGCCATTTTGTCCTCAGTAAGATACAGGCAAAAGCCTAGTTTACTGGGGACAGGACAAATGAAAGATAACAAACCCAGATCTATTAAAATTGTGTCCAAATTAAATTACCTGTTGTTTTTTCGCAAATTGTGTATTTCTTGTCATGTGTAAAATAAATAAATATTTAAAAAAAATTGCAATCCGATTTAAAGACACATTGAAATTGTGAACTTATTGTTTACTTTAGAATTTTCTGTTACTTTGTTTTCTAATGAAAAGTTATTTTTATTCAGTAAAGAATCAGCTATAGCTATACAAATATGAGTCACACTTTCAGACTAATAAAACCCAAGTTTATTATTTAAAAAGTTATGTGAATAGTTTTAGCTTTGAAATTAATGAAAACTTATGAAGCATGTGTTAATTTTAACAAATCAATATAAATAGTTAAAGAGTGTGTAAATAGATCCCTCTGTTTTGCAAACTGATTTCTGGAGTAAATCTCAATTAATTCAATTCATATTGTTTTTTGTATCTACAATAGGGATGGTTGAAAAGGAATTTTATGAAATTTCCATTTATTTTTAGATTCTTGGCCTTTGGAATATGTTATTTATATGGCAACAATTCCTAGTGCACTAACTGGAGCTGATGTGGCAATTTTTGCTGCTGCTTTTTCTTACATATCAGACGTTACAACTTTAAAAGATAGAACATTTCGAGTTGGAATTTTAGATGTGTGTTATTTAAGTACTATGCCAATTGGAGTTGCTCTAGGTAAGTAAAATCTTCTCACATTTATTTTTGAATATACGACTTAATAAATTAAGAATTCTCGGAGTATACTATTTTGGAAGAAACATGCCTTTTCATGGATATGAGATGAAGTAAAGATAAATTCATAATTTTGACAAATCAACTTCAAATAAAGATTGATTTATAGAAGCATCAGTCTAATATTTACAATCTTTTACTGATTATAAGAGATATTTTTCTAGTCAATACTCAATACTTTTTTGCATTGTTATGTACTTGCACACTATGCATTTGCATTGTTAAGTACTTGTTATCTATTAAAACAATGTAAAATTATTTGTGGATACTAAAAAAGAAACCTGTTTTTATCCTTTCATTTTGTACTTGAATGACAGTTATTTTTTTTTTCTCTTAGTATTATTCGTATGTGCTGTAGAAATAATATTTCTGTACATTTATAATGCACAATTAACATACATCCATATAACTATGGTTTTTAAATCTCATGTTCTGTGAACGGATGGTGGTAAAGTCGGACTTAGATAGTCCAAAGAAGCAATGAAAGGATTGCATCCTCCAATAAATGTGGGAATTATGATGGGTGGTCGACTTGGTTTTCTTCCTGCTTTAATTTATTATTTAATGCGAAATATTGCAGCAGTTACTGAATGTGTAATAAATAAACTTATTTTCTTTATTTTTACAGGGTCTTATTTGTTTAATAAAGTTTTTGATCACTCTTATAGCATAATGTTCTCCATAAATGCATCTCTTCTTGCCGTTGCTATATTGTACACTGTATTCCACCTCGAGTGGCACACAACATCCAGACAACAATCAATGGCTCAAGCAGGAGTGAAAAACTTTGTAACAGATTTTTTTGATAAAAAACATGCAATGCACTCATTTCAAGTACTTGCTAAGAAAAGATTAGGACATAGAAGAACTTATTTGATATTGACGATGATCAGTATGTCATTATATACATTCCAAAGAGGTAATTAATTGCTTTATTATGCACAAATACTGTTCCTATGAAATCAAACTCTTAAAATATTCAGATGTGTTTTAAATCAAGAATAAACGTAATAAGTAAATTTCTGAGACACTATTGACATTGTCATTAAGAATCTTCAACTTCATAAATTAATGTTCCCTTTACCTTTTTTAAATCATTATTAACACGTTCGCTGCTAAAGACGCCCCTGGGACGTCAACACATCTTTTGTAGAGACGCTGATGACGCCCGTTGCGCGTCATTCGATTCTCTTTGTTTGTATGGTACCGAATATTTTAAGATTTTAAGGTTTCGAAAATACCGTAAGATTTTAAGGTTTCGAAAATATGATTTTTTTCAGTACCTCTACACTATTCTATAAATACATATCGCAGTGAATGTGTTAACACATTAATTACAAATTAAATAATGTACAAATTCATCAATATGGTGAGCTCAACTAAAATAAAATAATTCAATTTTAGTAACCTGTAGTTTAGTACTAAAATTATATTTTTCTTTATGCAGTTGCAACAATTTAATGAAACTTGAGGTGGATATGAAGGTAGATCAGGGCCGGCCCTAGACAATTGCTCAGTGTGCAAACTATGTTATAGTGCCAAATTTTTAACAGAATTGTCCTTCAGGATACACATTTTGAAAATATATAACCACTAGATAAATAAAGCCTAATATGAAAACTATAGTTCTTATGTCGTGTCAATTTGAAATGCTTCATTTAAAAAATTGATAATGCACACTAAGGGGCAAAAATATGACTATAAAAACAAAATATATGTTAGCATTATTTACCATTAAGGATCCACTTTTACCTGAAAGGGATAAACTACCCAATAACTACCTTAACAACAAATATGGTGTAAGTAACAGGGATGTTTTTATGATTAGAAACAACAAAGAAAATTGTGACTATTGAGTTTTTTTTTCTTTCCAAAAATACATTCATGAATTTTTGAGATTAAATATGTTTAGTATAAAAACTATAATTTAGTAATGCAACTACTTTTATAAAGAAAATTATAACAAATTTTCTTAGCAACTACAAAAAAAAAATTTGGGTCAAAATTTTTATGGTGTTTTTATATATATATATATATATATATATATTCACTATAATTTTACAAATAAAAAATATTTAATGCTAATATAACACTAATATAATTTATCCGAGTTCAAGGGAAAGATTTGAATGAAAATTAATTCCATGAAAAAAATTACATTCATAATTAATATTAAAATCCTTAATATTAAATTGGAATAAAAAGGTATAAAAAAGATGACTAATGCTAACGCTCATGCTGTGTTCTTGGAATATCTATTGCTGTGGGGACGATTACTTCCATGGCCTTGTTAGTCTGTCTTCAACCAGGGGTAGTGGGTTTGGGTACCCAACTTATTTAAAAAATGGCTTATGTCTGATTTTTATGAAGAGGCCTCTTTAACATCTTTCTGGTTGATTGGAAGAGATTGCCACATGTCAATAAATCCAAGTTGTAATACAATACAATGACTGTCACAATGACAATATCTTACGAGTTAAACAGATACTATGAGAATGTAATGAATGACTTGTCGAATCAATCCTCTTACCGTCTAAATCAAGCCAAAATATTTGAAACACAGCTGTATGTCTAAAGCAGTTCACTTATGTGTGTATGGGCAATATTATTTAACTTACTTTTTACTTAGAAAGATATATATCATTTAATTTTTACTTAGAAAGGTATACATCAGGTCTGTAAATATGAAACTGTTTTTTTTTTAGAAAATACACATTTATTGTATGAAAATGGTAAATTTTTTTTTATTTTAAGTATTGCCCATCGTTAGCTACACATTTTTTACGCAATACTTGGTTCAAATCCATAATTTGTTGTCGGTAGCGTTCAGTATTAACGGTTTCACCAGGTTTTAGCAGCTCATAATAGATAACACCCTTCTGATCCCACCAAACACAGAGCATTGTCTTCCGTCCATAGCGATTTGGCCTTGCTGTCAATGTTGCTGGTTTGCTTGGAGTTACCCATGATCTTTTGCGCTTAGGATTCTCGAAATATATCCATTTTACATCGCCAGTCACAATTCGATGGAGAAATTATTTTCTTTTGTACCTGGCGAGCAGCATTTCGCAAGTGGTTTTTCGGTTTTCCTGCTGTCTTTCATTCAGTTCATATGGAACCCATTTTCCCACCTTCTGGATCTTACCCATACTTTTCAAACGTATGGAGACGGCTTCTTGTGTCACATTTAATTGATCCGCGAGTTGTTGCTGTATTTGAGCATTATCCTCATCCGAAAATGCTTGCAATTCGGC
The DNA here is from genome assembly GCA_949825065.1 of Odontocerum albicorne. Lineage (NCBI taxonomy): Eukaryota > Metazoa > Arthropoda > Insecta > Trichoptera > Odontoceridae > Odontocerum > Odontocerum albicorne. Next base: position 38,601,583 of record OX463843.1, on the reverse strand, counting down.
GTCTTAAAACATTCTCGGTGGTCTTCCACGTTCTTCGTTTCTCACGTCAAAATTGCCACTTTTTAATTTTTTAAACCACTCAAAGCATTGTGATTTACCAAGAGCATGCTCACCGTTAGCTTCGACAAGCATTCGTTTCACTTAGGCCCCATTAAAACATATTTCTGGTTGGTTGGAAGACATTGCTACATTGCAATAAACTCGCCAGATTAAATATAAAAAAATAAAATAAAACACAAGAAAAAGGCGCCAATGACGCAGTTTGACAGTCACTACATTGACAACTAGAGCCATCTATGAGCAAATTCCGGTTTCATATTTACAGACCTGGTACATCAGTTGACATTTTTATTAATACTATAATATATTCCTTATTTATACCTTCAGATGAAAAACCCATGTTATATTTATATATGGTCAAAGTTTTTGGCTGGGATACTATTATATATTCCAATTTTAAGACGTTTCAAAGCCTAACTTATGTGATAATGATGTTACTTGGAATTCCTTTGATGTCAAAATTGTTCAAATGGAAAGATACGGTAAATGTACTAAATTGAAATTGTAATTTTTTCTTTTATTTATTATCGTTTTTTATTCTAAAAATAATCTAACAATTTCGAATACTCTTTATTAAGTGTGCAGAAATATATAAAATACAAGTATAAGAAAGTTGTGGAGACCAAGACTGAAAATTGTAAGTGAAGATAACACAACTAAAAAGAAGTGTTGCTGTTACTATCATAAGATATTCTTAACAAAGATAATACTTGCGAATGATAAAAAATCCACATTCAGTATATGTAATACATTGATCAATAAGTCCTGGGACTAACCAACAGATGGCGCCTCTAATAACAAATCCATACCATTCTCAGTTAGTACCAACCTTTAGAAGTTACGTGTCAAACTTTCATGACATTCCGACATTGTGTCATTGAGTTACAGTGGTTTTAGTGATGCTACATTTGCTATTTTCAAAACAATGGAAAACACCGAAGAATTTTGGCAAACAAATGTTGTTTTAGTAGTTAGTCCCAGGGCTTATTGATCGATGTGTCAATAAGTCCATTATTGATAGAATGTAAAGAAAACAAAAGTCTTTCACAACTACAATGTGAAATGTACCTTAATTTTTTTTATCCATAGATGTATTGATGACATGTTTAATGAACACTTTACTATTTTATAAATTTATCCACACATTCACTATGAATAAAATTTTATTTAAATACATGATGTGTTGAGAAATTTAGCAGATACAAACATATTATCAACAGATCACTCCTGGGTTGTCGTACGCAGTGGGTGTACGAGGGTAGTCCCTAAAGTACCCGACCTAACAAAGAAAACAAAAAATTTGGGAAAAAATATTTTTATTTCTCAACATAGTCTCCTTTCAGCTCGACACACTTTTCCCAGCGATGTTCAATAGCTTCGATACCCTGTTTATAGTGAGAACCGTCGAGCGCCTCAAAATAGCCATCAACCGCAGATTCCTCCTCTTCATTGTTGGCAATTATTTTACCACCGAGCCATTTTTTCAAGTTTGGAAAAAGAAAATAATAGTGAATAGGGTGCGTGAGGAAGCAATTCGAACTTTAATTCATTGATTTTGGCCACCGCGATAACGGATGTGTGAACTGGTGCATTGTCTTGATGAAACAACACTTTCTTTTTCGCCAAATGCGGCCGTTTTTTCTTGATTTCATCACTCAAACGCTGCAATAAGTTCGCATAATACTCGCCGTTGATTGTTTTTCCTTTTTGAAGATAATCAATGAAAATTATCCCACGCGCATCCCAAAAACCTGACGCCATGACCCTGCCTGCAGATGGAACTGTTTTTTTACCTTTTTTGGAGCCGATTCTCCTCTTTCAGTCCATTGTTTTGACTGTTCCTTCGTCTCAGGTGTGAAGTGATGGACCCATGTTTCATCCATGGTTATGAATCGACTCAAAAACTGGGCTTTATTGCTGTGAAACATCGCCAAACACTCGATTGAAACATCCTCACAACGCTGTTTTTGTTCCATTGTGAGCAAACACGGCACCCATCTTGATGCTTTATTATTAACCGTGATGCTTTATTATTAAGTTGTCCAGTCGCCTCCACTAGTAATAATTGCCCAGCATCTCCGAGGCATACTTTCTACTAATTTTACAGTATAATCTAGGGACAAAGACTTCCGTATAAGTCGAATCTGCCGAAATAACTGCTTCACGTTCCAGATCTTTTTCCCTTGGAGCTTGAACTTCATGAGTGCCCAAACATTTTCTATGAGATTTGCATTACTGCGACGGCATTTTCCTGTTTCCACGTAGTACAAAGACGACTTCGATGTTTTGAGTCATTGTCCTCTTGCAGTAGCCAATTTTCATTTTTTCTTATAAACCACCTTTGGGCAGATGGTAATAAAGCCCTCTGATATATTTTCACCATTTTTGCAGTGTTCAAATTATTTGTGAAGATGTGCAAAGTGCCAAATCCCCGCTTTGAGAAACAGCCCCAGATGTTAATTTTTACCGGGTGTTTCTATTGGTGTGGGTACATCAGGTATGATTAATGGAAGAACGTGCCCAAAAGAACCTTCGTCCGAAAAAATTACACTGTCCTAATCGCAATCCAAATTTTCTTTCGCACAAGTGAGTCTTTTTTCCACTTGTTTTTCGGACACTAGTGGTTTCTTCACCGTGCTTCGAAATTTCACTCCATGAGCTAGTCAACGTCTTCTTATAGTGTCATATGACACAATACAACACTTTTCACGCAAAACCACCTGTCCACTACGCAATGATAGATAGATGAGGATTCTTGTATTACACCCGTAAAATCACTGTCCTTTTTCATCATTTTCTGTGCAGTGCCACGATCTGGTAGGTCATCGACGTTTTTTATGTCGGAATAGGGTTTCACCCACTTACTTACAAATGTCGACTTTCTCATGTATTTAGCAGCGGCTCCGTATGACATTTTCGGTCCTTTCAGATGTGTAACTTGATGCGTATGTATTGCTCTTCGTAACATGATACGTATGCGGCACTTATGGTGAAATATGTTCTTATGTAATCAAGGTCGAAGGACAACTGAGTTTTTCTATACAAAGCATCTTGGGGGAAGGATCCTGCTACCTGCTCGTGTTTGAATCTAACCTCTTAAAGAAAAATGTTTTTCAAATTGTACCAAATATTTATAATTGGAGTATCGGAAATAAATATGATAGGGGAAAAAAGGAAATAGACTAATTTAGAATAAAAATAATATCCCAATTGCTTCAATATAGTTGAATGATGTCTCTCTGAATAAGAATAATGATAATTTAAATACTTTTAGTTTGACTAAAAAGATTTTAAAATAATTAAATCCTTTTAGGTGATTGTTATGATTGGTGCCTTATCCCATGCAACTGGTAGAATATTTTTTGCCACGGCTAAAGTGTCATCACTATTTTATGTTGGCGCTTCCTTCGCTTCTCTGGGCCCTTGTGTTGCTCCTGTCTTACGGTCTATAACATCAAAAGCTGTCCAACTGGAGGAACGTGGTAAGCATTTACTATTATTTTAACCATTTATCTCCGAGATTGTTTATTATCTGATTACCCTGGTAAGAAATTGTGCAATTATATATACCAGGTCTGTAAATATGAAACCGGAATTTGCTCATAGATGGTTCTAGTTGTTAATGTAGTGACTGTCAAACCGCGTCATTGGCGCCTTTTTCTTGTGTTTACATTTGTCAAAGATTTTTAACTCACAACAATACAAGTTTAATACCACTAATACATCGATCTATAAGTTCCGAGACTAACCAACAGATGGCGCCTCTAATAAAAAATCCATACCATTCTCAGTTAGTACCAAGCTTTAGAAGTTACGTGTCAAACTTTTATGACATTCCGACATTGTGTCATTGAGTTACAGTGGTTTTAGGGACGCTACTTTTGCTTTATTCAAAACAATGGAAAAAATTGAATTTCGTGTGTTGATAAAGCATCGCTTTTTAATACCGTTCAAACTCAGCGATGGCTTGGAAAGTGTTATCCGGGCTCTGTCGAAAACAACCATTTATTGGTGGTATGCTGATTTCAAACGCGGTCGTACAGACACAAATGATGCTGAACGCTCTGGTCGTCCAAATGAGGCTATTACACCAGAAAACATAAAAAAAAAACTCAAAATCGTGATGGAAAATCACAAAGTAAAGTTGCTAGAGATAGCTGACATCCTGAAGATATCATTTGGTAGTGTTTACACTATTTTGCATGAACATTTGGTCATGAAAAAGCTTTTTCGAAATGGGTACTGCGTTTGCTCACAATGGAACAGAAACAATAACGCATCGATGATTCATAGCGCTGTTTGGCACTGTTTACGCAAAATAAACAGGAGTTTTTGCGTCGGTATGTAACAATGGATGAAAATTGGATTCACCACTAGACTCCGGAATCAAATTGGTAGTCAGCTGAGTGGAGAGCAGCCGGTGAAAGTCGTCCAAAGCAACCAAAAACTCAATAGTCGGCCGGGAAGGTTATGGCCTCCGTATTTTGGGATGCGCATGGTATAATATTCATCGATCACCCTGAAAAGAGAAAAACCGTCAATAGCGAATATTACATAGCGTTTTTGGAGTGTTTGAAGGCAGAAATTGCAAAAAAACGGCCCCATATGAAGAAGAAAAAAGTTCTCTTTCATCAAGACAATGCACCGTGTCACAACTCGATGGTAACGATGGCTAAATTACATGAGTTGAACTTCGAATTGCTTCCGCACCCACCGTATTCTCCAGATTTGGCCCCCAGCGACTATTGGCTGTTTGCAGACCTTAAAAAGACACTCCAGGGAGGAGATTGGGCTCTAATGAAGAAGTGATTGCCGAAACTAACGCCTATTTTGAAACCAAAGATAAATCGTTCTACACGGCTGGCATAGAAACCTTAGGTAAGCGTTGGAATGAATGTATCGCTCTTGAAAGAGACTATGTTGATGAATAAAGAAGAATTTTGGCAAACAAATGTTGTTTTAGTAGTTAGTCCCGGGACTTATTGATAGATGTGTTACATATGTTTTCATAGCGTCGAACATGTCTGTTTTTGTGCCTGAAAACTATGATTTGCGGACACCATTGATTTTCTGTTTCACCATTTGAAGAAAACTGCTGCAGAATCGCATCAAATGCTTGTCGAAGCTTACGGTGAGAAGAAGAACACGGTTAGTGGACGTCTTGAACAGTTCCAGCTGATTCAAACTTATCTCTAACATAGGTAATGGTGAGTTGCGTAGGCGGATTAATTTGAAACTCCCTTCTACATCGTCTTTGCACGTCAACTACGTTCATACACTTCCAGTAGTACTTTAGGACAAATTTCCTTTATTCGAAGTGTAGTCTAAGATCAGCCATTATTTTAAATCAGTTTGACCTAAAAATAAAGGAAGAGAGTTATAGGCTCTTAATTAAACTGGCATTTTCTATGACTATTAAGTATTAATAAGTCACAGGGATAAACACTGGAAAAGGTAGGATTATTCTTACCAGAGCCAGTGTTTGGCCAAGGTCAATTATATGTGGCATTATCAAGAGTGCGACAGTCTTCCAATGTCAAAGTGAAAAATTTAAATGGTCCTTATCAAGGTAACATGTGAGAGAGATGAGTAAAAATAGATGACCAAGAAAATATATATTGCCAAACGAAGAGGAGCAAGGAAAAGAGGACTTCCAAGAGTTACATGGAAAGAGCATGTTAGTCGAGTGTTGAAAGAGGGTAAGGTGAAAAGTATGAAGAATAGATGGAGTTGTATGAGATGAACTATGGATGTCTCTAAGGAATGAAATGTGTGGCGTTTGGTAAACCTACATTCAATCCCATCACGAATATGGCAGATGGTATAGAATGTAAGTAGGTGTAATAAGTAACAAGTATTTAGTAATTTGTTTGGCACATCCTTGGGTGGGCTAGTCTATATACAATTTGAATCATAAATATCCAAAACAAATAACCCAAGTCCGTTTTACAATACCCGATGAAGGAGTAAGGTGTCCGAAAATCGGACTGACACTCCGAGTAAATTATTAACAGTGTGTGTGTGTTTGCATTATTTTTAACTAGAAATATTTAATATGTTTGTAGATTTTCACAACTGTTTTCAACTAGTTTCACAACTTTTTTTCGGAGATGTTGCCATGTCGAGTTAGCTTATATGGTGTGCTGCTTCTCACTTGCTTACTATATTCAGTAATATTAGGTGTACAAATAAGTTTCCGCCGTTTTTTATAAAAAAATGGGCATTTATTGTGAAAGAACGGAACCTCATGTTTTATTCGAAGTAGTACCCATCGCTTGCCACTACTTTTCCCCATCTTTCTGTCAGCATACGAATACCGCGTCAGTCATCATCATCATCTTTTGAGGCTATCCACGAATCGACTCAATTTTTGGTATCTTCATATGATGTGAAGTGCTGCTCGGACAGGCCATGCGTCATCGATCAAAACAAGTGGTAATCAGAAGGAGCAATGTCTGGTGAATACAGCGGGTGAGGTAAAACTTCTCAATTGAGTGTTTCCAAATAGGTTTTGACCGGTGCCGCAACATGTGGACTAGCATTATCATGCAGGAGAATAATTTTGTCGTGTCTGGCGTAGTAGTGGGCGCGCTTTTCCTCGAGTGCTCAACTCAATCTCATCAATTATGTTCGGTAGACAGCCCCAGCAATGGTTTCATTCGGTTTGAGCAACTCATAATACACGACACCAAGCTGATCCCACCAAATACACAACAAGAGTTTTTTTCCATGAATATTTGGCTTAGCCGTAGATGTTGAAGCATGACCAGGGGATCCCCATGATTTCTTCCTTTTTGGATTATCATAATGGATGCATTTTTCATCACCAGTGACTATATGGTGCAGAAAACCCTTTCGTTTATGCCTGGCAAGCAGCATTTCACATGTGGAAAATTGGCATTCAAAGTTTCTCCGTGTCAGTTCATATGAATCCCAATTTCTTTGTTTTTGAATCATTTCCAATGATTTCAACCCATGTGAAATTGCTTGTTGAGTCACTCCTAATGTAAGTGCAAGTTCTTCTTGCGTTTGGCACGAATCTTGATCCAATAATACTTCCAATTCCGCGTCTTCGTACACTTTCGGCCTTCCGCTACGTTCTTCGTCTTCGATGTCAAATTCACCGTTCTTAAACTTTTGAAACCACTCACGACAACTTCTCTCACTTAAGGCAGCCTCACCATATGCTTCTACAAGCAATCGATGCGCCTCAGCTGTTTCAATTTCTTCAAATTGAAGAAGTAAATCAAAAGTTCCCGCAAATGACGCTTATTCGGCTCAAAACTTGACATTTTCGAACACAAAAAAATATGTTATACTGATAAAAATTCACTAATATTTCAAGGTCATGTTGTTGACAGATGTCCAACCTTACGATAATGACATTTTACATCTGACAATTTTAACCATAACTTACTGGTGGCGCCAACTTTTGTCAAACGGCGGTGACTTATTTGTACACCTAATATTTTTTGACATCGCCTTGAGAATCATTGGTGCAATATCTTCGAAATATCAGCTAACTTTTAACATCATTTAAGCTAATTCAACAACATTTGCTCGTTAGGTTACATGGTTTTCCAGAAAAGATTTAAACAAAAATTTAATTATTTTCAGGTAAAGTATTTGCTATGTTATCAGTCTGTGATAATGCGGTGACACTCTTCTCAGCAACATTGTACTCTCAGCTGTATAATGCAACAATACATACAAATTTTCCAACAGCAATTTTTTACCTTACTATGTCTACACAATTAGCAGTATTTTTATTTGCCTTGTAAGTATGTTTTTCTTCTATTAAAATAATTGAATAGTGTAAAAAGAATAATCCCCGAAGTGGCATTGCATTGCATTATACTTTTATAAAGGTCTTAAAGAAGCCATAAGTGAAAACCAGATTGGAACATTCAGTCAGTAAAAAAGTCAGTACTAAATGGGTCAGTACCAACTAGACCATAGAAGCCATCTTACAACGTCTGTTTTGCATTTTGATTTTGCAGCACTTAACTTGTTAAGTGCTACAAAATATTGATAATATTGACAAAAGTATGATATACAATATTCAGGCTTGTAACAATAATCTTGGTATAAATTAAATTTGATAGTAATATTTTTAATTAAATGTTCTCAAAATTCCTCTATGGAAATTTATCTTGTGCGATTTGTCATCTTCATTTATTACCTATCGTTAGGAGTATTTTATATAATGAAAGTGCAAAAACAAATCTATTCCCAGATCACTCTCTAACCAATTATTTTTAATTAGTAAATCAGGTCTTTTTGACATTTCCTCACTTAATTAAGTTAAAAAAATTGCATACTCAAAGATTAAATGGAAAACTGGATTCATTATTTCTGTAAATATATTTAATATAAATCATTACATGTAATCTTATTTCACAAGCATGTGAAATGTTAAATGGATTCAAAGTAGATTGTTTTTGATGATTTTTGGTCTCAAAAATCATCAAAATTATTTCATCAAAGATGATGTAATTGCAGTGGTAAATATTTGCTTAAAATTTGAAAAGTAAATGTAATCCAAACTAATTTCATATTGATAACTTAAATTTGTTTAATTTGAATTCAAGGTATTTATTTATTTCTTTATTCCTTAATAACAAAAGCATAAATTAAAAAAAAAACTAATTTGTGTCATATACAAGGGAAGCTCAATAAATTCGCGGAATGAAGGGGTTAAGGTTGGGGGTGGTAGTGCGCATGCACATGTTCCGGTAATATGACTCATTATTAGTATATTCACCAGGTTTTAGTCTAATTTTGACAGTATTGTTTAAAATATCGTCAGTAGAGTATGTCAAATGTTAATAACATCCCAAGTATGGAAAAAAATTATTATCATACCATCATTAAGTTTTTCACAAAACAAGGGAAAACACCTTCAATTATTTTAGAAGAGATTTTAGCAGTTTACGGGGACTGTTGCCCTGGAAAAACTATGGTTTACAAGTAATAGTCTTAAAGCAAGGGAGATAATCGATTGAAAACGACCTATAGTCTTAAAGCAAGGGAGATAATCGATTGAAAACGACCTCTGACCAGAACTGCCTGTTAAGGGCACTTTTTCAAACATCGTCAAAAAAGTAGAATAGCTTGTGCTGGAAGATGGCCGCCTAAACAAACAACAGTTTGCAGAGATGGTTGGAGTATCACCTACAAACATTTTGAATATCCTCCATCAGCATATAGGGATGTCACAAAAGTCAGTGCAAGGTGGGTACCCAGAATACTCACGCCACTTCAAAAACAACATGTGTCAAATGTTCACAACAGTTTTGGACCTCTGCAGAAACAACAAAGATGAGATTTTGAGCCGAATTGTTACTGGACTTGGGTTCATCATTATGAGCCTGAGTCGAAACAGGAGTCCAGCAGTGGCATAAAAAGGGCACGCAGCCCCCTAAGAAGTTCAGTGTCGCAATCTTCTGAAAAAAATATGGCTACAATTTTTGGAATGCGGAAGGTTAACTCTGTCAGATAGCCTTATAGAAAAAACTAGACGGAGACCCTTATTTTGGTTTCCATTCATTAAACTGAAAGTCAAGCATTGTACTCTCGTACTAACTAGGCCATCAAATTTAATGGACTTTGTTATGTAAAAGCATTTTCTCAAAAAAATTAAGTTTTTTTTTCATTTACAGAATTATTCATATTTCTCTTGGATCTGATTTAATGGAAGGACAAGGAGCAACAGCAACGGAATCTTCTTTTCAATCTTCTCAGAGCAATCTCAAAATAGAAACTGTTGATTCTGAGTCATAATAGTATCTGTCGATTTGTATATAAGTATTAATTTTAATCATCTCTACCCCTTATCCATCAATTTTTTAATCTGTAGTGCTAGTCCTTGGTCGTGGGCCCTCTCAGAAATGATCTTTTAGTCTAACTGTAGTCAGTTCTCAAGCCCCCTTCATCTCTCAATTTTATCTTCCCACTGAATGTCTTCCTCTAGGCATCGCCTTAAACACTTGTTTTGGGATATACTAATCTGACATTCTCAACAAATGTTCTGTCTCAGTGAATTACCTCATTCCTGGCGCACTCACTACATGTATCAGATGTATATAGGTAAATATAATAATAAATTTTAACTTCTTTCACCTTACTTTATACCACTAACTTAGCCTCAGCTCTTTTGATTCTGAAGTGCCATGTGTTGTGATCATACGGTTTCAAGTTCCCTGCAATGTGGTAGATACCTTCACTTTTGAAAACAATGTGAAAGAATTCCTAGCCATTAATTGCAATGTGAATGATCTCCTAGGTGTTAACAGTAATTTATTAGATCCTCTATTTATAGATAGCCTTGTGTATGATCACCTCTTCATTATCTAATTCAACTATCAATTTTAAAAGAAGCTTGAATCATGCGATGTGGGTAAAAGCTTTTACTATTAAATATCTTAAATGTCACACATTAAAATGTTAGATAATCAGAACCAGATACCTAAAATACACAATATAATCATAGAGGCATATCGATTACAATCTTTTTATTAAGTTTATCAAACTATATGTTTTATTTATTTGATTAAAATCTCAATATGATATTAAGACAATAGCAAAAGTCACATGAATAGATCACCTCATCTGAATAAGAATTTTTAGCAATATTTATCTTAAAACATATCAAGACACTTATGATAAACATTAATCAAAATGTTAGTTTGTTGTTTCTTTTCTGTTGATTCCTGTAAGTAATGGGGTCTTAATGCCCCTATAAGTAAAGGTTCTGTTTTTTTATGTCCATAAGATATTGTAAAAATCCTAACTAGCACTAGCATTCTCTCTCTCTCTTTCTCTTCCATTATCATTGAGATAACCCAACCACCTTTTTTATTATTTATTATTACGAGGGTTCTTGAATTGTACCTTTATGAAAGACAATATATATTTACAATTATATTACCACGAAGAAGGAAAAAAAATGCCAATATTTAAAATTAATATTTTTGCTGCTGTGAAAGCGGTTTGGTAAATAATATATTAGAGAATAAAATAGTGCACTGAGAAAATATACAGAGGTGTATCAGATGTTTGGCTTGGATAAATGTGAAGAAAACTCAGGTGCTAGCTTGTTCTGCAGTGAATGAGGTGCTTCAATCACCCAACATTCGAGTGAATGGTGTGCAACTGGAGAACGTACCTAACTTCACATATCTAGGCAGCATCCTGGCTACGGGAAAGTGGTGGGCAAGCGAAGAGTTGGTGGGCAGAGGAAGCGCTATAAGGACAGTCTGTGAGAGTCGCTGACTTTGTGCGGGGCGCCTGAGGACTGGGAGCAGGTGGCTCAGGACCGTGAGGGGTGGAGAGCCGTATGCTCTCGGGCTGATGGCGTCTCAGTGGCTAGACATGTGAGAAACAGTCAGTGCCCTGCGAACATGCGTCAGCATGGCTGGAGGCTCAGCAGGGTCCACATGTCTGTGACATTTGCGGGAGGGAGTGCGCATCTAGGATCGGGCTGTTTTCTCACTGAAGATCACATGATCGACGTGGAAGAACGGTTCAAGATTGACATTGGAGTGGCGAGGGGATCCTCGACTAACAGGCTCGGCAACAACGACGATGTTTAAATACAGAATTCTTGATATTTATTCATTATATACCTACATGGAGTGTTATTTTGTGTTTGCGACATGTTACTACTGTTTTTATTTCTTTAACTGAAAAAACTGTAAATTTCATATATTTCAAGTTTGTTTTTTTAATGTTAGTTTTAATTGGCATGTGATAAGTTCGTTGACTTAAAACAGGACTTCCTAGTTAGTCGGCTAGCAGGTCTATGGTATCTGGGCATAGAAATGAAGCATGGGAAAAGGGAATATCTTTTTTTTATATGATTATTGAAGTGTATACCTTTAAATAGGTGCTTTGTTATTATATATTTTCTTGTTATGTAAAAAAATAGACAAAAATTGCTGTTCCAATTTGGATACAAAAAATAAATACATTGGTTGTGATATATTTAAAAGAAATTGATTGTTTTGACTATTGTTGACACTTTGTTAATATATAAAATAAATTAGGTTATAACATATGTTCATCCCGTTACTTTAGAGTTTTCAAATTATTTACTTGTAAATTCAAAAATAAATTATATCAATTATGTATGTGACATTTTGATTGATGATATTCTTCCATCTCTCTGGTAGCTGAAGGATTTCTCTCGTAGATTTCTTGGAACTTGTTAGCGAAAAACTGATTCAAGTGGGTTTGGCAAGATTTTAAATTTAGTAATTTAAATAATTAAAATATGACCTTATTTGGGTGCATCCCATCCCTCTGATCAGTTGTGCTGCCTCACTGGTCCCACTGTGAACATGATCTATTTGGGTGCATCCCATCCCTCTGATCAGTTGTGCTGCCTCACTGGTCCCACTGTGACCATGATCTATTTGGGTGCATCCCATCCCTCTGATCAGTTGTGCTGCCTCACTGTGACCATGATCTATTTGGGTGCATCCCATCCCTCTGATCAGTTGTGCTGGCTCACTGGTCCCACTGTGAACATGATCTATTTGGGTGCATCCCATCCCTCTGATCGGTTGTGCTGCCTCACTGGTCCCACTGTGAACATGATCTATTTGGGTGCATCCCATCCCTCTGATCAGTTGTGCTGGCTCACTGGTCCCACTGTGAACATGATCTATTTGGGTGCATCCCATCCCTCTGATCAGTTGTGCTGCCTCACTGGTCCCACTGTGACCATGATCTATTTGGGTGCATCACATCCCTCTGATCAGTTGTGCTGCCTCACTGTGACCATGATCTATTTGGGTGCATCCCATCCCTCTGATCAGTTGTGCTGGCTCACTGGGCCCACTGTGACGATGATCTATTTCAACTAACATTATAAATAATTCACTTTTCCTTGGCAGTGATGACTTGTTTAGAAAAAACTAGTTTACATTACATTTAAATGGGAAGCTGCTAGCAGAAAATCAGTCTATTGAATGTTTTACAGTAGCAGTAATGTTTAATGCCTGACCAATCTCACATGTGGCCAAATGGCAGTCACTATCAAACATGCCCTTAATTTTATCTGTTATCATTGCTGGGCCTCAGTCGAAGATCCGCTTTCCATTCCAACGTCAATTCAGTTGGAAAGCGAAGCTGTGCCGTGGCATTTTGTTTCTTTTTTTTTCTGTTAGTTAATTGAGTGGGCCATTGCACACCAGCAAACTCACTGACCACAATGTACTGAACTGGACTGAATTCAATGGCACACTGAATTGAGACAGTCAGAACATACTGGCATGTTTTTTTTTTAATTAGATATAACAAGTCATTGTACCCCTGAATAATAGGTGAAAAAATGCCTGTCCATGCCGTGATGTTGGTAACGGGATGAATATATATTACAATCATATATTATGTATACATTCCATACATGTTTTACCATTGGGGAATTTACATTTATATTTTTAATAAAAAGAAAATTAAATAATTATCGTTTCATTTTTATCCTATTTCTTACAACAGTTGTATTACATGTCTACTGAAAATACAACCATAAAACTAGTTCAAACATCTCTACTAATGACACTAGTTAACTAATTTTAACTTTTTGTCTGTAACAGAGATTAAATTAGCTTCTCACTAAATCGACCCTGCTGATTACGAAAATCGTAGTGAAAAGTTTGTAACACGTAACATGTTTGTGTAACAGAAGGGGGAGTGTTTTAATAAAATAAGTACGTTTTTACGCATTTCAAAAGTCGTAATTACAACAATGAAAAAAAAAAAATCCTGAAATACTAAATTTAGACACAGAATACAATGTTGTTATATAGGAAAATAAAAAAAGCGGAATAAAAAATAATTACCATAAGAAAAATTGACCTTATATACCAATTTTTTGTTAAAAAATAGTTTTTTTATAAAGTTGATTGAATCAACTTTTATTTTAGAGATTGTATATTAAATTGAATGAAAACTCAAATTAGATAACTTAAAAGCCCCTACATTACAATAAACAGATAATGGGGAAGCTGGCCTGCGCATGATATATCAATGGTTCTGCTGCCAAGGTGACAACTATGTGGATTCGTGATTTAAATGTTTGGATAATGGGGAAGCTGGCCTGCCCATGATAAATCAATGGTCCCGCTGCCAGGGCGACAACTACGTGGATTTGTGATTTAAATGTTTGGATAATGGGGTAGCTGGCCTGCACATGATATATCAATGGTTCTGCTGCCAGGGACACAGCTACGTGGATTCGGGATTTAAATGTTTGGATAATGGGGAAGCTGGTCTGCGCTTGATATATCAATGGTCTCGCTGCCTGGGTGACAACTACATGGATTAGTGATTTAAATGTTTGGATAATGGGGAATCTGGCCTGCACATGATATTAGGTGTTAACATGAGTTGTGTCCGTTTTTTTCAAATTTATCAATGTTCGACAATTGATTTTTGTTGTTTTCACTCAAAACATGTGGAACCCAAGCGCCGAACTTCTGGACTTTTCCCATTGATTTTAGATGGCGGTATATAGTCATGTGACTACAATTCATCTGCTCAGCCAATTCTACGGTGGTTTGAAGGGGATCTTCATGAATAATATGGTTTAAGCGGTCCTCATCGAAGTCCACTGGTCATCCGGAACGCTCCATGTCTTTCAGGTCGACATTACCGTCTTTGAAACGCAAAAACCATCGACGAGCTGTCCTTTCATTCATAGCATCTTCACCGTACACTTTGCAAATATCGCGAGCAGCTTTAGCAGCTTTATTCCCTCTATTGAACACGAACAGAAGGAGGTGTCGAAAACGCTAACTTTCGTCTACTTGACATTCCATTTTGAAGGTTTGTAATCAAATAAAATAATATATGAAATGTAAAACCCAACACAATATCTTGTAGAGCAGAAAATTTTCTTTCAAATGACGTACAACCTTTAGCATTTTGTTTTACTTTTGGTCCCGCTGCTAGGGTGACAACTATGTGGATTCGTGAAAAATTTGCGTGGAAAATTTAGAATCATTTTAATTTATAAATACTTTTTTGTAAAACATTACGAAATAAGCAGATTTTCGAATTAACAGTAGAACTTAATGCGAAAAGTCGATATGTTTTTTTCAGCTACACAATATTATTTCTTTTTTTTACCATACATTTTTTATAACCATGCATAAATTTAAAATCGAATTCATGCATCCTTTTCCTCTTAAAAAGCATCCTGAGCATCCTACTCTCATTTTTGTATTTTTTCTCACCTTTATATAAAAAAAAAACCATTTACTTGCTAAACTCACATTTCATTCTTGCCTAAAATTGATAAGTTTTTGTATATTACGATTGATCAAGTTTTTGTTTATTAGGATTATTTTTTATTGTATTGGGGCTTAACCCTTATAACTCCAGAGGCGACATATAGTCGCCATGGTAATTATTTTAATAACTCCAGAGGCGACTATATGTCGCCATTTTTTATGGTTGTATTGTTTACATAAACAAACATCTCGGGACACCCAGGAGCAGGTATAAACATGTTACATTAGTTTCACAACAACTGTTCTACTGTTTAGACGTGTTTCGGTTGAAAAATAATCAGTACGCACCCTTTTACACCGTTGAGATTACACAAGTTTTTTTTTTTACCCTCTAAAATAATGGAAAAATCGCAACTGAGTGAAAGTGAAGACGAATTTATTTTAAATGTATATAGTGATGAAAGTTGTGATAGTAACATCAATATTCAGACCTCTAGTGATGAATCAGAGTACATTGGTCATAAAAAACGCAGAGTTGGTCCTCTTCTATCATCAGATAGTTCTTCAAGTACTACAAGCGCTCAAGATTCACAAGACGATGAATGGATTGATATATCCAATACGGTGGATTCTCCTGACATTATAAATTTTGACATCGGAGCTCAGAATGTCGGACCAAATGTTCCTTTAACAATCAAAGAACCAAGTCAATTTTTCAAATTATTTTTCACGGAAGAAATTGTAACGGAGATAATACGGGAAACAAATGCATATGCAAAAGTCAAACTTCAATCAAAAGTTCTAACTGCAAATTCTATTTGGCAAAATTGGCGTGATGTACAAAAAGATGAATTTTGGGCATTCATTGGGGTCATTTTAAATATGGGAACAATGCCACTTGCCAATATGCAAGAATATTGGTCTACTAGAGATAATTCCAGAGTCCCATTCTTTGCAAATATTTTCACGAGATCTCGATTTCATCAAATATTCTGGATGTTACACTTGAATACACAAGAAACTGGCCATAGTGATTTAAGAACACGGATTCAGAAAGTCAGTAATTTTTTAGAATATATAAATAAAAAATTTGCTGACTATTTCATACCCAACAAAAATATCTGTGTTGACGAATCAGTAGTGAAATTCAAAGGAAGAATATGCTTCATCACTTACAATCCAAATAAGCCTACTAAATGGGGAATACGCATTTACGTTTTGGCGGATTCTGAAACATCATATGTGTACAGTATTCTTCCCTATTACGGTAGTATTACTACAGAGAATTTACCAAGCCCAGATTTGCCTGTGAGTTCGAGAATACCCATCTACTTGTTCAGAAAAATTTTGGAGAAGGTACCCCATGCACAAGGATACCACTTGTTTACAGACAGGTACTACACAAGTCTTCCACTTGCTGAAGCACTATTGAAGATGAAATGTCATTTAACTGGGACGATACAGACCAACAGAAAAGGCATTCCGATCACCATAAAAAAACCAAAGTTTGGCAATAAAAAAGTTTTGGCTGTAAGAAAAAGAAAAACAATGCTTTTGGCATGGAAGGATAAAAGAATAATTACAATGCTGAGTACTGGTGATTCTGCTGGCATGTCGTCTGTTTCCAGAACAGGGAAGGGAGGTGTTCAATTAGTTACAGAAAAACCAAATGTAGTACGAAACTACACCAAATCTATGGGTGGAGTAGACCGTGCCGACCAGTATGCTTCCACATATTGTTTTCTCAGGAAGTCATTAAAATGGTGGAGAAAACTTTTTTTCTGGGGAATGGAAATTTGCTCAATCAATGCATACATCCTCTACAAGAATATAAAATTGAAAAATAATGAAAAACCACTAACTCATTTGAAATTTGTCAAGAATTTAGTTGATCAGTTGGTAGGAGACTTTCGGGAGCTGCGAAGTAGGCCATCAACTTCTACTTTTGATGTACGACTAGATGGTAAACTTCATGTTTTGCAGAAGGGAAAGAAGAAGGACTGTGTGGTCTGCTCAAATAGAGGCAAAATGGGCAAACGACATGAAACATATGAGTTTTGCGACACCTGTCCTGGAAAACCTAGGATGCATTTAGGGGATTGTTTCCTCAGATATCATACTTTGAAAGATTATAAAACTAAAAAATAATGTTGAATTGTTATTTTTTTTATCAAAATAAACTCATTTAAACATTTATCTAATAGTTTGAATAAAAAAATTGCATGAAACCTTATTAATTTTTTTTAAATAAATTATTTCTAAAACCTATCATTTTATAGTAAAATTTCAAAAAAATACCCTGGAGTTGTTGGTATGTCATACAAAAAAAAATCTGGAGTTCAAAGAGTTAATCCCTTTGGGGAGGAAAAATATACCCAAATATTTACACAATTACAATTCAAGCAATATATTCTTTACAATATGAATAAAGGTATATTGGATCTATTTTTTACAGTATTGAATAATCTTAAAAGATCCATAATCAGCCTATGAAAGAAAATTATTTTAAATTCAAATGATCGCATATATAGATTTTTTAAAACCATAATACCCTTTTTTATTTTTAAAATTTGAATTCCAAAAATAGTGAAATAATCTCAGGTATCGATATTTATCCCAATAATACTGATAGTCCCTCCCGGTATTTTCTTTAATGGTACTACTACCGTGTCTGGAGGAATGTATTCAAGGGGCTCAGGGTGACAATGACAACTCATCAAAATAATTTTCAAATTTCTTCTGAATATGAAGGAGATATAATAGGCTGGTAGCGGTTCAAGTAGGTTAGCGGCATTAGTCCGAGAATGGAGGATGGCTCAAAGTGGGTGACAGTGCTGATCCAGGCAGGACAGCAGGGTGGCTCTAGATGGGCGATAATGCTGGTCCGGGTAGGATTTAAGGGTGACTCAAGATGGGCGGCAATGCAGTTCAAGGTAGGATGGCACGGCGGTTCTAGATTGGTGGCAATGCTGGCTCGGGCAGGACAGTAGGACGGCTTTAGCAGGCGGCAGTGTTGGTCTGAGCACGACAGCTCTAGATGAACGGCAATGCTGGTCCGGGCAGAGCGGTTCTAGTTGGTGGTAACGCAGGTCCAGGCAGAGTGGCTTTTCCAGACGGCAACACAGGTCCAGGAAGGATGAAGGCAGCCGGGGAAATCAGCCCCGTGAAAAAAACTGGAGAACTGTAGTGGAGACATCTTGGATGTCCCGCCCTCTCATGATGATGCTGCAACAACAGCCTCGTATACGGGTGATCGACACCCAGGACTTAACCCGCGCCGCAGGGCTTCCAGGTCGGCACTAAAGGTTTCCTGTTGCGCCTGCTTTGTCCGCCTGAGCTCTGTGGCCCGAACCTCTTCAGCTGTCAGCGTGCCGTTGTCTCTCTGGTTCCTAGGGCGGCGGTAGTTTGATGCGAACCTTAGCACCCATCCGGCGGTTCGTATCAAACGGTTCCAGCACGAAAACCGTTCCAGTCGCGGTAGTGCCGTGTTGGTTGCACTGATGACATCAACGTGTTTCCCTTTCGATTTCAAGAAGGTGTGATCCGGCTTCGGCCGCGATCTCTCCGCCCGCAATTTCTACGGCTTGTGCGGTTTCACCGCCACAGAGCGCGGCGGGTACTGTCGTACCGCCGTTTCTTTCCAGAACGTCTCGCGCGTTCTCCGTTTGGCGATGACGTCATCCATCTTGGAGCGATGTGTCGATGAGAATCGCGCCATCTCATCGCGCCTTAATGTCCTGTCCCGGCATATCCGCCGGTTCTCGGCGCACTGCCTATCGTCTGGCAGCCATGTGTGGTCTTCCGTAGGAGTCCCGTTTCCCCGCGTTCCGTGGGCACTGGACGAGTCATCTTCTCGCTGAGCACTTCCGCTCTGCCTAATCCTATGTCAGCTCGCGCTGTCGATGCGATTCTACTTCTTTCACTTCGTGACTCAACGCCAGAGTACTTGCTTCAGTGGGCAAATTCTTGCTCCCATGGGTGATCCACCCTAGTGGAGGCAACGCGACCATCCTCGCTCCTCTCCCGCACCTCTCGTGACACTATCAAGTGCACATTGTCTTGTCCGATTATTATCTCGGGTTTGACCTCCCGCATCCGTTCCAGACTAGCTTCCGGGGATTGAACTAGTTGCCGAGGGAGATCCAGCTTCTCCATTGTGTACCCTGACACGGTGTTCACTTGTCCATTCATCTGGACCCTGACCTGTCGTGACGTCTTGTCTGTTGAGGACATTCGGTTTGCGCCGTGAATCCGTAGGCCGCAAACGGCACCCTCAGCTCCAACCTTGTCCGCTACGGCTGCGTCGATCAGCGTCACTGACGCTCCTTCGTCCAGCAAAGCGTGCACCTCCATTTGCCCCTTTGGTCCTGTCACAGTGAGTGGTACAACCTTCAAAAGCACCTGTGACTGGTCCAAGGTGCAGATGGAGGCAACCATATTTCTCGAGGCTGGGCCGGCTCGTAGTGAAGCGTACAGTGATGCATTCGTCTGCAATTGCCGACGCCGCATTTCTGCTTCTTACACTTCGGGGCTCGATGCGTGGACTCCAGGCAATTGAAACAGAGTTCTAATGTCCTCACGTACTCCCAGCACGCACTCACGCCCTTCCTCTGGTAGACTGGACACGCCGTCAGTTTGTAATCCTCTTCACACTGTGCACATTTGTTCTCGATCCTCACCGCAGACTGTAGCATCACGTTGCCATCCCGTCGGGGCCTATGCAGTCTCGAGAACAGTTGTGGGTCCAGTCCTCCGGCGTAGGGGACCACGTTGCACAACTCCATCATCCAGGCAGCAAGCTCGTTCACCGTAACTCTCTGCGGTCGTCCGATTTATGATTTACACATTAATCGGACGCTTAAGGGTAACTTTGTCACCATCTCCGTGAGTAGTTGCGGCGACGCCAGGTACTCTCCCTCTAAGGCCTCCACTGTAGCGACTGCATTCCGTATCGCTACAGCGTATTCAACGACGGCTTCTGTAGAGGCACCTTCCGTCAGACGTGGCAGTCGCCGAACCCTCTCCAGCATTGTAGCTACAATCACCTCCGAGTTACCGAAGTGCATCTCCAAGGTGCGGATAATCTCCCGCACGTTCCTCGGCTCCAGCAATAGGGCAGACACTGATTCTCTTGCGCATCCCTTCAGGGCGTGCTGCAGCCGAAGAAGACTCTGCCTCTGCCAGGCCGCCTAATTATGTGGACTGGTTGTACTGTGCCTTGAATGTCGGCTATTCGAGGGGGGGTCCTCAGAAAAGACTTGCAGGTCCTTGGCTCCAGTTTGTCGCGGGATTAGCGCAGTCATCCTCGAACTTTCTTAACTGGCTGGGGTCTTCGGACTCCCCAGTGATGATCGGATGGCCTTTCAAGGCTGCCATTTGCACTATTGGATTCTGCTGCTGGCTCACCCAATCCTCGGTGAGCCGCAGTGAATCATCTGCTGGTATGTCATCAGGAATGCGTTCCTCTGATGGTCCAGGGACGGCGTCATCCGTCGCAGCTTTATCCTGTAGCGCTGTCCTCAACATGAACGCTCTCCTTTTCTCGGCCCGGATCTCTTTCCGTAACCTCCTGATTGTGTCTTCCGTGTTTGTTGGTGAGGACGCAACTGAATCGGTATCCGACGAATGGTTGCTCTCAGCTCTCACTTCCATAGCGGGGTTTTTGCTGGAACGTAAAGAAGGCATGATGGTGATGACTTAATGCTCCGTAAATTGCAGCAGAATCCGGTTCGAATTACCACTTTGTACGGCACAGGTACAAAGAATGTAGCGACAGGTGGATGGCGGGTGCTCAATGCTCGGAGAATTCAGCTCACGGTGAAAAGTCGCAGAACGGTGAAAGGTAGAAGATTCCTCTTTAGCAGGTAGTAGATGGTCGCAAGTAAAAGGCAGTAGACGGAGTGAACTGAGAATGTATTTTCGACTTTTGGCGCTTCTTATGTGCGGCTGATCGCCCATCAACAGTGCTTGTTTTCGCCCGTGCGTGCCGTCACAACTCGCGAAAATTGTGATATTTCGTTTTGCGCATGCATAGGCCGGCAGACTCGCGATAGCCGTGCATAAGTCATATTTCCGTTACGGCCGTGACGTGACCCAACAAACATAAAATATACATACAAAAATCTAAAAATACCAAATAACATCAAAATATGACCAAGAATTTATACATCAAAGTACCAATATTCTTCTAACATAAATAACAAGAAATCAATTATGTTTTATGGTGACGCATACGTCCGATACAATAATCGGTAAAAACGGCACGCTTTATACTTTTTATTTTTGAATGGTGAAGTGCAAGGTTTTACAGCAGGAAAACAATAATGTTCATAATAAGAATGGTTTCAGTGTAAGGACTGCCCACAAATGGTTTCAAACATTTAAAGATGGGCAAAGCAGTGTTAATAATGAGCCCCAGTCAGGGCGTTCTGTAATTTTGACAACGACCCTCTCGAGTCTTGTGGATTCATAGTTGTCAATAAAGGTGGATCAGATTTCAGAAAGGCTTAATTTATTTCATGGAACAGTATTTCGTCACCTCAAAGAAATAGAAAATGTATCCAAGCATGGAGAGTGGATACCACACAAGCTATTGGAAGCCAATTGCCAGTAACGAATAAATATCTGTACTTTTCTCTTAATTCGCTTTGCATGTGCATGTCCGCGTGGTAACGCGGTGGACTTCCGTGCAGAAGGTCATCGGTTTGAACCCTGCGCTGTGCTACTCCCCTCGAACGACACAGGCACTTTAGTGCCTGTGTCGTTCGAGGGTATAAGAATACCTATGACTTCGGTCATGTCTATTCTTTAAAAAAATGTGAGCCATTTACTGACCACATTGTAACAGTTGATGAAAAGTGGATACTGGATCATAATATCGCAAGAAAAAGACAGTGGACAATTAAGGATAAGAAGCCTTTACCAAAAGGAAAGGAGGAATTGCATTAAAAAATGATAAACTAGAATAAGGAGGAATTACATAGTCAGACAAGTAAATTGTATGAGATGCAAAGAGAAACGTACGGGGATGTGAAAGGGAAAAAATATGCGATAAGGTGGGCAATGAAATATGTATAGGAAGTTAAAAAAAGCTAGGTAGTATACTTTAGGTAGTATTTTTTTAGATAATGGAAGAATCGCGGGAAAGAAAAATAAACAAAATAACAGTTCTTCACAAACCCCGCGATTCAAATGCCTTACCCGTTACTATAGCAAATATTTAAACTGAAATTGATGTTGTTTATAATCGTGCTGTGTGACGTCACAAGATCCAGGACGATAGGAATGTTAACTTTGTGAGTAATGATTCCATAGCGGATTTTCGGCCGAAGAAAAATTATTGTCTATTGTTTTTTTAAATAGGGTGTTTTCTCAGTTGTTTATGGTACTACCTTTTGACGTTTAGTTTTGCATTTACATTCGTCAGCTTTTTCACAAAAATATATATGAATATCAATAAACTAGCTTTTTCCTACTTCTTTTCAAATAGCTATTTAATAATCGTTTCGGTAGTCAATTATTTGATTAATGCTTAAATCAGAAGTGTCGGTACTTGAGATATTATGAAGTAGTACATATCCGAAAATAGTTCCTTAATTTTGTATGTTTAAAATGTGAATACGTTTCTTAATATCAACAAAATGCGTTTCAACAAGCAAGAGTTGATCACCCTGGCTTCGCAGCCCTCGCACAAGTTTGATCGCGAGGGCATCCTCATTCTGAAGGAAAGGCAGGATGGCTTTTTCAGGAGGACAGAAAGTAAGATTTATAATTTTACAGTTGATTAACATCTTTTTTCGTTCACTTATTGTAACATGTTTTAGAATATAGAGTTTTGTTTGGTTCTAGTCTTGTTTGAAATCTTGTTTTTAAAATTGTAGTTCTCATTTATTATGTATTGAGTAAGCTGGGGGGGGGGGGGGGGGGGGGATTAGTTAACCGTTTTTTTCAATGGCATTTTGTTATCAAATATTAGTTTGCCGATACTCCTTTTTAGAATATCAATACAACATTAGACTTCACGGTTCTTGAAAAAAATACTGCATTTATATATCAACAGTATTACTAAATGATAACTTTGCTTCATTCCACTTACCGTGAGTGGAAATATACTAACGAACCGAGTAGATTAGTACCGAATATATTAAAACCACAACTTAACTACTTAAATAACTTAAAAGCGAAATACTACGTTTATTCCTTTTAAAGGGGTTTTAATGAATACTTGTTCCGTACTTTTGGTAATTTATGATTTACGAAACTATCTTTTTCTTCCTTAACACATTGACCGCCTTGTCAGTCACGGGTGACTGACACTGGAATACTCCAATGGGGTGGGGCTATGTCTGTCACCAGTGGCTGACACTGAGTACCTACTTTAACTTGCCATTCAGTGCTGTCAGTCACGAGTTCTGTGTTAAACGTTACTGGGATTGCTTGACGCGGCCCTTCCGCATGTTACCGCAACTTGGCCTCAGAGTTATTTTATGACAAAATTTGTTGGCAGAGAACGTGTTAAGATACACAATAATTTTTTATCCTTTTGCCATTTATGTCGACATAAACATAATTCTTTAAGATAGCCTAAAATATACTTGTCAGAAACTGACTGTTAAAATTGTATACAAACAAGAGAGTACATTATTTTTATATGATAATTAATTAATGTCAGTGACACAAAAGATTACATTTACCGTAGATAAAAACTTTTTTTAAATATCTTTAAAATAAATCATTTTTACTTTTGGATGTAAAAAATTAACTTTTTGAAAAAAATTGTTAACTTTCACTGAAAACAGCTTTAAAAATCTGAAATGAAGTATTGAGTATAAAATATGACATCCATAGATTGAGAAATGGTTTTTTAAACAGTTTTTAGTGATGGTTCACTTCTCTCCCTGGTTAAATGTTTCCTGCTGTCACCTGCTGCAAGTTTTAGAAACAAGATTTGTGACATATTGGTGATAACACCATGAAAAAAATATATATATTTGCTACCACGCATCGTTTTAGAATTTAATTTGATGGAAAAAATGAAAATTGTTTAAATTTATATTTTATCATCCTTCAAAATCATTTTAATATTAAAACAATCTGGTATATTTTTTAAACAAGGTGAATATAAAATGTTATATGGTGGTATAAATATATGTATGTAGTAAATATTAACTTCACAATGTTGGTTGACATTTTCCTTTGACCTTTTGCCAATGCCACTTTGACATTTGTTCCTACTTTTAAATATGGCATTTTTGTCACTGAAATAAAAGTTCTCTATGATGGACATTTTCTAGGAAACATGTTTACTTTTGTTTGATTGTTTTTCTCTATACTGAGGAAAATATTTTTTAATCAATTAATTTGTACCTAATAACAATCTATAGATTACACTGATAAATGTTTTTTGACCAGTCAATGCAATGGTAATAATTAGTGATAGAACTGCTTTAGATTGTATAAAAATGTTGATCAGATGAAAATTTCCATGTTAATACATTTTAGCCTTTTTTTTTCTCCGTTGTTGTGTTCGGAATGTTTTAACAATTACATTTTTGATACCTTGTATGTTCTTCAAATGGGGCTATACTAATTATCATTTATTTCTATTAACTTGCAATTTTTTTCTGGATAATTAGTTTCAAATGACTACTGAAAAACAATTAAGGAAAAAACATTTGCAAGAATAACACCAATACCAACAGTTTATTTAGTGGTAAAATTTCTATCAATAATTTAAAAAAAAGAATTACCACCTTATACTGTGTGGCGTCATTCATTCAGCTCAAAACTACACATGGAAAAATCTTTTATGAATATAAGAAACTTAAGTTTATTCAGAATTATCTTGCATAAGAGGTACAGGTTTCTGTGTTGGACCTTTCAAATACTTTTTATCTACTTGTTTATATGTATATTTGTGTTAATATGTCTTCAAACTTAAGCATGGTGATATTTTCAAGTTCCTTGATACTAGGCTCCTACCCACCCTATCTTTTTCCTTTTTGTAACGGTATGTTAAATTATAAATACTTTATGGTTTAAGTAACAATTTGATTAGCAGTGCAGTAACATATGTAAATATTTACATTATACTTTTTATACATATTTTGAAATATTTATTATTCTTTTTAAAAAATTAATGCTATTTCAATATGAGTAGATACCAATAAATTGTTTTTGTCTTTAATATTTTGTTTACATTGATATAGAAAACAATTCAATTTAATTTCTAATATAAATTGTATTTCAATTAAATGAATCGGAATTTAACATGTTTGCTTTAATATATTAAAAATAAACAACGCAAAGATTTTTAATTGCCAAGTTTTAAAAAGCCTTTCAAATTCTTATTTAAAAAAAAAAGTATTTCAAAAGTTAGCTTAATTCTACAATATAATTAACATTTTAAGATCTACCTGAGAAATATCCATGTTACATGTTAAGAACTAGAAAAAAAATACTTTTTAAATCATAAACATACAGGGTCCAGGGAAGAACGCATATTGTGTCGCTCAGAAATATTTAATTACAGTTAATTTTCTTTGTTTCATAATCTCTTTTAATTAAGTATATGTATTAATTAACCCTCCATCAGGCTCAATGTCTTTTGTGACATCATTAGGCACAATTCATCTGTTAAATTAATTAAGTACACAATATTTTCCAAATTTCATAACCATATGGTTAGTTAAACACGAAAACACTTTCTTTAATGAATTATTTTAGGGATGGTAATATAAGTTTATTTAAGAGAACAAGAAGAAAATACATTTGTAGCGAAGTTGGTAGCTTTTGAGACTGTGCAATAACAAATTTCAATAACTCTTCCTCTGAATATCATGGCAAGTAGATGTTTGAATTTCATATTTTGAAGAAAAATGCAATTTTCGTAGCCTTTGCTATATATCTAATGGCATTCCAACTGCTTGTAAACTTCGTTGCTGTAACTGTTCATGGCACAATACATTAGATAATACTTTCAAGTAAAATCGTGAAATTGCTTCTGCTTTCCCTATTTATTCGTCAATATTATCATCAAAATACAAACATGATATTATTATCACTTCTTTACCTTTTTTAGGTACATACAAAATAAGAAAGCAGTCTTTTTGAATTGATGAATTATGCTGGTAGTTGAAATTTGTTTTTCCTCATAGTTCCTAAGTAGGAAAGCATTTTCTCTTTGAGGAATTGCAAAAGTTCCAAGTTATACTGAACCAGTTATCACTTGTGATATTTTGTCCAGTGTAAAAAAAAATAGATTCACCTAGCTTTGCAACAACGTTGAATGGTTTGTTGGTATTTTCAAAGGGGCTAAAAGGCTGCTTACTAGCATATATTTCTAGGTTGTATGTGTAATACATTTTTACATCTATCAATGCATACACTTCCATCCCATATTGGAAGGTATATATTGTCTTAATGAACACCTCCCCCGAAATTTCAAACTTTTAATCCACTGTCACATTTTTTCCTAAAGAATAACACTTGACAGTTTTGAACAAACAATTATGCTAGTTTCTTTTTTTGTCTTGTATCAATGTCATTAAAATGAATACATCTGATAAGAAATTTGAATCCCTTCAAATTCTTTGCTATGTGAAAACATCCACTCCAAAACCGTCTTATAACTCTTTCAATGACTGATTTTTATTTCTAAGAACTCCCGCAAGAAATAGCAAGCCAATAACAGCTTTCATTTCAATCACATTCTATGTTCTTATATCTCTTTCACATTAAAATAAATTTTTGATTTTGGTAATATATTCTGTTGTATTCCACAATAATTTCAATTATGCCATTTCTAGGTATCGTATGGAGTGACAACATTTTGAACTTCATCAATTATGGCGTGCACATGCCAGAGTACATATGTCTCCCTGTCCTCGCCCTTGACGTCGCTTTCTTTTTGGTCTATTTGGTTTTTTATCTTTATCAGTATACTCATCAATATTCTGAGCAAACACCTCCTCTTCGATGTTTGAGTCTCCATCTCTTTCTTTAATACGATCTTCACTATCTGTGTCAGGTGCATCTTCAAAATTCTCATTAAGCTGTTGTTCATCACTCAAAATGAGCCTCTATACATTTTCCATGTTTTCAGTGTTACCTAAATTAAAAATATCTCTTTTCAGTTCCATAATATTTTGAAATAAAAGAGAAAAAAATGTAACATAATTGGATGCTATTAATCTGTCAGATTATACCCTCAGAAAACATTTATAAATTCAAAAAGGGCTATTTTATTGACACTAGTATTAAAAGATATTTCTTAAATGATTCGAACATGAAATTTAAAAAAGTTACCTCTATGTTACTGCATTGAAAATCTATGGTTAAAAAGAAGTAACATATCTTTTAAAATATTTGGTGTGTGTATTTATTTTAAATATTTCTTATGTATCAGTCACTGCATTTCTTATTTCATCATCTTTATTGTGTTGATAAGTACCAAGTAGGCACTTAACTTTTTTTTTCTGTTTGGTAAACCTAGTTATTTTTTACTCTGGTAAATTAAAAAAATATGCATTAAAATGAGTGGTGGTGGGTCCATTGATGAGATAGGATGACATTTTCATAGGAGCTTTGAAAATCCTTTTTCATATTGATTGGGTTGTAAATTTTTGTTTTCATACAGACACCTTCTGTGTCTCCGCACTACATGGTGTTATTGTTAAAGCAGTAACAAGTTATCTGGTATGATAGGCAAATATTTTTGAAGTTGTGAAGAGGTTGTTTTCCCCACCAAGAGGGTTCGTTGTTATTCTACAGAAAGAAGTAAATTTTTTATAATGGAGGAAAAGTACAAACATGTAAAAGTACAAAATTTCTATATTTCCATGTCATCAAGTGTTATTAAATTAATGAAATTTAAAATTACAGTGAATGTGGAAATTCAGTGACAGAAGTAACTTAATTCATTTTCTTGTATAATATTTATAATAATAATTTATTAAATTTAATTGTGAGTGTGCATATGTGTATTAACTTGAAAATTGTTATTAGGTTTTCACGGGGTTTTAAAATTAATGAAACAGTGTCTTTGTTGTTAATTCATGTTTGTTTTTTTATACTTTCAAGTTAAAGTGAGGGTCAATAAAATTTAAAACATAGTAAGAGGCAAGCTATAGAAAATATTGAATGAATATGTGGTATTGCGTCATTATATGCCGAAAGTAGATCATGTATTAGAGTGAATGGTTTAAAATTTCAAAAGGGGTAAAGCAAGGATGCGCTATGTCAGCCTGGTAGTTCAATATTTCTGTAGATTCATGTGTGAAAGAAATACAATGGTAAATTGTTGGTATAACATACAAATGTTGAATGAGAATGTATGCAGATGACATGGTAGTGTTTGAAATCATATATATATGTATGATTTTAACACGTGCCGTCCTGTGATGGGACGCGAGTGACCATATTTTATTTTATTTCTCTAAATAAACTGATTGCAGGGTCTTCATACTTTATGTATTCCTCATCATAACCTCTATGATTTGAATAATGTCATTACGAAATAAAAACATTGATCAATATCTACTAAAATCATTATTTAGTATTAACACTTGCCTTACTGTGCTAAAAAATCCCGCCAGCTACATTGTTGGAAGTGTACAGTTAAAAATGTATAATATGTTTTAAATAAAAATTATGCAAAATCTTCTAGATTATTTTTTTTAATTAGCTATAAAAATCATTTTACTATGTACGAGGCATATCCAGAAAGTACGTAGTAAATTTAAACAAAAAAAATACGTGGTTACCATAGTACATATGTAAGCTATTTTTCGACATAGTCGCCATTCCTTTCAATGCAGGTGGTGAAGCGGGGTATCAACATTTTGATGCCTTCCTCGAAGTAGTTTCCCGCCAACCCCTCCGTCCACTTCTCCACCTCCTCCTTTACCTCCTCGTCGGTTGAAAACCTTTTTCCACCCATGTGCAGCTTCAGGGAGGTAAAGAGATAGTAATCTGAAGGTGCTAGGTCAGGAGAATGCGTGGGATGGTTCAGGACATCCCATTTAAACGAGGCGAGCAGTTCCTTCGTGGCGTTTGCCGTGTGCGGTCTGGCATTGTCGTGCAGCAGGCAGACTCCCTTTGTCAGCATGCCTCTCCTCTTGTTCTGAATCGCCCTCCGCAATTTTTTTAGGGTCTCACAGTATCTTACAGAGTTGATGGTCTCCCCTTGAGGCATATATTCAATTAAAATTATGCCTTCACAGTCCCAAAACACGGATGCCATGATTTTCTTGGCTGAAATTGTGGTTTTGAACTTTTTGGCGGAGGGTGAAGAGGTGTGACGCCACTGTTGAGACTGCCTTTTGGTTTCAGGCTTGTAGTGTGCAACCCAAGTTTCATATCCAGTAACGATGGAGCGGAGAAATTCATCTCCATGGAGTTTGCAGCGCCTCAAAAACTCTTGCCCGGCCTCCACGCGATTCAACTTGTGTCGGTCTGTCAGCTGTTTTGGGACCCACCTCGCGGACAGTTTCCGATATCCGAGGGTTTCTGTGATGGTTTCGTGTAGTAGAGATCTGGAGATTTGCGGAAACATCGCAGAAAATTCATCCACAGTCAATCTGCGATCGTCACAGAGCGCATTTTCGATTTTTTCCACAATTTCGTCAGTCACAATTGAAGGTCTTCCGCTCCTCTGATCATCATGCACAGACGTACGACCGTTTTTAAACTCGCGACACCACTTGTACACACTCGTACGATTCATAGCTTTATCACCATATGCAGTTTTCACCTCATTATAAACCTCAACCGGAGGTTTTCCATTCCAAACGAGATAACGGATGACGCCGCGTATTTCGCACTTGGCGGGAGATTGGATTGACATTTTTCACGAAACGTGTTGTCGCGTCGACACTTCTCAACGTACTGACCTCGAACCGGTCTCGTTGCGGAGGGGAAGGGTCAGGCTACACGGAAGTGTAGCCAACATGTTGAAAATAAAATCCATCCGGTCGTGAGAGCCTCAGTACACTTACTTTCTGGATACGCCTCGTATATATGTGTGTGTATATGTGTATATGTGTATGTGTGTGTGTGTGTGTGTGTGTGTGTGTGTGTGTGTGTGTGTGTGTATGTGTGTATGTATGTATGTATGTACGTACGTACGTACATACGTACGTACGTACGTACATACAGACATACATACATACATACATACATACATATATATATATATATATATATATATATATATATATATATATATATATATATATATATATATATATATATATATATATATATATATATATATATATATATATGTATATGTATATGTATATGTATATGTATATGTATATGTATATGTATATGTATATGTATATGTATATGTATATGTATATGTATATGTATATGTATATGTATATGTATATGTATATGTATATGTATATGTATATGTATATGTATATGTATATGTATATGTATATGTATATGTATATGTATATGTATATGTATATGTATATGTATATGTATATGTATATGTATATGTATATGTATATGTATATGTATATGTATATGTATATGTATATGTATATGTATATGTATATGTATATGTATATGTATATGTATATGTATATGTATATGTATATGTATATGTATATGTATATGTATATGTATATGTATATGTATATGTATATGTATATGTATATGTATATGTATATGTATATGTATATGTATATGTATATGTATATGTATATGTATATGTATATGTATATGTATATGTATATGTATATGTATATGGATATGGATATGGATATGGATATGGATATGGATATGGATATGGATATGGATATGGATATGGATATGTATATGTATATGTATATGTATATGTATATGTATATATATATATATATATATATATATATATATATATATATATATATATATATATATATATATATATATATATATATATATATATATATATATATATATATATATATATATATATATATATATATATATATATTTATATATATGTTGCAGGCCAAACGCGAATTCAGGACAAACTATTTTGGCCTAGGCCAAACTAGTTCTTATGAAGCGTGATCGGACAAACTATTTGGCCTAGGCCGAACTAGTTTGTCCGAAGCGTGTTAGGATCAAGTAGTTTGGCCTAGGAAATATTACATGTCATTTAGGACAAAACGGTTTGTTCTAGGCCAAATTAGTTAAGACTAGGACAAAATTTCATTAATTTCCTTTATTTTTAAAGTTTATTTAACATTTATTTATGAGATAAACTGACAAAAAGAAAATTTATTTTTGTGATTATAACATATATATTAGTTATTCAGTTTTGTTTTTATTCAAAGATAAATAGACTATTAACTCCACCGGTGTCCAAAAATAACTTTTAAAAAGAATAAAACGTAATTAAAACAATAGCTTCTAACAATGGATACTCCCCAAATATAATAAACAAAATTGTATCGAAAAAGCAGAAAAAATGTTTGTAAATAAATATTTGTGTCCGCAAATTAATCAACTATAACATAAACAATGGCACCGAATAATAGCATTCGGAGCCATAGAGGAGTGCGGGTCTGACAATCGTTTGGTATACTTTTCCTTTTAACTTCACTGGCATTTTCGGATCACATAGAACTCCCGTCATTGATCTAAATTTCAGAATACAATACTTTTCTCTAAAGTCATTACCTAAGAGACAGTTAACCGTACTGGATTGATTTGTGTCCTTACTGATCTAATGTTATAGAAGATATTAGAATAAGATTGGATATTTATCATTCTATGAAAATATGAAAGAAGCAAAATCACCCTTTAATTACAGTCATATTGAAAAAATGCTCAAATCAATTTTTTTTATTAATCCATGATTTGTTGGTACTTGGGATTATTTATGCATCTGAATTACATTGATGAAATTCTCAAATCTTTCATGTTAGAAGAAGAAATTAAGTAAACATGTTGTTTATTTCATTTCATATAAACAAATCATCAGTAAAATATTTTTATAGTCATAAAAAATATTTTGATGAATGTTTATTTTTAGATATACAATACAGGTAGGCTGAAAAATTTGCAACACAGAAAAAAAAATCTTGAGTGGGAAACATTTTATTTATATGAACCTGAATGCACTTTTCCCAGTGAATGTTTTAAAGCCTATATGCCAGGTTTATAGGATTCATCAAAATTATCAAAATACTACTCTACAGCCGCTACGATAGCATTCTTTGAGTCAATTTTTTCCGACCGAGATGTTTTTTAAGGTTAAGAAGTCATGATGGAAATCTGAGTGTCTTGTAAGGTGAATAAGATGGATAGTTTATCAATTGGAAACCAGTAGCATACAGAGCAGCCATTATACATTTTACACATATATTGACAAAACTGTCTTAATGTTCTTCAGAGACAGTGAACCGCTGTCTGGAATTACTGCAGTTGATGACCTTTCAATATGTTGAATCTTTAACATCCTGCTGCCCTCCACATTTAACAATAAGAATTGAGAATAGCTAGTTCTTATTTTTTCTAGACTACGAATTTTTCAGCCTTCCCTCGTATGCAATGTTTATCACTAAGTATTATCATTAATGTTTTGTTTGAGTTGACCTTCATTGAACTTTTTTATATGTAAAGGTAATGAAATTATGGATAATCAAATAACTTCTTTTTATTTAATGTACTCGTATGATGTTGAATTTAAGTCAACATTTCCTTTTGTTTTTAGATTGCTTGGAGAATTGTTCAATTTAGTAGTGATGGAGCTTGTTGCTCTGACACTTATCATTGTTAACCTAAACGATACGATACGAGTATATACTCGTATTTTAATTGTTGACTTTTGCTTTGACATGTTAGTTTAGCTAAGGGACTGGCAACCTTTTACAATGTATTTGTAATTTTTTATAGGAATTTCTAAAAAGATGTCATTAATCATTATAAACCAGGGCTGTGGAGTCGGATGAAAATTTACCGACTCCGACTCCGGCTTTATTTTATACTCCGACTCCGACTCCAACTCCGACTCCAACTCTTGACTCTGACTTCAATTTTTATTTTATTTTATAATTTACTGCGTCTACCTAATGTATTTATATTGACTTATTAATAATGGATACAGGTATAAATAAAAAATTAATTATATTCGTACACAAATGAAACAATTTAATAAAAAAAATTATAAACACTACGCATTAAGCAACATCTTCACACAAAAATAATATTAAAAATATATATTAATATTTAAAAATAGAATTAAATAACACTTTTAAAATAATTAGAAAAACAACACAGGTAGGCATTAAAAAAAATAAGAAAACACTTTAAAATAAAAAGGTTGCTTCATTTGTTTTCATACGTTAACTAAATCTTATTAATATTGTTTATTATTATTTTGATTCAATATTGAATAGAACACAAGATAAGATTTTTGAAAGTAAATATACTTTATATAAATCTTATTCCCTATTCGTGGTCTAAATGGAATTAGATCTCAAAAAAAGAATTGCTTCTATTAAGTCAGGATTTATGGAAGCTCTTAACTTGTGTAGGTAGTAAGTGGTAAGGCCGTGACGGTCAGCGCTGAGTCTTGAATAATTTCAGGATATCGCAGTATTGCTGTTTTTATATCGATTATAAAAGTCTGCATAGTATCAGGCATGAAACAATGAGAGGTTAACTGTTTAACACATACCGTAACGTTATTCATTAAAGAAAATGTTAAAATAATTAAACGGAGTCGGAGTCGGTCAATTTTATCCGACTCCGCCTAAAATGTTCCGACTCCACGACTCCGGCTCCGACTCCGACTCCACAGCCCTGTAGTAAACTGATAAATGTTATTATTTAACTACAAGAATTAGGTAGATTTATGAAATGGAAAGAAAACATCTTTCTAATAATACTGTTCATATAAAGTATGTTGATTGGAATTGACAGATGACTTAGAAAATTATTTTTAGAATCACAGTTTTAGCAAAATTATGCACCAAAGATTTATTTATTTTATTTATTATTTATTTATTTATTATTACACATGACAAGAAATATACACAATTTGCGAAAAAACAACAGGTAATTTGATTTGGACATACAATTTTAATGGATCTGGGTTTGTTGCCTTTAATTTGTCGTATCCCCAGTAAACTAGGCTTTTGCCTGTATCTCACTAAGATATAATGATGTTTTATCAAAAAAGTTAAATCTTTCTAATGTTGCTTTAAAAATATTTTTTTGTGATTCATGTGTCCATGATAAACAAGTTGATTTTTAATTTGATTTTGTTAGATAATTTTAAGTAATGTGTATTTATTAGAAAAGCTACAGGTTGTCAACCCCTAGTTTGGTTCTTTGATACATGTATTGAATGCCTTAGAGATATTATCTACTTAGCTATTGTTCATAGTAACTTTGTTAATAATGTATGTGTGTTTTATAAAGCAATTATCTTTAGCCATATGTACTGATTTTTTAAATCGATATTTAAGCTAATTTAGTTTTTGTCTTTTTCGTTTTCTTAGTTTTATTTCCAATATTTTGTACATTATACAGGCTCTAAAAGTGACCATTCCAAATCTCAGAAGGACGGGAAGCGTGACAAGTTGAAGAGTTTAAGCTGTGTAGGCATCTCGGACAAAGGTACCCCCCGCCCCGCGTGTCAGCTAAAACAGATCCCCTCTTCCGAATGTGATCAAAAGAAATATTCCAGATTTGCCACTCGACTCAATTCTTAGAGGTTTTTTTATCACCATGTTATCAAGACTGACTCAGTTCATTTTTTTAACTAAATGTAAGTTCCAAAAAACTTTAATATAATTTAAAGGCTGATTGAAAGATTAATTTCAACTCTCATTTATTTTAAAATTATTTGTAGCTTCAACCGTAATATCTGAATTTGTTTACATGATTCTAAATTCTTGGATTTTTTTTAATTTTGCAAATGAAAAACTCTTTTCTAAGAATTGCATTGTAAACCAACTAAAGCTTAAAGTGAAATCTTTTTGTCTTCCAATCATAATAAAAGGGTCCAGTGTGTTAATGTCAAGACGAAATTCTATCTTATTTTGTTTTACTTAAAGCTTAAAGAGTTTTCTTGATTTCTTTTGAAAACATTCCGTTCTAACTCTTCCCATGAAAAGTACAACTCAATGCACAAACACGTAAGATAATATTTTTGTGCCTCCAGTGAAAATAATATAATTCAGAAAGTAATATGCGCAACTCAAATTGTTTTGAATGCAACATTAACAACAAAAACATTTTACTATTAACATAAAAGGATTAATAGTGAATTGATTCCACTATATTCCATCAATGCTGAGTAAAGTATAAAAAAAAATTATGAAAATTACAATTGATCTTATTTTTCACTAGGGGAACAAATGGATTATGAAAAAACTGACCATTAATATTTAGTTAAGAATTGGACTTCTAATGTGTGATATACTAATCAATTTCTAGAGAAATACTAATATTTGACTAACATCTTTTTTAAAATGCTCAATAATAATGTTTGTAATCCTAAAAAAACAAAGATTAAGAACACGCACTGTTTTTTTTGCACTGGTTATTACCATTAACACTAACATTTGATCTAATTATCTAAAAAATGTGATGTTTGATATTCGAAATTCATTTTTACATATTTGGCATAAACAGTATTTGTTTGGTGACGTTTTTGAAGAAATTAACGGTTTTTGACATCCAAAATTCAAAAGCAATACTCGTATCTATTGAATATTGAAGGGTTTTTGATTTGTTTTCATTTATTAGAATATAAAATAATTGAAATACAGAATACTCCTATAAGATATAAATTAAAAAATCATTGAAGTTAACATTGTTTAACTTCTATGATTTTTTATTTTAATTTGTATCTTATACTTGTATTCTGTATGTAAAATTAGGGAAAATGTTCCAATGAAATTCATACCTGAGAAAAAATGGTCCAACGATTTGCACTTTCATAAGTTACTTGAATTGTGACTTTTTGACTAGACAAATTCTATATCAACTAATAAAACTTACATTTTATAGATTTGTAAAATGTTATTTAATAAGTGATTTAGATTTTGCTCTTTAAAACTAAGATTTTGGGTTTAGTGAGATTTTAAAGAAATTAACCGAAAAATGTAAAGAATAAATCATTCACTTTTCATGCAGTTCC
The DNA here is from genome assembly GCA_949825065.1 of Odontocerum albicorne. Lineage (NCBI taxonomy): Eukaryota > Metazoa > Arthropoda > Insecta > Trichoptera > Odontoceridae > Odontocerum > Odontocerum albicorne. The sequence goes on along the minus strand of OX463843.1, from coordinate 38,565,130 downwards.
TATTGGTTCTTTCTGTTGATGCAATCCATTTTTATTACAAAGCTTTTATGCTATATAGATTGCCGTCAATTCTTGCATTTATTAGTTTAACTCTTTATAAGTACGATCCACATGCCTCCTTATAGATTTGTTTTGTTCGTTTGTAACACTAAACGGTACAACAGCTAATCAAGTGTTTAGCTGAAAACCTAAAGATCCTATAAAAGTGAATTTAAAGAATTTTTGCATGATTGTATACTTACTCCTACCATGTATTACCAGTGTATTTTAAAGTGTGATTCATGCTTAAGATTTAAATAGTTAACATGAAGCCCTTCCAGCAGCAACAGGATGTTCATTGATTCAAGAACAAATTACACTGATTCCTTTAAGACATTTCATATGCTGTCTTATTTTAGATTTCTCATTTCCTTTTTAGGAATAAATTTCAACAACATGATACACCTGGTAAACTGTAACTGTTCTGAACAATTCTATCTTTCCCTTGTTGCCCTCATTGATGAGCAACCTCTTCCTGGCACACTTCCCAGAACAATAATTTTCTCCAAACTTTCAGGAGCCCTTTGCTGTGCATGATCAAAAAATTGTAGGATGCCTTTCAGACAGAGTTTTCTTTAATGCTCAGCTCCTGCAGTGTACACATTTAGTCTGTATTGAGTCTATCACACCCCAAGAAATCTTTGACCACCTTTTGGCTACTTAATATTTGTTTTAGAAATAACTAAAATATTTTCTATTGATTAAGTTATTCATAGTATTTACGAGGGTGGTCCCAGAAGTACCCGATCTGACGTATAGATGGCGGTTGTTGCTTTAAAAAATTACTATGGTAGAAAGTTCTAAACTTATAAAGCTTAAGTTTCAAGTTTTAAGACGCTACGTTGTTTAGTATTTGTTTGGCAGCCATCAATAGTGAACGCTCTCAGTGAATTTGTAAACATGGAAAAAATTGGTCATTGTTATGAGATACAATACTTTAATTTGAAAGGTCTAAGTCCAACCAATATCAAAGCCGAGCTAGATTCTACTCTGGGGGAGTCTGCTCCTTCGTTTACAACAGTAAAATATTTGGTGGCAGAGTTTAAACGAGGCCGTACGAGCTGCCAAGATGAACATCGCAGTGGTCGACCAAATGAGGTGACCACGCCAGAAATGGTAAAGAAAATCCACAAAATGGTATCGGATGACCGTCGATTGAAAGTGCGCGAGCTAGCAGACATGGTAGGCATTTAAAAGTGCTGTACATTGCATATTGACTGAAAATTGGGTGCCGCGTTTGCTCACAATGGAACAAAAACAGCGTTGCGAGGATGTTTCAATCGAGTGTTTGGCGATGTTTCACAGCAATAAAGCCAAGTTTTTGCGTCGATTCATAACCATGGAAGAAACATGGGTCCATCGCTTCACACCTGAGACGAAGGAACAGTCAAAACAATGGACTGAAAGAGGAGAATTGGCTCCAAAAAAGGCGAAGACAGTTCCATCTGCAGGCAAGGTCATGGCGTCAGTTTTTTGGGATGCGCGTGGGATAATTTTCATTGATTATCTTCAAAAAGGAAAAACAATCAACAGCGAGTATTATACGAACTTATTGCAGCGTTTGAGTGATGAAATCAAGAAAAAACGGCCACATTTGGCGAAAAAGAAAGTGTTGTTTCATCAAGACAATGCACCAGTTCACACATCCGTTATCGCGGTGGCCAAAATCAATGAATTAAAGTTCGAATTGCTTCCTCATGCACCCTATTCGCCATATTTAGCCCCCTCGGGTTATTTTCTTTTTCCAAACTTGAAAAAATGGCTCGGTGGTAAAAGATTTGCCAACAATGAAGAGGTGGAATCTGCGGTTGATGGCTATTTTGAGGCGCTCGACGGTTCTCACTATAAATAGGGTATCGAAGCTATTGAACATCGCTGGGAAAAGTGTGCCGAGCTGAAAGGAGACTATGTTGAGAAATAAAAATATTTTTTCCCAAATTTTTTGTTTTCTTTGTTAGGTCGGGTACTTTTGGGACTACCCTCGTAGTTACCATGATTATCTCAAAATAAGAAATATGACTTGAGAAATATTCAAGTTGTAATTTTATTAAATAAATCATTCTTCTAATATGTATTTCATTTTACTAAATTGAGCATTGTCTTACACTTATTTCTTAAAATATGATTTATGTGTTTTCTATGAGTGCTTTGTGTTTGATTCCCAATGAAGATCTAACACAAATCCCTATATTTCATAACTTCATTATTATTTTTTTCAAATATAGACCTTTTTACATATTATTGGTTCATTTTCGTCTGTTGCCCCTAATTTTGGCGGCATGGAACAGCTCCTCACATGTCTGGATATTTCCGAATATTACATAATCAGGACAGGCACTTTCTACCGATTCTGCATTAACCCTCAATTTTTCCCTCAATATTAATTTTAGGAAGTCTTATTTTTCCTCCTCTCAGTATAGGCAATATACCTAGATAGGCATTTTATAGTTTTAAGAGCTCTCGTTCTACACCTGCTCGGTGGAATACTTCAGTGTTTGAGATATGATGAAACCAAGAAATTTAGAACATTCTCCGATAAATCCATATTTCGAAAGCTTTCAATTTATTTAGCATTCTTGTCTTTGTGGTTCATGTCTCAATATATAAAGTAGAATAGATTCTATATAGCACTTAACCATGCGTTGCCGAAATTTTGGTTGATTGTAAAATAGAAATACTCGTAAATCTACTACATTGTATTGTGCACAATGAAAGTACAATATAATACAAAAGTGAGTGGAGGATATAGTTAAAAATACAAAAAAAAATTATACATGAACCAAGTGAAAGATATTTTAAAAGAAGCTATTATAAGGAGTTTCAGAAATCGAAATAAAAATATAAGGCGTGTAGACGAACTGGGCTGTTCACATCTACATATATAAAGGTCTGACTCTCGACCATCTGTTTGCCCTACAGGAAACAGGTTCAATGGCTTATATATAACACATCGATCAATAAGTCCCGGGACATTTGTTTGCCAAAATTCTTCTTTATTCATCAACATAGTCTCCTTCAAGAGCGATACATTCATTCCAACGCTTTCCTAACTTTTCTATGCCAGCCGTGTAGAACGATTTATCTTTGGTTTCAAAATAGGCGTTAGTTTCGGCAATCACTTCTTCATTGGAGCCAAATCTCTTTCCCTGGAGCATCTTTTTGAGGTCGGCGACAGCCAATAGTCGCTTGGGGCCAAATCTGGAGAATACGGTGGGTGCGGAAGCAATTCGAAGTTCAACTCATGCAATTTGGCCATCGTTACCATCGACTTGTGACACGGTTCATTGTCCTGATGAAAGAGAACTTTTTTCTTCTTCAAACGCTCAATTTTTCATCAATTTTGCAATCATTGGCCTTCAAACGCTCCAATAACGCTATGTAATATTCGCTATTGATGGTTTTTCCCTTTTCAAGGTGATCCCAAAATACGGAGGCCAAAACCTTCCCGGCCGACTAGTTTTTGGTCGCTTCGGACGACTTTCACCGGCTGCTCTCCACTGCCTATTTGATTCCGGAGTATAGTGGTGGATCCAAGTTTCATCCATTATCACATACCACACAAAAACTCCTGTTTATTTCGCGTAAACAGTGCCAAACAGAGCTCTGAATCATCTATGCGTTGTTGTTTCTGTTCCATTGTAAAAAGCTTTTTCATGACCAAACGTTCATGCAAAATAGTGTAAACACTACCAAATGATATCTTTAGGATGTCAGATATCTCACGCAACTTTACTTTGCGATTTTCCATCATGATTTTGAGGGTTTTTATTATGTTTTCTGGTGTAACAGCCTCATTTGGACGACCAGAGCATTAAGCATCCTTTGGTGTCTGTACAACCGCGTTTGAAATCAGCATACCACCTACAAGTGGTTGTTTTCGACGGAGCAGAGCCCGGATAACACTTTTCAAGCCATAGCTGACTTTTAACGGTATTTTTTCCCATTAAAAAGCAATGTTTTATCAACACACGAAATTCGGTTTTTTCCATTGTTTTGAAAATAGCAAAAGTAGCATCACTCAAACCACTGTAACTTAATGACACAATGTCGGAATGTCATGAAAGTTTGACACGTAACTTCTAAAAGTTGGTACTTACTGAGAATGGTATGGATTTGTTATTAGAGGCGCCATCTGTTGGTTAGTCCCGGGATTTATTGATCGATGTGTTATATGTATACCTTGAAAAACATCTTTATGTTTTTCACAGTATACATATTACTTACATTTACGCTAACTGCTATAATCTGTTTTCATGTTTAATGCGTACAAATTTTGAATACATCCTATGATTTGAATACATTTTAACTTTGATCACATCGATTTTGTTCAGATTATGGAATTATTGTTTCATTATAACAAAAAGATAAAAACATTTTATTAATCAAAGGTATGATTTGAATTATTCTTTAATCGCATGTTTCATATTAGTTAAAGTAGTGTAGAAAGTAAACCTTGTAGTTTTGACTAATTTGTATTGTGTATTTAATGCGTTTGTGTTTTGTAAATTTACTTAGTAACATAGTATGTATCTACTTACATCTTATCCTAGAACATAATGCATAATCATTCCTTCAGTTTTTAACAGTATAATATTTATTTGTGGCAAAATGTTATTCACTATTCTCTATAGATAAGAAGTATTTCAATTTATTTGATTCCAAATTATTTATTGAATAAACATATGATTTTGTTTTAAGGTAAAGGTTTTAAAATTTTGTCAAAATAAATGAAATAAATAGATAAAAAGTTATACTATATTTTCTCCATTGAGGAAGAAGTGACATAAGAAATAAAAAAGAACTGCAAATTTCAAAGTATATTTTTTACGTTTACAATTCACAAAGAAAGTTAATAAAGGTATACATGAAAGCATTTTTATATTTCTTTATTAACTGAAATTTATGATATAGTGACATTGATAAAATTAATAAATTCACATGTTTCATTACGCATATTTTATTTAAGTTGACAATGATTTGAAATTAAATGAATAACTACGTTCAGCATTGAAACTATGCAAAACCATATACATCCTCTCAGTATGTTCTGTAATGAAATGTTTTATTCCTAGTATTGCAGAATATATTTTTTATTGACAAGATACTTGAATGGCAGAATCAAACATAATTAAATTAACAGAAACAGTTACGTGGAGAACTACAATATTTTTTCTTAATTATTAATGAAGTTTGTGATATTTAAAACAAAAAAATATACTTTGAATTTCTTAACATCTTCACCTTAGCTGCACAAGAGATAGACACAGGTATGCTAGATAAAATAAACTATCAAATTACATAATTTATCGCACTAATCCAAATTAACACTACTCTTTCTTGAATAATAAAATTACGAGATAAGTCTGCCATTCAACCATTTTTATTAATTTAAAATACATTAAGATATGAGGTTTTTATGATTCTAAGCTGAAAACATCCTCGATAATCTAAAGTTTACTTTATCATACGCGTATGGATATTTTTGTGAAATGTTTGATTTCACCCTTCATTTATTTAAATGAAGTATAGCTCTTTATTCTCATTTGAGGATCTCATCCAAGTTAAGTACTGTCATCTTGGAAGGTTATAATATTATTTGATCCTTCGATTTTAATATTTTATTTATTTATATTCTGCTTTTTAACCAAGTGTTAAGTTTTCTACTGGTTTCTATCATTTAGCAGCATAAATAAACAGAATCATTGTGTACTTGGGAAGTATGCAAGTAATTTGCATTAATACCGGAAGTATGCAAGTACAGGGTGTTTTTTTTAAGTGGTAAGGATTTTAGATTCCTATATCTATTGGTAGGGGCGCCAGTTCTCAAGCTGTCATTGCTATTTTTACTCAGTAACGTTTGACAATTCATCATAAATATATATATACTGCAACAACGCTACGATATTATTGTGGCGTACTTTGAAAATCATCAGCGTTCAATTGTCCAAACTCAAAGAGCACTTCGAAATGTTTTTGGCTTACATAATCGACCATCTGAGACAGCGATTCGTCATATAGTGAATAAATTTCGAACACAATGCACTTTGATGGATGTTGTGCCTCTTTACCGACAAAGAAGGGTGTGTACAGAAGAAGCTATTGCGTCCGTTGAAGATAGTATTGAAGAAGATCCAAATTTGTCTATTCGCCGCCGTGCACGATGAAGTTGCCCTCTATCCGTCTACGGTTTGGACAGTTTTACGGAAAGATCTTGGTCTAAAAGCCTTAGTTAGTCCAAGATTTAGTTAGTCCAAGAATTAAAGCCAAGGAATTTTCGTTCTCGCCGAGAATTTGGTGTATGAGCCAAAAATTGAAAACTGCAAGATGATCCGCTGTTTCACCGGAAAATTTTTGTTTAGTGATGAGGAGCATTTTTGGATCAATGGATATGATAATAAACAGAATTGCTGCATTTGGAACGAGGAGAATCCACATGAGGTTATCGAACAGCCATTACATCCACAAAAATGTACTGTTTGGTGTGCTTTATGGGCTGACGGAACCATTGGAAGCTAGCCAGAACATTACAGTCAATGGCAATCGCTATAGAGCCATGACTACAGACTTTTTCATTCCCCAATTGAATTACATGGATGTGGAGGAAATGTGGTTTCAGCAGGATGGCGTTACATCCCACACAGCAACTATCACAATCGATTTACTGAAAGAAATTTTTGACAACATAATTTCACAAAATGGACCTGTTAATTGGCCACCAAGAAAGATCCTGCGATTTAACACCCTTAGATTATTTCCTTTAGGGATACGTAAAGTCGCTAGTCTATGCTTATACCAGGTGTGTACATATGAAACCGGAATTTGCTCATAGATGGCTCTAGTTGTCAATGTAGTGACTGTCAAACCGCGACATTGGCGCTTTTTTTTTGTGTTTACATTTGTCGAAGATTTTTAACTCATAACAATGCAAGTTTAATACAACTACATAAGTTTTCATAGCATTAAACATGTATGTTTTTGTGCCTGAAAACTACGATTTGCGGACAGCATTGATTTTCTGTTACCATTTAAATAAAACTGCTGCAGAATCGCATCGAATACTTGTCGAAGCTTACGGTGCACATGCTCTTGGTAAATCACAGTGCTTTGAGTGGTTAGTAAAATAATCAAAAGTGGCGATTTTGACGTAAGAAATGAAGAACGTGGAAGACCACCGAGAAAGTTGGAAGACGCAAAGAAGAATTGCAAGCATTGTTGGATGAGGATGATGCTCAAGCAACACAACAACTCGCGGATCAATTAAATGTGACACGAGAAGCCGTCTCCATACGTTTGAAAGCCATGGGAAAGATTCAGAAGGTGGGAAAATGGGTTCCACAAGAACTGAATGAAAACCGAAAGTCACAGCAGGAAAACTGAAAAACCACTTGCGAAATGCTGCTCGCCAGGTACAAAAGAAAATCATTTCTCCATCGAATTGTGACTGGGAATGAAAAACGGATATATTTCGAGAATCCTAAGCGTGAAAGATCATGGGTAACTCCAAGCAAACCAGCGACATCGACAGCAAGGCCAAATCATTATGGACGGATGACAATGCTAAATCTTGGCGAAACAGTTAATACTTAACGTTACAGACAACAAATGATGGATTTGAACCAAGCATTGAGTGAAAAACGGTCAGAATATCAAGAGGCAACACAAAAGGATTTTGCTTCATGATAATGCATCATCGCACGCAGCAAAACCGGTCAAGGAAACGATTGAGGCGTTTAGTTGGCAAATACTTTCGCATGCTGCTTTCTCACCAGAGTTGACTCCATCAGATTACTACTTATTTGCATCGATGAGACACGCACTTGCTGAGCAGTGCTTCACTGATTACGAAAATGGCTCGATGATTGGTTTGCCTCAAAAGAGCAAGAGGTTTTTTGGCGTGGCATCCACAAATAGCCAGAGAGATGGGAAACATGTGTAGCTAGCGATGGGCAATACTTTGAATAAAATATTTTTTACCATTTTCATACAATAAATGTGAATTTTCTATAAAAAAAATCCGGTTTCATAGGTACAGACCTGGTAAACCGGACTCGATTGAGGCATTAGAAGACAACATAAGACGAGTTATTGGCGATATACGGCCCCAAATGCTTGAAAAAGTGGTCCAAAATTGGACTGATCGGTTAAGGTACATAAGAGCCAGCCACGGTCAACATGTGAATGAAATTATCTTCAAACAATAATTGTCATTAAACAACCTATCAACCTATCAATAATTTATATGTGTTTTATTTCAAAAACAAATCCTATCACACCCAAAAAAACACCCTATAATTAGTTCATTGTCAGGAAACGTTGAGCGAGCATCACTTAAAGGCCGTATCAATATAATGCAAGTCAATTAAATAATTTCATTTGATTTATGTTTGTGGTTTTATACAACTTCTAATATACATACACCTTTAATTTCAAATGTTTATGTTGAAAATTTTTTGTATTTAATTTAAATTACAAAAAGATCGCTGTGCCATGTAATTTACTGTGAATTTTTCTAAAATAATGCACAATAACCACAGTGCGGCCATAAGTTTTATTATGAAAAAAATCATCTAAACATTAAAATTGATTGCACTGTTTTATATTCAATATTTATTTACAACATTTATAAGCGTCATTAAATGAAAAAAGTGATTCAAACAATCTCCATTTGCTTTAACAGCAGCCTCTAGATATCTCAGCATTTTACTATGGTGACATGCATGGTCTACATAAGAATCATCAGGAACACTGAGATGCTGTGAAATGTATCCATCCAAGTTGATCCACAATTTAGGACTATGTCCTCCCTCGTTAGGCCGGGACTGCGAATATCCTTGTAATAACATTGTTGCATGGTGTACGATGATCCGTAAAACAACACAACTTATGACCACCTATAAGGCGGTAACCCAACCACCTCCAGTGCCTCATTCTTATTGACTTGGTAATTAACTGCAGCTGCATCCGAAGACAAACTCTCATTCGGAAGTCTTGCATGTCTTCTATAGGCTTTCTAACAAGACAGTCCATAAAACTGACCTACCCTAATATTGAAAGTCCAAGGGTAATAATCAAACATTACCAGATAGCATGCTCTAAACGATTTAAAATAATTGAGATTGCTTACTTCGTAATATCACTTGTGGTAGGATTCAGTACATAAGCTTATATCAAATACTAAAAGTATTGATTCATTAAAATTGAAAACTAACTTAAGTTTAGTACAAAAATTGTTAAGTTAGTAAAATTTAGCGAGTTGGATCATGGTTATTTTAATTTGTTTATAAAGTTATTCATATATACGAGTATATAATAAAATAAAATTTAAATGTAAAGTTATCTCAGTGTGAGCAAAACTTAGTAAGAATTTATTTCAAATTACTGGTAAATATTCCCTTCCAAATACAAAATATGCATCTTTTTATTTTTAAACAATTTTATCTTAAATATCTCGTAAATATAAGTCTTTCATCCCTTTATTCCACTGAGTGTGTGCAATGCCACAACAGCTCAAGGTTGAAATAACACCTAATAATTAGTCACTTGTGATAAAGTGATTGAATCTGAGTTAAATCATAAATTAACTTTCACTGACTGGATTTGGGTGGTGCAGTTAGTCTGGAGCGCTGGTGCCGATTGCGAGGAAACCTGTTGTTCTACCTGCGTGCCGCTGAGCAGTGGGCGGAGCCCTTGGGGGTCATTGTGTTGGAGCACTGTTCTGTGCGCACCGTTCCAGAGGACCACTCTGGACACTGGCCGTTTCATATTGGTAATTCTATTTTTGTATATAAAATAGATTTATTAACCTTACCTTGTCATTGCTTTTTTAGGCCTAATTCTGAATCTTATTTTACCTATCGCACTTGGTTAGTGGATGGCTTCTTCCGGTCCAAATTGTTGTTGCTAGAATTTTGAGATGATTCTACAACATTTGGTTAACTCATATTTTTTTATCTATTTACAAATTAAGATAATAAGGAATCCTGTTTTATTGTATTTTCTTCCTCTTGTTTAAAACTGGTTGGTCTGTGCTTATGAGTACAGTAACTCTCTACAGTGTAGTCAACTCCCAATGAATCTTCCTTTTTTTTGGGTACTCCCAATTATCCAACATTATTCATACAGCTCATTGTGGGAAATTCTGTTAATTTTCTCTAGATGTGCATGTCAGTGATGGTGATGACTTCTTTGTCTTTCTCTGGAAACACGAGCTTCTTATTCTATCCCTTAGTTCAAAGAAATAAGTAAAATGGTTGGTTTAATTTTATGCCACTCACTTTGATCACTTCACTCAATGATGCACTTCAAGCATGCACATTGAATAAAACAAGTCAGTCAAAAAGTGGGTGAAATAAAAATAAATAAACCATTTTATTCTTCTTATTGTGTCAATGTTGTTTACCGCATATACAGAGAGTCGACCCATCATGTAATATTCCCCATATTGACATGTTGTCCTTGGATCACTACATTCCTGTTCAGAGCCTATTAAGAGATTTCCAAGTCCTCAAGGACAGTTCTTCCAACAATAATTTTTTTTTCTGTGTATTATAGAGTTCTACCAGGAATTATTAGTCGATAAGTAATCAATAACCATTACGTAAGAGTTATTTAGATTTTTTCTAGACACCTTAATAATATGTCAATACAAATTTAATAATGTTTGAAATTAAAATCATTCTGGAACCCACATAATCTTTCTCAGGACAACAGAATGCTCAGTCAATCTACTAAACTACTGACACAATTTTTATGTTTTCAGTATGGGACGGGGGTATTTGTCAACAAATGGCAGCACTCACAGAAGCAGATCGAATCGGATGGTTGCAGGCTATACAACTGGCCACGTATGAGTGCATGAGATCACAGTTGCTTGCTCTGCAGGTATATGCCCATTATATCTTATTATGATGGTATTGTATTTGATTAATATTTCCAAATTATTATACTTAATTATGAATCTTATTTTTCTGAAAAATCTTGAAAAAATCCATTCACAGATGTTTTGAGTTTTAACATTTAATAACATTTTTAGAAATATTTTTGGGAAAATATTTTTTTCAATTCAAAACATATTTAATTAATTACATGAAACTAAAGGACACTTTGGAGACTGGATTGAAAGTTATAAGATTCATAATACACCCATACCTCGCTATACGGCCGCTCTTTAAACGGCATTTCGCTATAATGACCTTTTTTAATTATGGCACCTTTTCTATTTACGGCCCACAATGTTTCGTTATACGGCCAAAAAAATGCTTTAAATTGAAAAATCGCCACAATTTGCACAACTTAAAAATAAAAGGGGAAACAGCTAGTGCCGATGATGACGCAGCTAAAGACGACCTCCGTGGCCTGGTGGTAAGACACTTGTCTGCCGATCCGGAGGTTGCGGGTTCGATCCCCGCTGGAACCCAGATTTTTTAAAATAGGATTCCAGTCTGGTTAACACTTAGGACCTATAAAACATCTTTCTGGTTGGTTGGAAGAGATTGTCACATGGCAATAAACTCGCCAGGTTAAAAAAAAAAAAATATTCCAACATTTTGAAAAGAATTATTGAAAGAGGTGGATACCGACCTGAACAAGTTTTCAATGTATGGTAGACGAGACAGGACTCTATTGGAAGCGAATGCCTGAAAGAACTTGCATTTTAAAATATGAAAAGTCTGCATCTGAATATAAGGTGTCAAAATAACGATTAACTTTGCTCCTTGGTGCTAATGCTGCAGGGGATTTTAAGCTAAAACCACTTTTGGTATATCTTTCCGAAAATCCAAGGTGTTTTAAAGGGCTGAACAAGAAACAATTGCCCGTCATTTGGAGATCCAACAAGAAAGGTTGGATGACTAAGATTCTCTTTGAAGACTGGTTTAAAAATACTTTTGCCCAGAAGTAAAAAAAATATTTGAAGGACAATAACTTGAGCAACAAGGCTTCGCTCATTTTGGATAATGCTCCAGGGCATCCGGTTAATTTATCTGAATTATCTGAAGAGGTGGAGATTGAGTATCTTCTCAAAAATACAACAGCTCTGATCCAGCCAATGAATCATGGTGCAATAGCCACTTTTAAGGCTTATTATTTACGCAGAACTTTTCTTAACCTTATTCACGAAACCGATAGTGAATCTTCGATAAAACAGTTTTGGAAAAACTACAGCATCAGAGATGCCGTAGACAACATTAGTGAATCGTGGAAGGAATTAAAATCAACCAGAATGAACCATGTTTGGAAAAAATATGGCCAGAATGCATAAAAACTAATGAGCCTAAAGTTAATTCTCTTTCTGAAATTCGACAAATCATATTAAACTAAAAAGCAATCTCGGTTTTGAGGATTTGGAAGAAGGTGATTTGATTGATGTTCTAGATGCTGACAGAGAACCTCTTTCAAATGAGGAACTGATCCAGTTAGAAACAGAACGAGCACTTGATGAGGAGCCAGAGCCTGCTATATGCCAACAGCTAACAGCAAAAAACTTGTCGAATGCGCTTTCTTATTTCGAGCAGGGAATGAACATCCTTCTTCAAAATGATCCCGACGAAGAACGCAGCGCTAAAGTGTCTCGAGGAGTAAACTCAGCCATTACTCGTACCTGTTACAAAACACTGCAAGGTGAAGCAGACAACGTTGGATCAATATTTTAAACTGGGTCCAGCAATCCACAACAGCGGAAAGTGATGATACTCGTAGTAGCATATTATATGGTAGCTTACTGATTCTTCATGTTAATTTTCGGCATCAGATTAAAACAGTTTTTAAACATTTTATTTTATGTTTTTTATTATATGTACGAGGCATATCCAGAAAGTAAGTGTACTGAATTTTTGTAGGTTACAATTTTTTTTATTTAAACAAAAAAATTACGTAGTTACCGTAGTACATATGTAAGCTATTTTTCGACATAGTCGCCATTCCTTTCAATGCAGGTGGGGAAGCGGGGTATCAACTTTTTTATGCCTTCCTCGAAGTAGTTTCCCGCCAACCCCTCCGTCATCTTCTCCACCTCCTCCTTTACCTCCTCGTCGGTTGAAAACCTTTTTCCACCCATGTGCAGCTTCAGGGAGGTAAAGAGATAGTAATCTGAAGGTCAGGGGAATGCGCGGGATGGTTCAGGACATCCCATTTAAACGAGGCGAGCAGTTCCTTCGTGGCGTTGGCCGTGTGCGGTCTGGCATTGTCGTGCAGCAGGCAGACTCCCTTTGTCAGCATGCCTCTCCTCTTGTTCTGAATCGCCCTCCGCAATTTTTTTAGGGTCTCACAGTATCTTGCAGAGTTGATGGTCTCCCCTTGAGGCATATATTCAATTAAAATGATGCCTTGACAGTCCCAAAACACGGATGCCATGATTTTCTTGGCTGAAATTGTGGTTTTGAACTTTTTGGCGGAGGGTGAAGAGGTGTGACGTGACCGTTTTTAAACTCGCGACACCACTTGTACACACTCGTACGATTCATAGCTTTATCGCCATATGCAGTTTTCATCTCATTTTAAACCTCAACCGGAGGTTTTCCCTTCCAAACGAGATAACGGATGACGCCGCGTATTTCGCACTTGGCGGGAGATTGGATTGACATTTTTCACGAAACGTGTTGTCGCGTCGACACTTCTCAACGTACTGACCTCGAACCGGTCTCGTTGCGGAGGGGAAGGGTCAGGCTACACGGAAGTGTAGCCAACATGTCGAAAATAAAATCCATCCGGTCGTGAGAGCCTCAGTACACTTACTTTCTGGATACGCATAGTACATATGATTTCTTTTGTTTTTTATTTTATATGTTTATTTTTTGAATTTCAGTTTTGTACTTTTATTTTTATGTGAGCATTTTAATAGGAAATAAAAAAAATAAAATGCTTTATGAACTTAAAACTATATTATTTTATATAAAATTGGAACGGATCCAATTGAATTTTTATGGGTTTGTATCAAAATAATTTATTCGTTATACGGCTTTTCGCTTTACGGCCAACTTTTCCGAAACGTATCTAGGCTGTAAAGCGAGGTATGGGTGTAACTGGCCAAAACTCAATACACAATATTATTCAAATCAAAACAAAATTCCACGTCCAAACTGCCTATATTGTCTAGTGGCAGAATCTCTTCTACCCGGGAATTACAAGCTTGACTTGATAATGTCCCGAAAAAGGGTCTCAGCCGGTTTTTTTTACATGCGGGCCTTTATTGTCAATTGAAATAAATTAGAAAATGCAAAAAATCCGCCAGGTTGTGTTATATACATATAATGAGTGTTATACAATACAAATGAGAATAAACAAATCTTCAAGTCTCTTCTTAAAATGACACTTTTCAAAAGATGATTGAATAATATTTAAAAAAAATTAATAAACATAAGACAATTTAACTTAAAAGTATTATTATTTCTCATGTTGCCTGTATATAATATTAATAATTCATAACTCATTGTTTTATAACATTTAAGTAAATGGATTTTAAAGCACTCTGAGTGGCAATGGTTCCAGAAAAAACGACAAGAAGGGTTATAGTTTTAGGATTGTAAAATTAATTGGAACTCACCGTGATAAGAAGACGACGAATTGTATTCTCTTATTTCTATAGTGGTAAACATATCCAAATTTTCCATAATTATAATCATTCCAATTTTATGATGCAATTCATCACAAATTACTTAGTAAAATGTAAAACATTTATGTAGTCATAATTTTTCAAAGATGTACATTTTCATTCACAGGATAGACTAGAGAAAAAGAGAGGAACCGATCCTGACATCGATATTAACATGTGGCGATTACAAAAAGGAATTACAATGGGTAATAATTTCTAATATGTCAAATTTTAAAAACTAAATATGTTTTATATAAAAGTGGTGTAATATTTCATTTTTTTTAACAAAAATACACCACGTGATAGACGAAACAAAAAATTAGGTATTTGATATGGGGTTCCAATTATATCACATAAAACTTGCAAAAGACAGTTTTATTAGCTTGTAATAATTTTTCCTTCAGTTTTGAAGCGAAAAGAAGTATGAGTTCTTACCAGGGTCGATCCACTGCTGGATGAAGGTCTCCCCAAGTTGACTCCAAATAGTTAGGTTTTTTGCTCGTTGATGTCATGTGATGCTGCTATGCTTCCTGATTTTATCTATCCAGCATACCTTCGATCTTCTTCTGGGCCTCTTTATGCCTCTTGGGTACCATTGGATTATTTCGGATGTCCATCGAGAGTCTGACATTCTGGCTACGTGTCCTTCCCATTGCCACTTCATTTTCTTGCACACCTTTATAACGTCTTCTACCTTTGTTGTATTGCGAATCTAGGTGTTTCGTTTACGGTCTCTTTTAGTATATCCCAACATGCAGGATGCGATCACCGTGCTCGCAACCGTGCATCCTCAAGTCTGGCTACACGTCGTTCTGCTGCTTCCTCGACATTTGGATGAACTAAAGCAGATCGATTGCACTGAAAAAGAAGAAACAAAGTTATAGCAAAAACATATAAAATTGTGAAACTTTAAAAATGAGTGAAATTGTGAAACATTAAGTTATGAGACAATGAAATTCGTCCTGAGGTCATATCAACCTGCATCTTTCCGTTCCCAATTTCCAGCAATTGATGTGAGAATATCTCAGCTGATCGATCGTTTTGCAGCTGGACACGCATTTGTCAAATATTTTCCAATAGGAGTATTGTTAAGGAAATACAGAGATAATTGGAACTAATTAAATGTTAAGCAAAGAGAGAGATTATTGGAATTAATTAAATGTTAAGGAAAGACATTGCAAACTACGCACGAATTAAATTTGGATGTGACATGTTTGGACGCGTCATTAATGAACAATAAATAGCAAGTTATTTAGGTAAATACATTACAAAAAACTAACAATAATGACAAATTAATACATATTGTTACAAATTAGCAAAAATTTTACAGTTCGTTTAAAATAAATATGACGTTTGTCAAAAATGTACATACCAACATCACGTCTCTGTGAAGCAAATGATCGCGTCACTCCAAGAGATCAATTCACTATATGATTTGAATTCAAACGAAAATCAATCAACACAACTAAATTTTACCGCTAATTGAACAGAAAAATAAAAAAATAAGTTAAAAAAACTAGATGTCAACAACGCACATTACGAAATGAAAATGGCGGATAAATTAGCGCAGATGGCGCTATACAAAAAAATTTATTTCGCGACTTCAATAAACGTATTTGAAAATTTAAAATGTATTATTAAACATTAAATTATTTAATATTTTATTTATATAGATTTAATTATTTAATATTTAATATTAATTTCGAAATGTCGAAAATGCAATGTGACATATCTGTCAAGTTTAGTTTGAGCTTGTCGCTGCAGGAGGCGCAAACGTTATTTTTTCTGATTTCTAAACTTTTTTATTTACACCGATATATAAATAAAAATATATAAACATTTCTGATTTAAATGGGTAGAGAACTTTCGTAGATTAGACATTTTCAATATACGAACATTTACATTTTTATTTATATAGATTCAAGTTTTTAGAAGCAATGTGTACTAGTTACACATCACAGGACAGGAAGGGTTAAAAAAGGTTAGGGTTAAATGTGTTAAGTGTTCAGATAAAAAATACACAGATGTTATTATTTGCTTAGCAACATAATTTATTTTAAAAATTAAAAAAAAACAATTAAAATAATCCTTGGATCCGTGAACAATGGATAAGGTGTTTTTCAGGTGGACTCTAGAGAGTTAACCATTGATTTAAAATATAATGAATTGTCGAGAATTGTTTTTGAACATGATTAATTGTTGATATCAAAACATTTGCAGATATAAATGAAGTACCATTATGCGAACTCTCCTTATCCTGTGACAACCTGCTGTGTGATGCCCATGGGCAGCCACCTTCCCCGCTCCTCATCATTCATATCAAGACAGCCAATGATTATTGGATCAAGTACTCTTCAACTGAGGTCATCGAAGTAAGTTTTAATGTCATAAAACCTTAAGTTCATGGTTTAAAGGTGTAACTGGCATAATTTATGAATGTTATAATTACGGTGAATTAAATATGACATAGTAGTCTTCACCAGTTTGCACTGACTAAACTTTACATCTGATTAGCTATTTCTGTTTATTCTTTTCTGAGGCATAAGTGATGACCTCCACACCCTAGTTGATAAGATGCCTGTCTTCCAACAGAGTTGCAGGTTCGATTTCCATTAATACTCAGATTTAAAAAAGTCTAGCTTTCACTTAAAGCTTGTTCAACATCTTTCTGAGTGATTGGAAGAGATTGCAATACATATAATAAAAGTGGAATACATACCATCACGCCATCTCCCTATCGGGGTAGGCAGAAAAAAAAGAGTGACAGATTTTCCTATTGTGACATCTTTCACATTTTCTACATTCATATACCTTCTCATGCAGCTCCTACAATTTCTCTGACTTTTTACATTTCCTTCTTTCAAAATACCTACACGGTGTAATACAACTGAAAGTGTAATATAATACAATAATATCATCTATTTCTATCTATTCATAAGTTGATAAACATAATTATGTCTCCAACTATCCATTTTAACAGTTAAAATAAGGTAGCAAAAAACCTTTCATGCCAATACACTGGAATAATCCAGTGTATCGGCGTGAATAACACAATTTTCATGGATCGTATTTTAGTCAGTTGATGGGGGGAGAATTCTATGTGTATTGAAATTCCACCATAATTTATTTTACACATTATCTTTGCATGGTTCAACGCCATTTAGGAAGTTGTCGTTATTTTCCTATAATTTTCATCCTCAATTTGAGTAGATTTGTCACTGTTTAATTTTATCTTAATTTGGCACGTGGTGTCATGACACTTGATGATTGGGAGAAATTGCTGTAGAACGAAAAATCTGCCAGATTAAAAATATATTGTTATTGCTGTTTTATTGTATACAGTACAATCTGGCAGGCTAGTTATCATGTTGCAATATCTTCCAATCAACCAGAAAGATATAAACAGGCCTTAAATGAAAACCAGACAAAAAATCTGTTTGAAGAAAATTGAATGTCGATGTGAATCGAACCAGCAACCCCTGAGTTGCAAGTCAGTTTCCAATTAGGTCACGGAGGTAATTTATTTCACATATATACAAGGAAGTGCTTAAATAAAATAAATAATGTGAATAGATCAATAATATGAAATAGAATTGATTTCAAATAATTACAGTACGAGGGTTGCTACTTAAGTTTTGAGACAGACAAGTATAAACAAATGTTTATCATTGAAAATGGCTTTATGGTTTTTCAAAATACTCTATGAAGATCAATACACTTTTGCATGCGTTTGAACCAATTTTCAAAGCACTTTTTCCACTCCGAATGAGGTAACTTCAAAACATGCGTTTTGAACGCATCAACCGCTACTTCAGTCGTCGAAAAACGTTGACCTCGCAATTTATTTTTGATGTTCGGGAATAAAAAGAAGTCGTTGGGTGCCAAATCAGGGCTGTACGGCAGATGACCCATCAATTCGATGTTTTGAGTGCTCAAAAACTCACTTGTTTGAGTCGATGTGTGAGAGCTTGCATTGTCGTGGTGGAGAATGATCCGCCTTTGGCGGTTGGTTTTCCTCATTTCTCCGAACCTTTCTGGCAAACAAATGGTGGTGTACCATTCAGAATTGACCGTACGACGTTCCACTAAAGGCACTGTTGCGACATGACCATTTATACCGAAGAAACAAGCCACCATTCGCTTCGAAGTGCTTCGTGCGCGAACAACTTTTGTTGGATTTGGCTCGTCTTGAAAGACCCACACAGTCGACTGCTGTTAAGTTTCTGGCTCATATGCATAGATCTATGATTCGTCACCTGTCACAATCATATAGACGTCTTTTGAAGCATAGCGATCAAATTATTTCAACATTCTTTGGACCAATCGACACGAGCCTTTTTTTGAGCGATTGTCAAATTATGCGGTATCCAACGCGAACAAATCTTTTTGACGGCCAAATGTTCATGCAATATTGAATGCATGCAAGTGGAACTAATGCCCGAACATGCCTCAATCTCATGATAAGTCACATGCCGATCTTGCAATATCAGTTCATGCACAGCATCGATGTTTTCTGGCACAACAATCGATTTTGGACGATCTTCACGAAATTCGTCCTGGAGGGAACTACGACCACGATTGAATTCGGAAAACCAGCTAAACACAGTGGCCCGGGATGGTGCTTCATCACCAAAAGTCGAAGCGAGTTGATCGGCATACTGTTGTTGAGTTAGTCCACGTCGAAAATCATCGCATGAAAATGTTAACGATTTAATTCCATTTTTGGCCCAGATGTTTTTTTCAAGTCACTGTAAATAACACAAATAGCACTCGTATGACAAAACTTTCTGAGCATGTATACCATTAAAACGTCAAACTTTACGATGCTGATGTCAGATTTGACGTATCTACACTGGTGTTGCCATATCTTGAAACTTAAGTAGCAACCCTCGTATAACACTGATTTTACACGTTTTTGGCAACAAGGCTAAAATGTAAAATAAGGGAAAGTGTGAATTGTAGGAAATTATATTTTAGAACCGTACCTACATTGTTTTTTGTTTCAATGAAAATAAAGACTTAGACTGATATTCATTAATTGCTACCATATTGTGTAAACATAGATTTAATTTATTGTTTTATTGTAGGAAAGTAAGATGGGAAACGAAACTCAAAAATTTTGTTCATTCAACAATTTATTTAACAAAATATGTCTTAAGGTATTTTTTTAAATTTATCATAGACCTTACTCAGGCGATAATTATGAATTCTGGAATCCTGCAAGGATTTTAATTTAACAATAATAGAATTCTGGATAAAGCTTTTCTTTTCTGACATTTAGACGGGGACAAGAAAAAACTTGCGGTATTTTAAAAACCTGCTCGGTCTACAAAAAGTATAGATCATTAGTTGTATGATGCGTAAGAGAGTAGTAGTAATGATATACACCCCCGCTCATAAGTCTTCGTAACCCCCTAATAATTGAGTTATTCGCGTATTTATGCAATATTACGATGAAAAATTAATGTAATAAAATAATTATAACTGTTTTGCATTGTATTAACAGAAATCACGTGTGTATGGAGGCGTTTTGTTCAAAAACCGGCTTTTTACAAAACAGTCACCGTTCGGTATTCTTTGTCATTCAGAAGTCCAAGCAAGCTAATCCCTTTATTGTGTTAGATTTACAGGTAGTAGGGATAACAATTCACCATTATGTGAATTGTTTGTCTTATTTGTTCCATACACACGTGATTTCTGTTAAAAACAATGAAAAACAGCTATAATTATTTTATTATATTAATTTTTCATTGTAATATTGCATATTTTCCATATGGTAGTTTTATAATGTGGCCACCGACTTGAATATCATCATGACCAATACAAAGCAACAAGATTACGAAGTTGAGTAAGACTTCATTTTTTCAAAGTTTTTTACATTTTTTGGAAAAATGTGCAAAAAATGTGGAAATAATTTTCATTGGGTGTTGTGAATTACGGGACAATGTTGTTCTGGAGTGAAGAGATCGAAACAGGACTGATAAAATATGTATAGAGTAAATTGTGGAAAAAATTAAATCCGTTAATGTAAAATCTGGGATTGATTATAAATAGTATAGAGAATAGAATAAAATATATAAAATTAAATAACTTTGCAAACTATGGAGCATTGAAAAAAAGATAATTTTTAACTGTAATATTTTTCTTTGTAGAAAAGCAGCAATCCAATATTTTTTAGCACTGCCAGTTTCCGCGCAAGTGACGGCTTAGATGGGAACACGTCGGTGAGGGTGACAGCGTATGACGTGAGAGAGAGGGTTTCTAATACCGCTGTACCAATGGGGTCTGCGACTGTTCTTCTTAGTACTATTCAGGTATGCCAGAGGCAAAGACCACTGCATATACCAGGTCTGTAAATATGAAACCGGAATTTGCTCATAGATGGCTCTAGTTGTCAATGTAGTGACTGTTAAACCGCGTCATTGGCGCCTTTTCCTCGTGTTTACATTTGTCAAAGACTTTTAACTCACAACAATACAAGTTTAATACAACTACATATGTTTTCATAGCGTTGAACATGTCCGTTTTTGTGCCTGAAAACTACGATTTGCGGACAGCATTGATTTTCTGTTACCATTTGAAGAAAACTGCTGCAAAATCGCCTCAAATGATTGTCGAAGCTTACGATGAGCATGCTCTTGGTAAATCACAGTGCTTTGAGTGGTTTAAAAAATTCAATAGTGGCAATTTTGACATGAGAAACGAAGAACGTGGAAGACCACCGAGAAGGTTTGAAGACGCCGAATTGCAAGCATTGTCGGATGAGGATAATGCTCAAATACAACAACAACTCACGGATCAATTAAATGTGACACGAGAAGCCGTCTCCATACGTTTGAAAGCTACGGGTAAGATCCAGAAGGTAGGAAAATGGGTTCCACATGAACTGAATGAAAGACAGCAGGAAAACCGAAAAACCAGTTGCGAAATGCTGCTCGCCAGGTACAAAAGAAAATCATTTCTCCATCGAATTGTGACTGGTGATGTAAAATGGATATATTTCGAGAATCCTAAGCGTAAAAGATCATGGGTAACTCCAAGCAAACCAGCGACATCGACTGCAAGGCCAAATCGCTTTGGACGGAAGAAAATGCTCTGTGTTTGGTGAGATCAGAAGGGTGTTATCTATTATGAGCTGTTAATACTGAACGCTACCGACAACAAATGATGGATTTGAACCGAGCATTGCGTGAAAAACTACCAGAATATCAAAAGAGGCAACACAAAGGGATTTTGCTTTGAATAAAATATTTTTGAATAAATACTTTGAAGAAAATATTTTTTACCATTTTCATACAATAAATGTGTATTTTCTATATAAAAATTCCGGTTTGATATTTACGAACCTGATATATTCTACCAAAATTCGACCATGTTATCACATATGGTACGTTTTATTATACAAAGAAGACATTCTTTGTAGTTTGTCTTCCTTTGGTAGCTTTTGTTATGGCTTTCTTACCAAATGTGTTTTGTTCATATGCAGATGTTTTTTAACAATTTTTTTCCTTTCAACCATGTAATTTTTCTTCGTATAATTTAATTCCTTAAAGATTTTTATGACCTGTGGTTTATCCTCCATATTACGAAAACGATTGAGTCACCCACCCTTCTTTTCATAATTAGACTCAAATATAAGAAAAATCAAATTGTAACCATTATTTCTAATCCAGGAATATGCAAATTACCACAAATTCATTATTTTTATGAGAAACACATTATTGAGGTAGAACCGATCGAAACACTTAATAAAAAAGAGTAGTAAATACCGGTAACACATAATTATTGAAATTTTCTGAAATCATTAACAGAAATGAAATATTTTTTAAAAATAACAGTTCAAAAAGAGATTTTTTGAACTGTTTACGATGAAAACTTTTTTTCTAGAAAAAATTGCCCAAATTTTAACCACTGAGTATTCACAGGCTTTCAATATAATAATAGATAATACACAAGATAAAAATCCACTTTCAGGATACACAACGTCTCAGA
The DNA here is from genome assembly GCA_949825065.1 of Odontocerum albicorne. Lineage (NCBI taxonomy): Eukaryota > Metazoa > Arthropoda > Insecta > Trichoptera > Odontoceridae > Odontocerum > Odontocerum albicorne. The sequence goes on along the minus strand of OX463843.1, from coordinate 38,542,512 downwards.
ATAGCACTTAGCAGCCGAGAGGGTAGCACAGTTGGCTTCCTAACCCTGAGTGGATGGAGTTTGGAAGGCAGCCAGTGTGGAGCGAGCCCCCTGCATGCTCCCGCCGGTGCAGTGCCAGCCAAACCGGCTCCGGTCCACCAGCGCCTGGCCTCTCACCGCCGTTCCCAGTCCTTGCCCCCACGCCTTGGTGTCAAACTCAAACTACCTTCGCACGGCTCACTTATGAAACATATCTGCGCCAATTCTTACCAAGTCACGTACAGGTTCCACTCCGGCCTTGGTGGGGATATTACTGTACATGAAGTCATGGCTGAATCAAAACTTTGCTTTTTGATGCCTCAACAACTTTTGTAAGCATATTTTAATTTTTTTAAACAATTTATTTGTTATTATTACAGTAAATAAAATATTTCAATAATGATATTAATTTTCAACTACTCTTCAAATGAAATAAATGTTTATTTCTGTGTAATCTTTGCAATAACCATTTTTAAATAGTCCATTTTTGTAAAATTAGGAGTTTTGTAAAATTAGGATTAATCTACCAAATTAAGTACTTAATGAATTGTATATCTATCGATATTTTGGACTCTGTTGACAAATTTCATTTAAGTAGAAGAGACTTTTGTCAGTTAATTGAGGTTAGATTTTTTTTAACTGCATTTAGGCTGTGTTGTCATTGATAAAATTTTAAGCAACATTTCTAATTTCTACTGAGCATTTATTTCCTTTCCAGTCATTAAATATTATGATTTTTTTGCAAAAAATGTTTTGTTAAAATTACCATAAATGAAATATTCCGATTTTGTTTATAGAAAATATAGCATTGTCTAGTTTTTTTTATCAAATCTTGCTTTAATTCTCAACAAATTCAATAAATATTTTAGATTCCCTGTGAACGCATAATTGAACTGGAAATTTCAAAGGACCAAGACATCTGGGTGAGGTGCAGGATATACAATACAACAATTTATATTTGTGTAGTTTACTTCGAGTGCACGGGTGCCGACGAAACCAGACAAAAATTTTATGACTCTGAATTCGGGCAATCTTAGGTTACGCAACAAAAATGTTTTAATTATAGGAGATTTTAATTTGAATAACGAATCCACGGAAGTATTGTTGGATTATGACTGTTTTCTTCAGTCCAACGATCTTGTCCAATACAATCACATAAATAACTAATACGGCAATATGCTGGACCTAGTATTAAGCAATACCAACTGCAAGGTGGACAGATCGTTGGAATGCTTTGTAAAGGAAGATAGAAATCATCCGACACTCTTCGTGGAGATCAGGTGAGATGTGTGGGCCGAAGGAGGGGCCGCAAGTATCGTCCTTTGCCACCCAGGGCTCCTCCCCCCTCCCCACGCGACTCGCGCCCTACATATAACTACTATAAGGCAAATTTTTTACTCTTAAAGAACATTTTACTACATTTCAATTGGAACACCCTGTATAGTATAGATAATATTGACGAAGCCGTAGAGTATTTCATAGTGTCATTTATGGAACGCTAGATATCTGCGTCCCACAGAAACATAATCTACCAAATTTGCCCAACTATCCAGTTTGGTTCAATGTCGATATAATCCGAGATCTCAAAAATAAAAACAAACTTCATAACAATTATCTTCAAAGCAGAAACCAGGCTGATTACTTAGAATACTCGAGGCTGAGAGCCAAATTAAAAACTCAAAATAATCGTGCCATGAGTATTTAGCCAAGATAGAAACCGACATCCGAAGAAACCCTTCGAATCTTTGGAATCGTGTAAAAAATAGAAAAACAAATAAAACTAGCTTCAAATCTATGAAACTGATAAACAGTATAATCGAAGACCCCCAAAAGATTGCAGAAAACTTTGCACAATATTTTCAATCAGTTTACCTAGATTCAGCGGCCAAATATGACATAAAAAATATATTAAACAGTTCGTCAGACAGCAGAAGCATATCGCTCCATTCTATTTCTAAGGAAGAAGTGTTGAAAAGCATAAACTCCTCGCAAACCGACAAAGCAATCGGACCAGATGGGTTATCAGCCGACATTTTTAAAGTCTGTGCGAAATACGTGTATGATCCCATCTGCTACATAATTAACTTGAGCATAAATACCAATACATTTCCCGTAAGCTGGAAGACAACCAGGGTCTGCCCTATCTTCAAATCGGGAGACCCGTTAGATTCTCACAATTACAGACCTGTAGTTGTTCTCTCTTTCCTTCCAAAAATTTTCGAAACTGTACTGTGCAACCAATTGACCCACCAAGTAGCAACAAGACTTATTGGAAACCAGCATGGCTTTTTGCCAAAACGATCGACTGTTACTAACCTTCTCTCTCTCACACAACAGATTGCGTCAAACTTAGACGAACTTTCACAAACGGACGTAATATATACAGACTTTCAGAAAGCTTTCGACAAAGTTGATCACGATATATTACTTAAGAAAATGCACAAACTTGGCTTCAGCGATAATCTAATTGGATTATTTGCATCATACCTAAAAGAAAGATCTCAATACGTAACGATCCGTAACAAGTCTTCTGTGGAATTTATCGCAAGATCTGGTATACCACAAGGATCCAATTTAGGTCCCCTACTATTCCTCATATTCATAGACGACATTCAAAATTCCATAAGTCACTCGACATGTTTATTGTTCGCTGACGACTTGAAAATTTTCAAAAAGATCAATTCACCTCACGACTGTGCACAGTTACAACAGGACCTAGACTCCCTAGTCTCCTGGAGTGAGCAAAATCATCTTCTGTTCAACATTAATAAATGTGTCTGTATCTTATAGTCGATCGTTTTCACCAATCCACCATCAGTATACTATACGGGGAGTGGCACTAAACAGAGTTTCTGAATTCAAAGATTTGGGCGTAACCTTCAATGTCGGACTCACGTTCGTTAACTATGTCTCACGTTTGATATCGGACTGACAAACTACTCGGTTTTATAATGAGAATATCAAGAGAATTTAACAGCACCGATATCCTCCGAAACTTATATAATTATCTAATTAGAACCAAATTGGAATATGCATCTACGGTTTGGGCTCCTCATCAGCTCAAATATAAAAACAATATAGAACAAATACAAAAAAAATTCCTCAGATATCTATCAAGAATCCATTGCGATATTCCTAATAAAGAAGATAAAGGTTTTCCAAGATTCCTTTAACTGTCCCGCGATTCTAGAAGCACTAAGTTTATATGTACCCAATAAATATAGCCGTGCAAGGAATCACCCTCTGTTCTACATACCAACTTACAGGACGAATATCATGGCTAAACACTCAGTCACGTGTGGTATAGAGATATTGAACCAACTGAATGACACGATTGATATATTCTCGGTACCGACTAGCAGTATGAGAAGAATCCTGGCTGATATTATTCCTAACGTATAAGCTAACGCTAGAAGCAGACCTCTTTGTGTAACAGGAGAAATCCGTGCAAAGTGGATAAAAAAAAAAAGAAGAATAAACCAACTTTATTAATTATTTATTATTTTTCACAGATGTTTATGGATTCAACGCGAAAAAGAGCTATTGCAAGAAGCATTGTGTATGGGAGAATTAGGAGGCCCTTGGCGGCAAAAGCAAACAGAACTCTTAGACACTCATTTATCTCTGCTCAAGTACTACAGTCATGCTCGTCAAAACCTGCAAAATCATGCTACGTCACCTATCTCCTTCAAGCAGAGTTCTAGAAAAGGTACAGTATTTCATTTTTTTATTAATTCCTAGTCTATACATTCATTATACTTAAAAACTATTTTTCTGTACTTTCATTATACTTAAAAACTATTTTTTTGTTTCCAGCTGATCCTTACTTGGAGTTTGCTCCTGTGAATCTTCACATTCAGAGGATGTGGGTTCACAATGACACTCTTAATAAATCTGGTTTTTATGATCTCATTACTGTGGGTGCATTTACTGCACACTGTCAAAAATTTGGCAAGTCTGGGGGATTATTCAGGTAAAAAATTTCACTTCTTTGCCCACTAAATAAAAAACTAGTTTTTGTTAATAAATGAGGAAAATCAAGTTAATAAATGAGGAATGGATCTCCAGTAAATTTGTGACCTCCATAGCTTAGTATGTAGAGAATATTTGGTTTTTACCAAGAGGTTTTGGATTAGATTTCAAATAGTGTGAGCAAACCAAAGCATCATTGTGGTTTTTTTTCATTCAGACCTTTTGACATCTTTCTGTTTTGTAAAAGAAATTATCAGATGGTAACAAGCCAGATTTCATTGTATACAGTGAAAGTGGAATACATCTGCAGGCCGATTAACCACTCTGAGTGTCAAAAACTAGCTTCGGTGCATTGTAATAGTTTGCAAGTTTCACTTTTGTGGTGTTTATGATGTGCCGTCAAAGGTACATGACATTATTACTTTGCCATTAACTATTGGGTGTGCAAATTAGTTCGGTCCATTTTTTTGTGTTCAAAAATGCATTTATTTCAAAACAAAATGAATGAACAGATCAATTAAAGTATTGTCCATCGCTGGCTACTACTTTTTCCCATCTCTCAGGCAATTTTCGAATTCCATCTCAAAAAAATGACATCCTTTGAGGCGATCCAAGTTTGGAGCCAATTTTCGGTTTCTACGAAAGAAGTGAACCGGTGACCTGCCAAATCGTGCTGCATCCTTCGGAACAACCAGTAATCAGAAGGAGCAATGTCCGGGGAATACGGCGGGCGCGGTTAAACATCCCATTTGAGCGTTTCCAAATATTTTTTTACGACTTTTGCGATATGAGGCCGAGCGTTGTCATGAAGAAGAATAACTTTATCATGAATCAGCTACTCGCATGTGAAAAATCGCATTTCAACGTCTCTCGGTTTCAGTTCATAAGGCACCCAATTTCCTTGTTTTTGAATCATTCCCATGGCTCTCAATCGTACGGAAACGGCTTGTTGAGTCACTCCCGATGATTCTGCAAGCTCCTCTTGCGTTTGACTCTGATCTTCTTCGAGTAATGCCTCGAATTCTTTGTCCTCAAATTTTTTTGGCTGTCCAGAGCGAGGCTTGTCTTCATCTCCATCCTTGAAACGTCGAGACCATCCCCTACATGATTTATCAGTTGGAGCAGCGTCACCGTAAACTTCGACAAGCATTCGATGGGCTTCAGCTGCACTTTTCTTTCAATTAAAGCAGAAAATTAAAACCTCCCGCAAATGCTGCTTGGTTAACACAAAATTTGACATTTTCAACACTACAAAACAAGGTTTTTGCATGAAATTCAAAACGATATAAACTGAATATTATTGGCAGATGTCTAACCTCTCTGAAACCGCCAAAATCGGCTGTCACTGTGAATCATTCATAACAGCCAGAGCTATCTTTTGGAAACGGACCGAACTAATTTGTACCCCCAATATATTTCTTATGATCATATAGTTGACATAATTTTCTCTTCCTTGGAATGTTATTTCTTATTACTATTTGATACTGTATATTTGAAAAGAAAGGTTCGATCTTTCATTGCCTTATGACAGGACCGCGGTTCGCGAGCCGCATGCGGCTCTTTTCATAGGCACTTCAACTCCAGTTTCACCTCCACTCCGCAGCCTCATCAAAAGACCATGAACACGACCGCCGAACTAACACAAACGGCACAATCGCGATGCATATTCTCTACCTGCGTGCTCGCACCCATCATCGCATTGTTGCCTCGCCCCTCCCCTGCGTGTTGCTTCGCGCCGTTCGTTCGGTCGAGTCTTCTCCATCGTCTTTGTTTCGTCGCCATCTCATCCACATGTGTATCACTTTGTTGTTTTGTTACTGTCTTGAAGCTTCTGGTCACAAAGGCAAGGCCACAGGTATGTACGTTCTTAATTTGTAATTTTTTCGTATATCACTTTAGAAGAAATGTTTATAATAAATTTGAAATTCTAAGTTTTTTAATGTGATATGAGGGTTGCTACTTAAGTTTTGAGACAGACAAGTAAAAACAAATATTTATCATCGAAAATGGCTTTATTGTTTGTCAAAATACTCTCCATGAAGATCAATATGCTTTTGCGTGTGTTTAAACCAATTTTCGAATCATGTTTTCCACTCCGAATGAGGTAACTTCAAAACATGCGTTTTAAACGCATCAACCGCTTCTTCAGGCGTTTTTGATGTTCAGGAATAAAAAGAAGTCATTGGGTCCCAAATCAGGGCTGTACGGCAGATGACCCATCAATTCGATGTTTTGAGTGCTCAAAAAGTCACTTGTTTGAGCCGATGGGTGAGAGCTCGCATTGTCGTGGTGGAGAATGATCCGTCTTCGGCGGTTGGTTTTCTTCATTTCTCCAAACACTTCTGGCAAACAAATGGTGGTGTACCATTCAAAATTGACCGTACGACATTCCACTAAAGGCACTGTTGCGACATGACCATTTATACCGAAGAAACAAGCCACCATTCGCGTCGAAGTTCTTCGTGCGCGAACAACTTTCATTGGATTTGGCTCATCTTGAAAGACCCACACAGTCAACTGCTGATTAGTTTCTAGCTCATATGCATAGATCCATGATTCGTCGCCTGTCACGATCTTATAGACATCTTTTGAAGCACTGCGATCGAATTTTTTCAATATTTCTTGGGACTAATCGACACGAGCCTTTTTTGAGCGAATGTCAAATTATGCAGTATCCAACGTGAACAAATCTTTTGACGGCCAAATGCTCATGCAATATTTAATGTATGCGAGTGGAACTAATGCCCAAACATGCCTCAATCTCACGATAAGTCACATGACGATCTTGCAATATCAGTTCACGCACAGCATTGATGTTTTCTGACACAACAACCGATTTTGGACGATCTTCACGAAATTCATCCTGGAGCGAACTACGACCACGACTGAATTCGGAAAATCAGCGAAACACAGTGGCCTGGGATGGTGCATCATCACCAAAAGTCGAAGCGAGTTGATCGGCACACTATTGTTGAGTTAGTTCACGTCGAAAATCATAAAATATCATCACACAAAGATGTTCACGATTTAATTCCATTTAATTCCAGTCACTGTAAACAACACAAATAGCACTCACATGACAAAACTTTCTGAGCATATATACCATTAAAAACTTCAAACTTACGATGCTGATGTCAGATTTGACGTATCTACACTGATGTTGCCATATCTCAAAAGTAGCAACCCTCGTAGTTGTTAGTGTGAATTGTATATCGTTGGATTTGGGAAAGTGTCTTCTTCAAAATGGGAGGTACGCAATTTATGTAAAGTAGGTATATAACTTATGGATTGAAATACTCTTTTTCAACCCATTAATTTTGGTCTTTTCAGATTATGATCTACTTATTTCAAGTTTACGACTATGCCCATATGACAAGCTGGTTTCGGCTTCATCTAAAAAGACGAGAAAAATTGATGATGAAAATCGTGAGTTTAATAAAGAATGGACCGAGTCGTATGCGTTCATTCGAAATCTAGATGGTCTTCCGACTTGTCTCATCTGTCATGAAAAGCACGCAAATAATAAGAAGTCAAACTTAGAGAGATATTTCTCTACAAAACAAAGTACATTCGCGAGCGAATATCTTGCAGGTGACGCACGGAAGAAAGCTGTCAAAGAACTTCAGAGACAAAACCATCAGTCGAGTTCCATGTTAAATAACTGGGCACAAAGTACAAATACCGTCAATCTTGCGAGCTTTGCGGTCTTTCTGGAAATTGCTAAAAGAGGAAAACCGTTCACTGGCGGTTAATTCATTAAAGACTGCTTTATGAAAGCATCCGAAGAACTCTTTCGCGACTTTAAAAATAGCACAGAGATCATGAAAAAATAAAAGAAATGCCTTTATCTACGAAAACAATGCAAAACAGAACTGCCAATATGTCTTGGAATGTAACAGAGCAGGAAGTCAAAGATCTTACTTCTGGAGTATCTATTGCAATCGATGAGTCATGTGACATAAGTGACACAGCACAAGTATCACTCTTTGTGTGATATATGTTGGCACAAGGTCCCAAAGAAGAACTTTTAGGCCTGCCGCCGCTCAAGTGACAAACTCATGAAGAAGATATTGCAAATGCTGTAGAAAATCATCTGGAAAATAACGGAATTGACTTAAATAAAATAATTACCATTGCTACTGATAGAGCTAAAAGTATGACTAGTGTAGCCAGAAAAATTTACCATGAAATTCTCACATTATACTGCCTAATACATCAAGAAGCGCTTTGCGCCCAAACATTTCCTGAAAAAATGGTTGAAGTAATGAACTTCGTAATCAAGGTAACTAACAGCATCTTGGCCAAACCACTGTCATCGCTAATTTAAAGAACTCTTGGACGAAATAGATATCGAGTATGTATATTTACTTCTCCACAATAAGGTGCGCTGGCTTTCCAGAGGAAATGTTTTGAAGTGTTTTGCTTCACAATCATCATGAATTAGAGGAAGACACATGGTTACAAAAATACTATTTCATGGTTGACCTCACATCACAACTGAGCGGCTTGAATGTAATGTTAAAAGGGAAAGGAAACGTCATATATACAATGCTAGAAGAGGTGGAGTGTTTTGAAAATAAGCTACAAGTTCTCGCGGAAGATGTATAGAAAAGTGAATTACTTCACTTCAAGCATTCAAAAAAGTATCTAAATATTTCAGCACAGTATTAAGAGAGAGATACAATTTGATTTCTCAGCATAAGTGGACAGCTGCGAAACAAATGCCTAAAATAGAAACAATTATATTTGATACGTGGAATAGTTTGCCTGAAACATATGATAAAATAAAAGAACTAGCATTTGCCATTCTCACAATCTTGGGCTTTATGCGAACAAGCATTCTCTTCCATGAATCAAAAGAAAAATAAGTTAGGAAACAAATTAACGGATGATAATTTACAGTCATGCCTAAAATTGAAAACAAGTAGTTACTTGCCGGACATAGCAAAGTGATGCAAGGTCACAGTTCTAACTAGTGAACTTTACAAAGCCCAAAAAGTGTTGAATTATTTAGGTTTCCTTGTTTTACTCGTATAGGTAGTGCACTGAGCTACTGAAGCTTATAACTCCCATATGTAATAGTCTATTCTTCTAAGTAGCCTACGACTGACTGTATTGTGAATTTGAGTTTTAAATAAAAATCTTGATTTCATCTAGGTTTTTTTTTTCATCATTAAAATGTATATAGCTACAGTGAAAATGTATGTTGTGGCTCTATGAAAATGTTGAGATTCTGTTTACTTAATATTTGCCACTTCTCACTAGGAAGTCTGCCGACCCCTGCATTGTCGTGTTAGATGAGAACTTACCGAAAGTGTTTTTGAAATCCTGGCTTAATTTTTATAAGTAGAATTATTAACAATATTGAATGTGTAACTAAATTATTAATAGTCAAATTATTCTTGATCAAATAAAATCAGAAATTAATGCATGGATAAAATGTATGTTTTGAGTAAGATAAAGGAAGGAGCTTTAAAATGGTTTGAATATGTGGCAAAAATGATTGAAGAAAGAATGACTAATCAAGTATAAAATTCAGAAGTGAAAGGTGTATGGGAAAGAGGTAAATTAAAGAAAATATGGCTGGATCAAATGGACCAGATTTTGAAAGCAGGTAAAGGGAGAAGTCTGAATAATAGAAGTTTGTGCATGACGAGATGTATGAATGTGGAGGAGGCAAAAGTTGTATCCTTGGATAGAAAAACAATTCTTAGAATTAATGTAAAGCAATTGGTAAGATATAGAAAACATAATTATGACGATAAGTAACATAAAAAACATGAAACCAATCCAGAAAGATTGTATTTGCAATAAAAGTGTTAAATAAATAAACCTGTTAGAAATACAATTTTAGGTCTCAGATTGCTTGGCAAGCTCTATCCGTTAAACAACTTGTGCTAAAAATATGTGCAAATAAAACAATAAACTAATAGAAATATTTTCTGCAAGATTAGTAGTATTGCTTTAAACCAAGAAATACAATAATTTTAGCCAATAAATTAGTTTTACAGATGCTAAAATTATGTGAGAGCAAGTGTATATTATTTACCATATATATCCTTTTTTACTTTCCCATTTCTTATTTTTCTAATGATTCCTATATATCATTATTTTTTCAGACAAGTTCAACAAATGAAAACAATTCCAGCAACCAAAAATTCTGGTATCCATTGCTTAGATAGTAGAGTACAAATGGCTAGTGACGCAGTGCAAGCCATAAAACAGCTTCGCGGCGAAGTGGTGCAGTCTATGAGAGGTCTACTGGCACTGGCCAAGGCTAGGCAGCCCACAGGAATGATGCCACTTGCTGACGAAATGATCGCCAAGACCAAAGCCTTGCTCTCCCTATGGGATCCTGGTCTAGTGGAAGAAGCCCTGGCATTTATAGAAGCCCATAAATTGACTTCTGCACAAGATATGGAGGAGTCTAAAGCCAAAGAATCTAGACCACAGGTGAGACATTTTTATTTATATCTAATAATATATTGTGTATTTCCCATTTATATTTGTTTTCCCTGTCCCTTCCTTTCTCATCGGTGATATTAAAATAGAATATTCTGTAATTTTAGTTTGTTCTGACTTTTAATGCTGTTTTCTGTTTGTGTGTAACTTAACACTGTAACCTCTCGACCAGCAATTAGCACAGCATGCATTACTTCTGTTTGGTTGGTTGGAAGATATCGCCTTAAGGCAATAAACCCGCAGATTGTACCTTTATGCAATGAACTAATAAGGTTGAATTCAAACCAGAGTATTTAATTTAGTTAAATTATTTCTTTATTATTCGCAATATAGCATTAACAAATCAAATATTGGGAGTACAAATTAGTTCGGTCCGTTTCCAAAAGATGGCTCTGGCTGTTATGAATGGTTCATAGTGACAGCCGATTTTGGTGGTTTCAGAGAGGTTAGACATCTGCCAATAATATTCAGTTTATATCGCTTTAAGTTTCATGCAAAACCCTCGTTTTGCAGTGTTGAAAATGTCGAATTTTATGTTAACCAAGCAGCATTTGCGGGAGGTTTTAATTTTCTGCTTTAATTGGAAGAAAAGTGCAGCTGAAGCCCATCGAATGCTTGTCGAAGTTTATGGTGACGCTGCTCCAACTGATAAATCATGTAGGGAATGGTTTCGACGTTTCAAGGATGGAGATTTCACCGTCGAAGACAAGCCTCGCTCTGGACAGCCAAAAAAATTCGAGGACAAAGAATTAGAGGCATTACTCGAAGAAGATCAGAGTCAAACGCAAGAGGAGCTTGCAGAATCATCGGGAGTGACTCAACAAGCCGTTTCCGTACGATTGAGAGCCATGGGAATGATTCAAAAACAAGGAAATTGGGTGCCTTATGAACTGAAACCGAGAGACGTTGAAAGGCGATTTTTCACTTGCGAGCAGCTGATTCAAAGGCAACAAAGAAAAGGTTTTTTGCATCGGATTGTAACTGGAAAAGAGAAGTGGATATTGTACGACAACCCCAAGAAGAAAAAATACTACGCTAAGCCCGGTCAATCGTTGCCATCAACCTCAACATCAACACCAAAACAGAACATACATGGTTTGAAGATCATGCTCTGTATCTGGTGGGACCAAAGGGGTGTTGTTAACTATGAGGTGCTGAAACCTGGTGATTCCATTACAGGCGATCGGTATCGGCTACAATTTATTCGTTTGAGCCGTGCATTGCGAGAAAAACGGCCGGAATACGAGCAGACATGATAAAGTTATTCTTCTTCATGACAACGCTCGGCCTCATGTCGCAAAAGTCGTAAAAAAATATTTGGAAACGCTCAAATGGGATGATCTACCGCACCCACCGTATTCCCCGGACATTACTCCTTCTGATTACTGGTTGTTCCGAAGGATGCAGCACGATTTGGCAGGTCACCGGTTCACTTCTTTCGTAGAAACTGAAAATTGGCTCCAAACTTGGATCACCTCAAAAGATGAGTCATTTTTTCGAGATGGAATTCGAAAATTGCCTGAGAGATGGGAAAAAGTAGTAGCCAGCGATGGACAATACTTTAATTGATCTGTTCATTCATTTTGTTTAGAAATAAATGCATTTTTGAATACAAAAAAACGGACCCAACTAATTTGTACACCTAATAATTTTAGTAGAAAAGCGAACTGAAGCGAGTACAAATACATAACAATTCAAAAAAACTCCTCACCATTTTGTATATAGTAAACCACTTAACTAGGCAAGGTCTGTGATAAAGTGGTCTCATTCCTTAGTCAAAAATTTCATATTTGTCCTAAATAATAAAACACACAATTCCAACCACACCGTAATCTCAACAATCACATCAAAATCATGTCCATCAACTCCTCATTACACACTATATTTGCATCAGTTATTTTCATTATGGGTATTTCTGAATAGTAATAAAAATAATAAGTAGCTAGTATACTAATATTTCAGATATATATTTTGTTTTGTAAGTCTTTCGCAACTCATTCTGTCAATATGATTGTCAAGATTCCTTCCTTAATTTTACTTATTACTGTTTCGAACACTTATCTTTAACTCTATCATACATTGTAATACTAGATATTCTTCATAAGGCATACATTTCTATCACTCTTTTCTACTTTTATCACTCTGTATTTTTCAATACATTATTCTATGATTATGTAATAATACAATCAGCTTACTTATAACTGTTGTCCATAAATAATAAAAATGATATACTTTCATTATTTCAGATGCTCTCGCCATTCAAAAGATTGACCCAGCAGCTAAGTTTGTTGGATCTGAAAAGTCCAGAAATGGAAGATTTTGCTACTCCATCGACTCCTCAAAATCAATGGCCCAATTCGAACATAGATAATCCTAGCACAATGTCTTCCAATGCTTCAAATACCAACTCAGTATTATTTGCGCAAAGTCTTAGCAGTAATTCTAAAATAAGTAGTACTAGTGCCTCAAGCAAATCACTACCAAGGAGCACTCCTATGAATATAGAGAAGAGTGCTGACAACCAGCTTACCTTTCATCATCATTATTTCAATGATTCCGACGAGAGACCACATTTAGGTGAATTCAAGAGCTTAAATTTCTGCATTAATGAAACAATCGACACATTCCCTAAGATAGTGAGCTCAGGGAATTACAATAGTGCCAATTTCTTTAGTGATATTTGCTCTAATTCTGTAAGCGCTAAACAATCCCCGAGTATGCAGAGACACCAAAGTGATCCAACACCATTAGAAGTCCAGCACACACCACTAAATGAAGAAATTTCTTGTCTTCCACCCTCACTTTTAGAAATGGATGATAAAACCTTCAGAGCCTGTGAAGAACCAAAAGAAAATGATGTAAGATTTTTTACTTCGTATTATTCATTTTTATATTTATAAGGAAAAAAGACAAATAATGTTTTTTTTTGGGAAATGGACTTTAAAATTATCAATCTATAAATTTAGAGTTTCATGATTCTGATGGATTTTATTTGAAATTTATTTTTAATTAGGTGTTAACATAAGTTGTGTCCATTTTTTTTCCAAATTTAAATGTGAGCACAAAAAATAAAACAAAATGGTAAAGGTTATACGTCATTCGAAAGAAAATTTTCTGTTCTACAAGATATTGTGTTTGCTTTTACATTACATATGTTATTTTATTTGATTACAAGCCTTCAGAATGGAATGTCAAGTAGACGAAAGTGAACATTTTCCACACCTCCTTCTGTTCACGTTCAATCGAGGAAATAAAGCTGTCAAAGCTGCTCGCAATATTTGCGAAGTGTACGGTGAAGATGCTATGAATGAAAGGACAGCTCGTCGATGGTTTTTGCGTTTCAAAGACGGTAATTTCGACCTGAAAGACATGGAGTGATCCGGACGACCAGTGGACTTCGATGAAGACCGCTTAAACCATATTATTCATGAAGATCCCCTTCAAACCACCATAGAATTGGCTGAGCAGATGAATTGTAGTCACATGACTGTGTACCGCCATCTTAAATCAATGGGAAAAGTCCAGAAGTTTGGCGCTTGGGTTCCACATGTTTTGGGTGAAAACAACAAAAATCAACGTTCGACAATTTCTGCTGGTTTGCTCGTGCGTCATCGAGCTACGCATGGTCACAAGCAAAGGTTCCTTTACTGCATCATTACTGGTGATGAAAAATGGTGCCTTTATGTGAATATGAAGAAACGGAAAGAATGGGTGAGTTATAGTCAACAAGCAACGCCCAGAGCGAAACGAGGTTTGCATCCGCGCAAGACGATAATTTGCATCTGGTGGGATTGGTTAGGCGTCATCCACTACGAGATACTTGAACGCAATCAGACAGTCAACGCGGAGCTATACATTCTGCAAATGCAGCGGCTCAACACTGCGATTCAACAAAAAAGGCCGGATCGGTTATTCTGCAACACAATAACGACCGCCCTCATATCGCCAACATTACGAAAAATGCCATTCAAATGCACGGTTGGGAAGCCCTGCCGCACCCTCCATATTCTCCAGACCTCTCGCCGTCGGATTTCCACCTTTTCTGGTCGCTTTCGAACAATTTGCGCGGTGTTTCCTTCAATAATGACGTCGAATTGCGGACATGGTTGGACGAATTCCTCGAGTCAAGACCGGATGGTTTTTATCGCACAGGCATTGAAAAACTTGTAGAACATTGGCAAGAAGTTGTAAATAATGAAGGAGAACACATTATTGACTAATTTGTTGTAAAAAAATGAAGAATACATTATTGACTAATTTGTTGAAATTTTTTTTTGTTGTGTTCTCTTGTTCTCTTCAGTTGAAAAAAAACGGACACAACTTATGTTAACACCCAATAAATACATCAGGCCTTTTATTTTTTCTAATATTATGAATCTGAAAAAAAAAATAATGATAGTTTAATTCAAAATATATTTTAATTGATTTTAAATTCAATAAAAAAAAGCATTTATGTTGGCTTTTACAGTTTTTGTTGTTTACTAATGATAATATAATTTTTAATTTTATGGGTTTGTCCGGACGAAAATGACGTATTTTGCATGGTCATTTTTTACCATCAGTTTTGTTTCAGTCTTTGGTCCTACAAGACGTGTTTTGTATTATATTCATCAGTTGACATCTGGAGTGTCAGTCATTTAGTGATTTTTTTTTTCAAACGTGGGTTAAGATGGAGAGTTAACAAACAATTTATACAAAATTGCATGTTGTACGAAGACTGTCGAAAATATAATGCAACAACTGCAACTAAAAGTATTTGCGACACATTTGGAGAATGTTGAACTGTTTGGCAATGCCAAAATTGGAGAATAATTGCTCTTGCACGCATCCACAAACATTTTTAAAATCCACTTAATTGGTTCTAATTTATCTGAAGAAACCTGATATCTCTCTTCTCGGGTTTCTTTATCATCAAAACGAATATAAATGTAAATATACATGAATCTATCTCGAGACAAAGCTGCTGTGAAAAATGGCTGACAAAAGGGACTTTCACTTATCCACAATTCACTCAAAGATAGCTTTCGTGTTCGATTTCTGCCAGACGTGAGCAACATTCCAATGAATGCATATAACTCGTCTTCTGATCTTGGTTGGTTCTTTTCTGAATTACTTCGATATGTTGTTATTGTTTGTTTCTTCACTTATCACTTTTACCACCTCTTCATTTACAAACAGACAAAACATATCTTTTATGGAACATACATTTATACTTGAATTTCTCAGATCAGAATCTACGGTGAGAATATTTGATGCCTGACGCCTTGAAGATGGAGGTGGTAATGAACTCCATTCGAATCCATGTTTTGATGTAAATAATATTTCTTCGTCTTCTTCACTGGCTTCCAAATCAGAATCTACTTCATTCTGTACCTCGACAAAATCTTCTGATTGTGATATATTGCCTGTCGCCTCAAATTCCAAATCGCTATCATCGCTATCAATATTTCCCGTCATCTCAATTATTATTTTTTTGAAAATGAAATAATAAAGAAAAATGTAACAAATATACATTTATCATAAAAAGAATAATGGTACAATAGAACATACCAGATAAAAAAATAATAGTCAGGATTATAAAACTGGTGACGAATCTCTGGAACGGATGTAAAATATGAACTGTCACACAAAGAATGAGTCATGCGCAGGTATATGACACATCGCCGATTCTCGATTTAATATTGATTTCTGTTGATATTTATAAATGTTTTTATTTCGTAATGACATCATTCAAATCATAGAGGTTTTAATGAGGAATACCTAAAGTATGAAGACCCTGCAATCAGTATATTTAGAGAAATTAAATAAAATATAAGACCTGGTCACTCGCGTCCCATCACAGAGTGGCAAGTGTTAAACAATTTAAAAGTGGTGATTTTAATCTAAAATACAATCTTCGTAGTGAAAGGGGATGATGACGTATTGCATACAGAAACCTAATCAACTCCAATACTGACTATATGACAATTAGCTGACAAGCTAATAATACTCAAAATCTAGTCTGCAAGAACATCTGAAAAAAATCGACAAGATTGTGAAGTATGGATGGATACCGTATGGATACCGCACGATCTAACGGATGAGACCAAAGCGGTACGCAAGCTCATATGAAAAGATTTAATCGAAAAAGAGACAAACACTCCGTTTTAGTGACCAGAGACGAAAAGTGGGTGTTATATACGAACCAACGACGTAAACGCTAATGGCTTTTAAAGGGGCAGGTAGCAAAACCGACCCCTCGACCGGGTTTAACTGTAAAAAAAGTGAGTATGTTGGAATGCAAAAGGCATAATTTATCACGAAGTATACTGTGCCCAACTCGAAAATTTTAATGCAGCAATAAGGCTTAAGATACCTAGTTTATTCAATCGACGTTCAATTTTATTGCAACACGACAACGCCCGACCCCATATATCGAAGATGACTGAAAATAAAATAAAGGAGCTTGGATGGAAAACTATTCTTCACCCACCATATAGTCCCGATTTGGCTCCTTCAGATTATCATTTATTTAGATCTATGCAGCACTATTTAACTGAATTTTTTTTCGCGCTTCAGAAGAAGTATAAAAAGGCATCGAGGATTATTTTGCATCCAAATCTACTAAATTTTATTCTGACGGTATTAAAAATTAGTTAAGTAGATGGAAGAAGGTTGTGTCTACCGAAAGAGAATATATTGTATCGATAAAAATAAGAAAATAATTTTTTTTTAAATCCATCTACCTTTCATACAAAAAACCACATTTTCGTCCGGATAACCTTATATAATCTCTCATGCAGCGCTACAACATATTTCAATTATAGTGTTCTTAAGGGGTCTCGACACTTGATAACAAGTGGCGGCACTCTGTGTGAACGATAAATATATTGAGCAAGGTGCTACTAGTAGGTGAAGTGCCACATGTCCGTCTACCAAGAGTAGCTAATAAATAAATAAAAAAAATTGTTTCAGTGTGCTTCATTAACTGAAGACTCTATGACTGGTATGCTGGGATACAACAATGATGCAATTGCCAAACAATTCCTAGACATCCAGGCAATGTCCAGCTCTCCCTCTGCCAACTACTATCAGCCAAATGATGAGCCGGAACCTTGGGACCTGACCCAACTGAATGTCGAGGCCAGTGTCATGTGTTTAGTCAGCAAGGTATTATCACATTGTACTTGAACCTCTGTGACTTCAACACACTTCAAATAACCTTGGATTATCCAATGTTGGAAATATTGTTATTTTTAGCAACGCGTGTTACACTTGACCCAACTAATATATTAAGCTTGTTTCGTTAAATTATATTTAACAGATTGTTTAAAAGTGAATCTTTATTGTACTATAGAAAAACCTTCTTAAGATTTTTCTTGCATGTGAAATGATTTTTTGTCCTGAAAAAAAAATTCATATACAATAATCCCTCCCTTTAAGCGCGAGCAATTGGTAAATGGTAAATGGAGCCATTGAATGCTATGTAAAATAGATGATCTTTTACATATTTCCAGTTATTTTATTTAATAAGTTTATATTAGTGGTTATCAATATCTAATAAAACGCATATTTTGATAAGAGTAAATATAATTTAGGAATCCCTGTAGTCACGGGATTTTGACAACCAAAACCATAGTCAAGAAGCATTTTTTTAATAACTATATGGCATGGAAATATAATCCTTGCCAGATTCGTACTTTTCCTCCATTACGGAGAGTGTACTTCTTTCTGTAGAATGGCGACGAGCCTTCTCAGTGGGAAGGCCCACCTGAAAAATTACTTAACTTGCTCACACAGTGGAGAAATATTAATCATGTGTGTTTGACTTTGTAACACTAAATATCTTATGTATTATAAAAACTTTCTGAATTTTACATATTTCAAAGCATTGACATTTTAACATATTTCTAAATTTAAATATAAATGTAATTGGTTTGTGAGCGTGAGCATAGTCAAGTTTACTATATATTGATAAAGCAGGAACAAGCTCTTAACCAGATGAAACATCAACTTGAATTTCAACATAAACTGTAAATTTCATTCTCATTCCCACTGATCGATGGTTTAAAAAAAACATTACAAAAGATCACTTAAATTTGTTTATAATATTGTTCTGTAGATCGTGTTGGTGGGGGTAATTTTTTATTTTAGATAGTGCATCACGTCCAATTATATAGCATTTCTGGCAAACGTCAAGCATCTTTCTCTTTGAACCTTTTTTTATTCCTTTGTTTATACTGTATTTTACATGTTGGAAACACATACATGTGCATTTCTTATCTTTCCTGAAAAATAAAAACCGGTTGGTTTTTTAAAAACCCCATCAATTTATTACCAATGTATAAACTGTAATGTTAATTGTAAACTAATATAACACCAAAGAAACAAAATAATTTAGCTTTACAAACTGACTTCTCTCTTAAATCCTTAAAATAAAATTTTATTAAAATATTTTTGCACAAACTTGCAATCTAACTAATCTTGCAAATTATTAATTTAAATACGAGGCGTATCCAGAAAGTGAGTGTACTGAGGCTCTCACGACCGGATGGATTTTATTTTCGACATGTTGGCTACACTTCCGTGTAGCCTGACCCTACCCCTCCGCAACGAGACCGGTTCGAGGTCAGTACGTTGAGAAGTGTCGACGCGACAACACGTTTCGTGAAAAATGTCAACCCAATCTCCCGCCAAGTGCGAAATTTTGTAAAAAGGCAAGAGTTTTTGAGGCGCTGCAAACTCCATGGAGATGAATTTCTCCGCTCCATCGTTACTGGAGATGAAACTTGGGTTGCACACTACACGCCTGAAACCAAAAGGCAGTCTCAACAGTGGCGTCACACCTCTTCACCCTCCGCCAAAAATATCAAAACCACAATTTCAGCCAAGAAAATCATGGCATCCGTGTTTTGGGACTGTCAAGGCATAATTTTAATTGAATATATGCCTCAAGGGGAGACCATCAACTCTGCAAGATACTGTGAGACCCTAAAAAAATTGCGGAGGGCGATTCAGAACAAGAGGAGAGGCATGCTGACAAAGGGAGTCTGCCTGCTGCACGACAATGCCAGACCACACACGGCCACTGCACGAAGGAACCGCTCGCCTCGTTTAAATGGGATGTCCTGAACCATCCCGCGCATTCCCCTGACCTAGCACCTTCAGATTACTATCTCTTTACCTCCCTGAAGCTGTACATGGGTGGAAAAAGGTTTTCAACCGACGAGGAGCTAAAGGAGGAAGTGGAGAAGTGGACGGAGGGGTTGGCGGGAAACTACTTCGAGGAAGGCATCAAAAAGTTGATACCCCGCTTCACCACCTGCATTGAGAGGAATGGCGACTATGTCGAAAAATAGCTTACATATGTACTACGGTAACCACGTAATTTTTTTGTTTAAATAAAAAAATTGTAACCTACAAAAATTCAGTACACTTAGTTTCTGGATATGCCTCGTATATTGTAATTTTCATATAGTTCTTATTATTGTGTATTAATTTGCAAACTCCTTTCTATTCAATTGCAATATTTTATATTTTGGCAAAATAAATCTGCTATTGTCGCAAGCAACATTTGATTGAGATCACAGACAATTATTTTAAAGTTGTATACATAAAAAAATATTTCATTCCAATGTGATGAAACAAAACCATAAATTATTTTTTTTAATATAGTTGGTTAATTCTTTTATAAGAATCATAATAATAAAAGAAAACTTTATGTAAAGCCATTTAGAGAGCAGACTCCCCCCATCGAGGGATTCGAACCCACTATTATTGACAGATTAAAAATATTTTTAGAAAACAAGTTGAGTGTAAGCATAGGAAGGTAGTTGTTGCGTCCATTAGATTAGATACTTCTCAGCATAAATATATGTTCAGAAACCCATATTTGATAAGTAAACCTTAGAAAACTTTCCAAGGGAAGATAAACTACAAATAAACCTTTGTAGATCTTCTGATATGTGATAGTAACACAGTCGGCTTTAGGTGTAGTGTAGTGTTCATATACAATCATAAATTTTGATAAGTCCTCTCAAAAAGAGTTGTCTTTAAGTGATTCCTAAAGCTGCACATGCCACCCATATCTCTTACACTAAGAGGTAGAGCATTCCATGCCCAAGATCAGCAACAGCAAAACCTGTATCACAATTCCCCGCCCTATTGAATAAATTTCAAATTATTAATTTATTATATGAAGAAAAAATCGACTTCAATATTCTACTTCTCTCCAAAAGAACATCTCTCGGATACAATAGAGTCATCCCATTAAAAGACTTGAATACAAAGAGGCAAAGTTTAAAATCAATCCGTTGTAACTTGCCCAGAAAAGCACAAACAGCTCCCCTGATGATGAGGTGAAAACCTTGAAACCGGTAGGATTATACCGTTACAAAAAGTGGAATAAACAGTGTTTGATAAAACAAATTACAATGTCTTTAAACCTCCACAATGTCAATGCCTTAACTATAAATAATATATAAAATCAATCCGTTTGCATTTTTTGAACCAACGTTGACTTTTTAGAAACGGATTAATATGACAATATTTATGTATTACTACTTTAACACATCGATCAATAAGCCGCGGGACTAACTACTAAAACAACATTTGTTTGCCAAAATTCTTTATTCATCAACATAGTCTCCTTTAAGAGCGATACATTCATTCCAACGCTTTCCTAACTTTTCTATGCCAGCCGTGTAGAACGATTTATCTTTGGTTTCAAAATAGGCGTTAGTTTCGGCAATCACTTCTTCATTGGAGCCAAATCTCCTTCCCTGGAGCATCTTTTTGAGGTCTGCGAACAGCCAATAGTCTCTGGGGGGCAAATCGTTCTACACAGCTGGCATAGAAAAGTTAGGAAAGCGTTGGAATGAATGTATCGCTCTTGAAGGAGACTATGTTGATGAATAAAGAAGAATTTTGGCAAACAAATGTTGTTTTAGTAGTTAGTCCCGGGACTTATTGATCGATGTGTTATACCAGCCTTGCAACTGCATTGAAAACAGACTGCAGTCTAGAAATTTGTGAATCAGAGAGACCATTATCTGCTCATATCCTCACAGTATTTGTGAAATTGAATTCACTTTGGTTAAAAACAGGTGAAATAAATATACTTTGATAAAAGGCAACCTAAGATTTTAATTTGTCGCAAAATAATTACAGAAACAATGAACATGAAGAACAAAAAAATAAATCACAGCTGTGACTTAGTCAATTGATTTTGTTTTATCACTCTTCAAATGGAAATATTTACTTTTGCAAATATGTTTATACTTATATATTGGCATACCCCAGATTTATGTCAATACTAATTCAGGCTTTGCTATAATTTGAAAATTAATATAAAAGCTGGATTCCCAAAAGATCGCGGTCACGCTGCAAATGTATTTGTAAAGATTTGCATGTAAGCACTGAAACCCCTTGGTCGGCTCAAAGGCAGCACTCCAGTAATATGAACACTGTCACATGGGAATCTAGCTTTCTGCACAGCAATTATCTTTTATGTCCATAACTGACATAAATGAAGCATTTATATACAACGGAAACTCTGTAGATCTTAATTTGTTTTAATATATAAACACCCTAACCACCACCAGATATTAGCATCACATTACTAAAGAGCCATGTGCCATAACTTCAGGGACTGGCTTAGACAGGGACTGGCTTAGACATATCTATAAGTCTGTAGGGACACGAGACAAAAATCCTATTTGGGGTATGACAGTATATCAAGAGTACTATTTACTATTTGCTTTTCTTTGATTATTTAGTGTTGTGTTGACTAGCAAATAATACAGTTTTTTCAATAAAATTTAAAAAGAGACCCTTTCTTATGATAATTTTTAGGTAAAATTTCTATGTGGCCGCTGTGGAAGTCCCGCTGTGAGATTGAGAGGACAAAGGAGTGCTTCGACTTTGGGTACATCCTCAGGTTTTAAGAGCTTCAAGAATGGAATTAGATCTTCAGATGAGAAGGTATCTTTTTAATAACATTTTCAAAAATACATGTTTTTTTTAATAGAAATCTGTATGGTTTTCACATATAGGCCTTTTAACACCATTTGTGCCTCAGGGGTGCAAGGTTGATCACCTGCCTCCTTTAACTTGTAAACTAATCACCAAAGACAACTAAAGTTTAGGTCACTTCCCCCTCACAATAGACATGGCAAGATATCAATAGCGTTAGGTCGAGATATCTCTAACATGGCTCCACACGCCATGTTAGAGATATCATTTTTTCAATAGAATTCTTATAATGGATGAATTCATGTTTTGAGTATCCATCAATCTTTTGAATGGATTGATGCTCGAAAATAGTAAACATGTACTGGAAACAAATATTATAGAGATTTGTCAGACGCATTGAGATGCGTTCTCACAATTGTTAACAATAAATAACATTCAAAATCAAACATATTTCAAATTAAATTTCATATTGATTAACAGATTCAAAAGTTATTTTTAAATCATAGATTGTTCAAAAGTGTGTTTTTATTTTTCAGAGAATAGTAACTAATCAACCATTAACAGGAAATCTTCCAAATGTTCCAAATGCATTTAAAAAAACAGACAATACATTTGATCAGGTGAACAACTGTGGGAAGCAAATAGATGAAAAAATTGTCTTCCCAGAATATATACACATTCCTCTGAAAGATTCAAACAGTAAAGATGGTGGTGCGATCCCAAAGAAAAAGTCCGCAACCACAAGCTCAGCAGCTTCGGATGCAGATGAAGCTCTTAGTAAAACTGTTGAGACTGTAAACAGGGTCGTGAAAAAGGGAAATAAGTTCACTGATGGTAAGTGAAGTAAACAATTCTCATAATTTATATAACCTAATTATATTACTCTATAACATTTACCAGGTCTGTCAACATGAAACCGGAATTTGCTCATAGATGGCTCTAGTTGTCAATGTAGTGACTGTCAAACCGCATCATTGGCACCTTTTTCTTGTGTTTACATTTGTCAAAGACTTTTAACTCACAACAATACAAGTTAAATACAACTACATATGTTTTCATAGTGTTGAACATGTCTGTTTTTGTGCCTGAAAACTACGATTTGCAGACAGCATTGATTTTATGTTACCATTTGAAGAAAACTGCTGCAGAATTGCATCGAATGCTTGTTGAAGTTTACGGTGAACATGCTCTTGGTAAATCACAGTGCTTTGAGTGGTTTAAAAACTTCAAAAAAGGCGATTTTGACGTGAGAAACGAAGAACGTGGAAGACTACCGAGAAAGTTTGAAGACACCGAATTGCAAGCATTGTCGAATGAGGATGACGCTCAAACGCAACAACAACTCGCGGATCAATTAAATGTGACACGAGAAGCTGTCTCCATACGTTTGAAAGCCACAGGAAAGATCTAGAAGGTGGGAAAATGGGTTCCACATAAACTGAATGAAAACCTAAAGTGACAGCAGGAAAACCGAAAAATCACTTGCGAAATGCTGCTCGCCAGGTACAAAAGAAAATCATTTCTCCATCGAATTGTGACTGGCGATGAAAAATGGATATATTTCGAGAAGCCTAAGCGTGAAAGATCATGGGTAACTCCAAGCAAACCAGCAACATCGACTGCAAGGCCAAATCGCTATGGACGAAAGACAATGCTCTGTATTTGGTGAGATCAGAGGGGTGTTATCTATTATGAGCTGCTAAAACCTGGCGAATTGCCAAATTTGTCTAAAACGATCACGACTCATTGTTTTTGAAAATATTGGTGTTTCTATACTGGAATCTGTTGACCAATAATCGTCTCTCGTATCTTTTCGAACTTGCCCCATAAGCAAAATTAATCCGAGAATTTTTTTCATCTCTAAGAGATTTATGAGCTTCCACTTGATTGATTTCTTCATTTTCTTGATCCGTGATTCATTTTGTGTATGATATCGATTGCTCTCTTCTACCATTATATCAAGTAAATCATATCCAATAAATAAACTTACATCTTTTATATTTTCAGAATTGTCTAGTGTTACTTCCTCCACTTCATTTTCTTCAGAATCACTGAATTGTAATGGCATCACTGGTACTCGTCTTCTGCGACTAAAATCTTCACTATCACTATCACTTGTATAATTATCACTATCTAATTCAGGCAACTCTTCACCAGAACATGCGAATAAATTATCCGCAAATATTTCTTCATCACTTTCGTAATTTTCTGAAGCCATTTTTGAAAGATTAAAATAATTAGAAATTAAATATATTCAACTGAAAAATAACGCAACCGTTTTATTGCATCGAATTTCAAAACTGAAATTTCAGTACAAATCTTCAATACAGTTCTAAGTGGATTTAAAACATCCAAATAGTTGTATCCACTTATGTTATGATTTATTACGGTTTGCGCACCATTGCTGGCCGATACATCCCAAACTTGCAAGGGATAAGTCATTAAAGTATTCATATAATCTCGTTTTTTCGCTCACTTATGCATGGTATTCAAATACCAGAAGGAGACAGATAAAATTTTACCATTCTCATAAGAAAACATATACTTCTAATCTTTTCACACTTGGATATAGTTCGCTCACTGATGGATGCAGTAACTGTGTGATTATTAAAAAGAATCTTATCAATATTAGACTCTTATATTTAAATCATATTGGGAGTACAAATTAGTTCGGTCTGTTTCCAAAAGATGGCTCTGGCTGTTATGAATGGTTCATAGTGACAGCCGATTTTGGCGGTTTCAGAGAGGTTAGACATCTGCCAATAATATTCAGTTTATATCGCTTTGAGTTTCATGTTTTGTACAGTGTTGAAAACCTTGTTTTGTACAGTGTTGAAAATGTCGAATTTTGTGTTAACCAAGCAGCATTTGCGGGAGGTTTTAATTTTCTGCTTTAATTGGAAGAAAAGTGCAGCTGAAGCCCATCAAATGCTTGTCGAAGTTTATGGTGATGCTGCTCCAACTGATAAATCATGTAGGGAATGGTTTCGACGTTTCAAGGATGGAGATTTCACCGTCGTAGACAAGCCTCGCTCTGGACAGCGAAAAAAATTCGAGGACAAAGAATTAGAGGCATTACTCGAAGAAGATCAGAGTCAAACGCAAGAGGAGCTTGCAGAATCATCGGGAGTGACTCAACAAGCTGTTTCCGTACGATTGAGAGCCATGGGAATGATTCAAAAACAAGGAAATTGGGTGCCTTATGAACTGAAACCGAGAGACGTTGAAAGGCGATTTTTCACTTGCGAGCAGCTGATTCAAAGGCTACAAAGAAAAGGGTTTTTACATCGGATTGTAACTGGAGATGAGAAGTGGATATTCTACGACAACCCCAAGAAGAAAAAATACTACGCTAAGCCCGGTCAATCATTGCCATCGACCTCAACATCAACACCAAAACCGAACATACATGGTTCGAAGATCATGCTCTGTATCTGGTGGGACCAAAGGGGTGTTGTTTACTATGAGGTGCTGAAACCTGGCGATTCCATTACTGGCGATCGGTTTGATTGAGCCGTGCATTGCGAGAAAAACGGACGGAATACGAGCAAAGACATAATAAAGTTATTCTTCTTCATGACAACGCTCGGCCTCATGTCGCAAAAGTCGTAAAAACAATATTTGGAAACGCTCAAATGGGATGTTTTACCGCGCCCGCCGTATTCCCCAGACATTGCTCCTTCTGATTACTGGTTGTTCCGAAGGATGCAGCACGATTTGGCAGGTCACCGGTTCACTTCTTTCGTAGAAACCGAAAATTGGCTCCAAACTTGGATCGCCTCAAAAGACGAGTCATTTTTTCGAGATGGAATTCGAAAATTGCCTGAAAGATGGGAAAAAGTAGTAGCCAGCGATGGACAATACTTTAATTGATCTGTTCATTCATTTTGTTTAGAAATAAATGCATTTTTGAACACAAAAAAACGGACCGAACTAATTTGTACACCCAATATGTTAACTAATTCCTTTTCATAAACTGGTTAAACGTACTATCCACAGTTCAAATAGCTCTGTTATTTGTATGTAAAATACACGAATTTGTATGTAAAATACACGCGCGGGAATATTTGTATGTAAAATACACGAACACAAAAAGGTTAACTGAACAAATTCTTAAATTTTTTGTTCTTGTTTATGTAGTTTGGACCCTTTTCAAGAGAATGATATAAAATACTTGTATGAAACCATTAAATATGTATGCTTTTTTCGCATATCAAGTGGAGCCGGTGAGAAAGGTAGAACTACCCGTCCCGCAGTTAAGTACCAGTCAGACGCGCGGGTAGAACTACCTTTCCCGCTCAACATGTGTTAAGGAAACATGTCCATGAGGAATAATTACTTATATGTAATATGTAATCTAGTCTCTTACACTTCCCAATTAAATAACACATTTTTCCAGAAAGCAACACTCACCTATTCTTTTTCTGAATTTCAATAATTTTCCACCTGTATCGGACGTATGCATCACCTAAAATATATGATTTTATTTGTAATTGCTGTGTAAATAATCATTGTACTCATTGTACCTATTATAATGGAATGTTCCTTATGCGTGACCTTCACAATAGTCACTATAAATAGTCGGACGACCAATGCAAGCGAGGACCGCTGCGCGGTATACATGGTATCTAGCAAGGATCTTGTAAGCCATGACGGCATACACGGGCGAATAAAGGGGCTTACGATGAGCGATGCTGGACTGCATATAAGGAACGAAAAATGACAAAAATATATTCTCAGTTTCTGGAATGTACTGTGTTTTATTTATGACAAACTTCTACCTGCTAAAGAGAAATCTCTTCACTCTGCTACTTTTCACCGAAAAAGCAAAAAATCTCCGAGTATTGAGCGGCAGCCATCCATCTATTTTACGGTCTTTGTACCAGTGCTGTACCCCACCAATCGTACGAAAATGTCTACCTCTTTGGTCTAATGGTAAAATACTGGTCTACTGCTTAGAAACATTGGGTTTGAATAGTGATCAATCTATTTAGTTTGATCTTATGAGATATTTCAAAACGTTTCTCTGTATAGATCTTCAGTTTCTTTAGTCATTATTACATGCTGAGCATTTTCTTCTAGGACTGGTGCTGGCCGACGTGTCTGATTGGGCTGCTGAGCTACGGCCATCGATGAGAAAGCTTCGCCAGGCAATGGACGGACTGCTGAAGGGCGGGCGCTTGGCCCACGCTGTGCTGCGCGTGCGTCAGGATCAAACCAGCTTGCAACAGGCAGCTGCCTTACAACTGCGACGTGATGTTTGCTTCTCGCAAGCTGTAAGTATTTTATTTTTTCATTTGATATGTGTTTTTAAAAATTCCAGTGAAGGTGTGTACCTTATTTAATGGAGTTGATTTATGACAACTCGTATATTCATCTGACCAGTGTGACTTGAGCATTAAGGTATAAGGACAGAACGTTTGGACTCCAAGGTGAACTTGTCAATTTTCTGTGCAGGTTGTTCTAAATGCTTACCTTATATTTTATATTGCTGCAGTTGGTTTTAAATGTTAGCATCCGATTGAGAGTGACCCCAAGATATTTTGATGTGGGGCAGTGTAAGGATAGGAAGAAATCAAACGAGGCCATTAGAAATGATAATTAGAAGTTAGCATATTGCTTATGACATCCTAAACTTTATCTCTGCTCCTTCATATCTCATAGATAATGTTCAGCTTCTCTCCGGCTACACTTGTTCTAAGCTCAAGCAGAAGTTGCCTATTAACTGTTTTAGTTTACTGCTATGAATATACAATAACACATCGATCAATAAGCCCCGGGACTACTAAAACAACATTTGTTTCCAAAATTCTTCTTTATTCATCAACATAGTCTCCTTCAACAGCCATACATTCATTCCAACACTTTCCTAACTTTTCTATGCCAGCCGTGTAGAACGATTTATCTTTGGTTTCAAAATAGGCGTTAGTTTCGGCAATTACTTCTTCATTGGAGCCAAATCTCTCCCTGGAGCATCTTTAAGAGGTCTGCCAACAGCCAATAGTCGCTGGGGGCCAAATCTGGAGAATACAGTGGATGCGGAAGCAAATCGAAGTTCACCTCATGCAATTTGGCCATCGTTACCATCGAATTGTGACACGGTGCGTTGTCCTGATGAAAGAGAACTTTTTTCTTCATATGGGGCCGTTTTTTTTCCAATTTCTACCTTCAAACGCTCCAATAACGCTATGTAATATTCGCTATTGAAGGTTTTTCCCTTTTCAAGGTGATCGATGAATATTATACCATGCGCATCCCAAAATACGGAGGCCATAACCTTTCCGTCCGACTGTTGAGTTTTTGGTCGCTTCGGACGACTTTCACCGGCTGCTCTCCACTCAGCTGAATGCCGATTTGATTCCGGAGTATAGTGGTGGATCCAAGTTTCATCCACTGTCACATACCGACGCAAAAACTCCTGTTTATTTCGCGTAAACAGTGCCAAACAGCGCTCTGAATCATCGATGCGTTGTTGTTTCTGTTCCATTGTGAACAAACGCAGCACCCATTTTGAAAAAAGCTTTTTCATGACCAAATGTTCATGCAAAATAGTGTAAACACTACCAAATGATATCTTCAGGATGTCAGCTATCTCACGCAACTTTACTTTGCGATTTTCCATCACGATTTTGAGGGTTTTTTTTTTATGTTTTCTGGTGTAACAGCCTCATTTGGACGACCAGAGCGTTCAGCATCATTTGTGTCTGTACGACCCCGTTTGAAATCAGCATACCACCGACAAATGGTTGTTTTCGACGGAGCAGAGCCCGCATAACACTTTTCAAGCCATCGCTGAGTTTGAACGGTATTTTTTCCCATTAAAAAGCAATGTTTAATCAACATGTGAAATTCGTTTTTTTTTCAATGTTTTGAAAATAGCAAAAGTAGCATCACTAACTCAACGGCACAATGTCGGGATGTCATGAAAGTTTGACACATAACTTGTTAAGGTTGGTACTGACTGAGAATGGTATGGATTTGTTATTAGAGGCGCCATCTGTTGGTTAGTCCCGGGACTTATTTATCGATGTGTTAAATAACTAGCATTATTTCCTTACTGTGAACTTCAAATAAAAATTTAAAAAAACATTACTTTCACATTCAGTTATGTAATGTGTCTCATACTCAATTGACCTTTCCTTTTTTTCAATCCACTGAAGATATTTTACAAAATTTTCTGATAATTTGAACAAATAGTAAAACAATTTCAGTTACTTTTATGGTCATTTATTTTCTTTTCATTGTTTTCAAGTCAGTTAGAATATAATGCCATCTGGCAATAGATTGACCAAGTAAAATGAAAAAATGAGTGTGTGACAGTAGATTAAAAGCATATATTTCCAGATTATTTAATCTTTTTTTGTGCATAGCTGACGGCGTGTGTGACAGGTGTAGTTTGCTGGCTGTGGGGCTCAGAGGGCGAGGCAGAGAGCGTATCGGGACTGCTGCGTGCAGGGTTGGGTCCTTCCGTTTGCGTTCAGGGGCTACTTAGCCTGCATCCACCTGAGACGGCTATGTGGGGGGACATGCTCATCGCAATCGAAGACCTCAGCACAGTTCAGTTTCATCTTACACCGTGGAATCACAGGTAACGACAATATGATATTTTTTTCACATTAGCAGTTGGGATCAGTGATCTCGGAGAGTATGTAATATAGTGCATTATTTACAGTCCGAATACACATAGTTATATTAAAAAAGGAGGATCTAAGTTTACCCAAAACAATGTAGAGGTTATGCCAATGTATTATTTTGGGGCATAACCTCTACCACATCTATTTTTTCCTTGATTAGACCAATATTTTTATGTTGGTTTAAATTACTCACTTGTTCTTCAAGTATTTAGAATTATTTAAGGTTTTAATGCAAAATATAAAAATACGAGATATTTATCATTAAAAACAAATATTTATCATCAAATATAGCTTTATTGTTTTTCAAAATAATCTCCATGAAGATCAATACACTTTAGTGTGCATTTGAACCATTTTTCGAAGCACTTTTTTCACTCCGAATGAAGTAACTTCAAAACGTGCGTTTTGAACGCATCAACCGCTTCTTCAGGCGTCGAAAAACGTTGACCTCGCAATTTATTTTTGATGTTCGGGAATAAAAAGAAGTCGTTGCGTGCCAAATCAGGGCTGTACGGCGGATGACCCATTAATTCGATGTTTTGAGTGCTCAAAAAGTCACTTGTTTGAGGCGATGTGTGAGAGTTCGCATTGTCGTGGTGGAGAATGATCCGTCTTCGGCGGTTGGGTTCCTCATTTCTCCGAACACTTCTGGCAAACAAATGGTGGTGTACCATTCAAAATTGACCGTACGATGTTCCACTAAAGCCACTATTGCGACATGACCATTTATACTGAAGAAACAAGCCACCTTTTGCTTTGAAGTGCCTTTGTTGGATTTGGCTCATCTTGAAAGACCCATACAGTCGACTACTGTTTAGTTTCTGGCTCATATGCATAGATCCATGATTCGTCGCCTGTCACGATCTTGTAGACTTCTTTTGAAGCACCGTGATCGAATTTTTTCAACATTTTTTTGGACCAATTGATACGAGCCTTTTTTTGAGCGATTGTCAAATTATACGGTATCCAACGCAACAATTCTTTTTGACGGCCAAATGTTCATGCAATATTGAATGTATGCGAGTGGAACTAATGCCCGAACATGCCTCAATCTCACGATAAGTCACATGACGATCTTGCAATATCAGTTCACGTACATCATCTATGTTTTCTGGCACAACAACCGATTTAGGATGACCTTCACGAAGTTCGTCCTGGAGCGAACTAGGACCACGATTGAATTAGGAAAATCAGCGAAACACAGTGGCCCAAGATGGTGCTTCATCACTAAAAGTCGAAGCAAGTTGATCGGCACATTGTTGTTGAGTTAGTCCACGCCGAAAATCATAAAAAATTGCACAAAAATGTTCACGATTTAATTCCATTTTTGTCCGAGATTAATTTTTCTAGTCACTGTAAACAACACAAATAGCACTCGTACACAAATAGCATAGCAATCCTCGTATAACTATAGAGTAAAATTGAAAATTAAGCAATTAAAAAAATACTATAAGTGCTATTATAATAAAATATGTCTCCTTGGAAATCAGATGTGGGGAATGCTGTTCACCATTTAAAACTCTGAAAGGTGAATCAGGGAACTATCAAGGATTGTGATCAAAGAAGTACAAGTTTTTCAGACCTAAGAAAAATGTGCAGGCTGGAGCTGGGTGAAGGGGATTGACAGAAAGGTTAAACCTTAATAAATTGAATCTGATCACAAAAGGACAAGTATTAGTGGTCTTATGAAACATTTATTGTTCTTTAATCCATTATTTTATTAATCTATGATTAGAACAGAGATTGATCGTCTATGCTATATTATCATCTTTAGTGTCTGCATCAGACTTCTAATTTTAAAAGGCAGCTGTGGTAAAATTTTATTATATTGTATTTATATTATTTAGAAATTATAACACATCGATCAATAAGTCCCGGGACTAACCAACAGATGGCGCCTCTAATAACCAACCTTTAGAAGTTACGTGTCAAACTTAGTACCAACCTTTAGAAGTTAAGTGTCAAACTTTCATGACATTTTGACATTGTGTCATTGAGTTACAGTGATTTTAGTGACGCTACTTTTGTTATTTTCAAAACAATGGATAAAACCGAATTTCATGTGTTGATAAAACATTGCTTTTTAATGGGAAAAAATACCGGTCAAACTCAGCGATGGCTTGAAAAGTGTTAGCCGGGCTCTACTCCGTCAAAAACATCCATGTTTCGGTGGTATGCTGATTTCAAACGCGGTCAGATACAGGCACAAATGATGCTGAACGCTCTGGTCGTCCAAATGAGGCTGTTGCACCAGAAAACATTAAAAAAAACCCTCAAAATCGTGATGGAAAATCGCAAAGTAAAGTTGCGTGAGATAGCTGGCATCCTGAAGATATCATTTGGTAGTGTTTACACTATTTTGCATGAACATTTGGTCATGAAAAAGCTTTTTTCGAAATGGGTGCCGCATTTTTCACAATGGAACAGAAACAACAACGAATCGATGATTCAGAGCGCTGTTTGGCACTGTTTACGCAAAATAAACTGACTTTTTGAGTCGGTATGGGACAATGGATGAAACTTGGATCTACCACTATACTCCGGAATCAAATCGGCATTCAGCTGCGAGGAGAGCAGCCGGCGAAAGTCGTCCTAAGCGACCAAAAACTCAACATTAGGCCGGGAAGGTTATGGCCTCCGTATTTTGGGATACGCATGGTATAATATTCACCGATGACCTTGAAAAGGAAAACCATCAATAGCGAATATTACATAGCATTATTGAAGCGTTTGAAGGCAGACATTGCAAAAAACCGGCCCCATATGAAGAAGAAAAAGTTCTCTTTCATCAGGACAATGCACCGTGTCACAAGTTGATGGTAACGATGGTCAAATTGTATGAGTTGAACTTCGAATTGCTTCCGCATCCACCATATTTTCCAGATTTGGCCCCCAGCGACTATTGGCTGTTCGTAGACCTCAAAAAGATGCTCCAGGGAAAGAGATTTGGCTCCAATGAAGAAGTGATTGCCTAAACTAACGCCTATTTTGAAACCAAAGATAAATCGTTCTACACGGCTGGCATAGAAAAGTTAGGAAAGCGTTGGAATGACCGTATCGCTCTTGAAGGAGACTATGTTGATGAATAAAGAAGAATTTTGGCAAACAAATGTTGTTTTAGTAGTTAGTCTTGGGACTTATTGTTCGGTGTGTTATTTAGTTTTTTTTTTATTTGTTTTTTTTTCATAGCTTTTGTATTATTGAATTGAGTATATTTTAATATGTATTTTAACTACAAAAAATCAAAGATCTTCTAAAGGAGACAATATGTTTTTCAACATTTCATGGCATTTGTTAAATTTTGTTATACTTTCGTTATTTCAGTGGAACAGTGATGCCCCACATATCAGGATCCAGATTTTCTCTTATTGTGACGATACCAGCTCCAACTAATATATATGCTCAGCTTCCTAATAAACAGGTTCGTATAGTTTTACCAGACACAATGTTTTATTTTCAATAAAATGTCTCTAGTTAAAAGAACAGTGGGAAATAATGCTGGAAGTTATTATTACAATAGAACTTACTATGAAACCTCTTGCTTGTATTTCTCATTATTTAAATTACATAAGTGTATATAAATATAAATATGTTTTGACAGAATCTCTTTTGTATGAGATATTTTAGATACTATTAGATGAATTTGAGGTTTTAAGTGTTCTCAAATTGGAATACTAATTCTTACCAAAGTATGGTATTCAATATGGCAATATTTTTTGTTCAAGTGAAATCAATCTTCAGTTAAGGGATTTAACAGCTTTCTTTACCTCATTTGACTTTTATTTTTTTATTGATTACTAACTATGTAATATAATATATGGTAATGATACTTAACTTTTCCATGTCTTCAAGATATTTTAATCTATGTATTAGGTGTTAACATAAGTTGTGTCCGTTTTTTTCCAATTTAAAAAATGTTCACCAAAAGTAAAACAAAATGGTAAAGGTTATACGTCATTCGAAAAAAAAAATTCTGCTCTATAGATATTGTGTTTGCTTTTACGTTACATATATTATTTTATTTGATTACAAGCCTTCAAAATGGATATTTGCGAAGTGTACGGTGAAGATGCTATGAATGAAAGGACAGCTCGTTGATGGGTTTTGCGTTTCAAAGACGATAATTTCGACCTGAAAGACATGGAGCGTTCCGGACGACCAGTGGACTTCGATGAGGACCGCTTAAACCATATTATTCATGAAGATCCCCTTCAAACATTTTTCATCGCCATTTTCAAACCATTTTTCATCACCAGTAATGATGTGGTAAAGAAACCTTTGCTTGTGGTCATGCGTAGCTCGATGACATGCGAGCAAACCAGCAGAAATTGTCGAACGTTGATTTTTGTTTTCACTCAAAACATGTGGAACCCAAGTGCCGAACATCTGGACTTTTCCCATTGATTTAAGATGGCGGTATACAAACTTTTCCCATTGATTTAAGATGGCGGTATACAGTCATGTGACTACAATTCATCTGCTCAGCCAATTCTATGGTGGTTTGAAGGAGATCTTCATGAATAATATGGTTTAAGCCGTCCTCATCGAAGTCCACTGGTCGTCCGGAACGCTCCATGTCTTTCAGGTCGAAATTACCTTCTTTGAAATGCAAAAATCATCGACGAGCTGTCCTTTAATTCATAGCATCTTCACCGTACACTTCGCAAATATCGCGAGCAGCTTTGTCAGCTTTATTCCCTCGATTGAACGCGAACAGAAGGAGGTGTCGAAAATGCTCACTTTCGTCTACTTGACATTCCATTTTGAAGGCTTGTAATCAAATAAAATAATATATGTAACCTAAAAGCAAACACAATATCTTGTAGAGCAGAAAAATTTCTTTCGAATAACCTTTACCATTTTGTTTTACTTTTGGTGCTCATTTTTAAATTTGAAAAAAAACGGACACAACTTATGTTAACACCCAATATTTTATTTTTGAATGTGTCATTTTTTCTTATAGGCAACTACTTTCACTATAACACCAGTGTTTTTCAACATAGGAATTAATGAAAAAGCAACAATAGCCGAGTCATTTGGTCACACTGGACCCCAGGAAAGATCTAACACGGATAACTTGGAGAGATTAAATGAATATTATTTACGGTTTAAGAAATTAAATTTAGCTTCAAGTATCCTGCTTACTCGAGGTAAGATCTATTTCAAAAACACATTTTTATAAGTCTAAAACCATTCCAAAACTATACATTGCAGTAATATATTACATCTTACAGACTGGAATGTCTTGATTCTTTTGTACAGCACTTGTATTAGACTTGTTCCATCTGTTACACACTTTATCAGAAAGTTTGGTATATTTATTTAGCACTCTTGCACTCAGAATTGAATTATATTAAGTGCCCATAGAATAAATTAAGGAAACCTTCCTGACACTCAACAACAACATGGTAACCATTGAACCACTGATTATCAAGAAATTAAAACATTCAAGATTAAATTTTTAATCTTTTTTTCTACATCTATGTTATACTAATGAATCACAAACTATTATTTGAATTTTGCAGTTTCATCATCAAATTCAAGGCCATTGTCTGAAATAATGGAATCTCTTAGGACTGCAGTATATTCAAGAACTTCCAAAAATGTTGAGATTTTACAGTTAGCTGCACATGCAGTGAGACAAATGCATGGTCAGTATTATTATTAATGGAACAATTTAAATCATGAAAATTTGATGCAAGACACATATTTTTTCTCAATTTATTTAAAATCACCCCTTCAAAAATAATTTTACCCTTTACATTACAAATACAGTAACCTTGGATTGTGAATAACTTGGTCTGCAAGTGTTTTGCGAGACAAGCAAAAAAAATTTATAAATTTTAGCTTGATAAATGAGCAAGGTCTCGCAATACGAGTAGTACGTATACACTTTGTCTGTCAGGCGTCACGTGATCACAACTGAGCAGATGGTTCTCTCTCTCTTGCTGTGGGATTGTGGGTAATTATGGGTCTCCCATGCTCAGTCTCAGTCGGCGTGCCTTACTCGTGTAGTCAACATCCGTGCGAACGTATACTGTTTACTAAATTGTTGTGACCACGTGTGTGTGCTTATATTTTTTTTTAATTTTGTGTCCAGGTTATGGAGATCCATCTGAGGGGGAGAAAAAGGTATGTATGTATGTATGTATGCATGGATGCGTGCATGCATACATACATACATACATACATACATATATGCACACACACACACACACATACACACACATACCCATACATACACACACATATATACATATAGGAAAAATCAATTTCATTCAATTTTCTATGCTCAGGAACAAATGCATACCTTTGAATTGGCCTGTGTTAAAATAGCAGTGCAAAAACAGCTATGTAAAAATGTCCTAAAAAATATGGAAATAGTATGTATGAAATTTATTTCGAGCTAGCGGAATAATTTCTGAAGCAAAAATAACTTTATTGGCAATAAATATAGTGGTACTTTCTGTTTATATATTTGCAAAATTATTTCAGGCATAAGAATGACATCATGTAAAAGTGCTAAAGACCGCACAGGTATGTCTTGCACCCTGGAGCAGTGTCAAATTCTCGCAACAGAATATCATTTAGCTGAGCACGAATTTAACAGAGCCTTGGATTGCATGAGAAGGTATAAAAGTAATGTTTTACGAGTATCACCTTTATGTATGTGTATTATTCAACTGAACAAAACAATTGCTTATTTATTAGTGCAGTTAACACGTTCACTGCGGCCGATAAATCGCGAACAATCGTGGGGTGCTGAAAAATAGCAATTTTTCAAATCTCTAAAACTATATTACAAATATGAAATAATAAGATATTTTTTTTTGGAGATGCTAGTATATACTGTCTCCTTTGTGTGAAGCATTCACGCGCGGCGGATGCTGACTCACACTACGAAATAAGCAAGTGTAAACACGAGTCATTGAGAGCACTAAAGCTGAGTTTACACTGCAAATCATGCATAGAAATATCTAATTAATTTTTTTTGAAAATATTATTTTTTACCTGTAGTATTCCTTTGGGTTTTTTACAGCTTGTACGTTTTGTTCATTGTTGAAAATGTTACAGATACTTGACAAAAAATGAAAAAAAAACTGTCTCATAAAACACTAAAAATTCTAAGTATCCGTCCGTTTCGCACTCAATAACACTATTAATTATATTCATGAAATAACCTAAAACATGGATCCAGGCACAGACCAACTTTTCCGGGATAATCCATACAGCCATAAATTGTGTCTTTGCGTGTGCGGTCGATTTTCCAGCAATATGTGCACCTCTTTCTTTTCGTTTTACCTCTATTGTCTTTTTCAAATAATGATGGAAGGTGTATTTTTTTTAATGATACGTGGAATGGAGATGGAGGGGGCCCAACTAATTCTTCTATTACTGACATTCTAAAATCATAAAGAGTTCCCTTTTTGTCGCTATTTGCATTATACAAATAGTACGCATTTAGAAGAATCGACTGGAATATATGAATGCCGATTTTTTTATACCAGCGAAGCGTCTTTCTCTCGCATGGATAATAAGACAACATCTGATCATGAAAGTCGACGCCGCTCATGTATTTATTATATGCTACTATCATATTTGGTTTCACTTGCAACTTTCCATGGCGGTTTGTTGTTTCTGTCAACTGGCCATCGAATTCCGATGAAATCGCCAATACTTCCCGACGATCTTTCCACTTAGTGACGCATACTCCGCGATCGGTGTATTGGCTAATGGATTCTCCAGTTTTTAGCATTTTATTTTTCACCTCAAACGGATTAACTTTCCTATTAGTTCTAAGAGTTCCGGTGACGTATGTTGCCTTATCTAGTAATTCCTGTGTGAGAGGAACACTATTATAATAATTATCCATGTATACTGAATGACCTTTTCCAGTCTTTCCTTCCATTAACAATTTGACAACCCTCTTGGTGTGGTCTTTCCCACCTAATTCTTTGTCAGCAGCGCCACCATATATTATTAATTTTAATGCTAAGCCATTTGATTCTCCCAGCATATATATTTTTACACCATATTTTCCCTTTTTGCCTTTTATATACTGGCCAAATTTAAGTTTTCCTCTCCACAACACTAAAGACTCGTCGATGGATAAATTTTTTTGAGGTTCGTATATTGCGTTCATCCTGTCATTGAAAAAAATTATAAGTGACTGAATTTTATCCAAACTAGTTGTTTCTTCCGTATTTTTGTTAAAATGTAGTGTCCGAAGAATCAACAAAAATCTGTCCCGGGACATGTATTGCGAGAAAGCTTTTAAATCAAAGAGATGGTGTTTCTTCCAATAATCGTTGAGTCTATTCAGTTTAATGGTTCCCATGTGAAATAAAAGTCCTAGCCATATTTTAAATTCAGCCACTGTAATATTTTTCCAGGAACGTATTCTACTTCTTGCTCTTTCAGAATGAGCTAAAATTTCTGCCGCTTATTCATTCGACTCGTTAATAATGAGGTTGTAAAAAACATCATTAGCAATGATATTAAAAAAATCGATGAGTTTGTTTCCTGGCATATCGATTTTTAACCCTGAGTTACCAAAAAATGGAAATGTCTTGGCTGGTATCCGATTATTTGACCACTGAGGGATATCTGGAGATGGTGGATTTTCAATTTGACTATTTTCGCTGGATGTAGAAGGTTGGTCTCTCGGAGGTGATTGTGAAGGTGGTGTTTGTTCAGAGATTTCACTTTCAGAGTCACTATCTGTATCATCATCGGTTTCATAAGAACTACTTAATTCGGATTCATTATAATCACTAAATTCGTCACTATCACTTAAATTTGAATTTTCACTATCACTACTATTTTCCGCCATTTTTCTTTTTTTAGAAGTCGAGGGGTTATCCATTATGTTAAAAAAAAGGCTAAATGTACTAATAACTTAATGAAACTAATAACTAAAACTATATATATAGTCAGTAAAATGAATAAAAGTAGAATAAACACAAGTTTCAGAAGTCTTCAATGTCAATCAACAATTTTGTTCACTTTATATACAGTGTAAACCCAGCTTTACAGTAAAAAAACTGAACACGTGTTCTCACGATCGCATCGGCTCATATTTATGAACACACTGACATAAAATATTGTGATAAGATTGGATGAGTATCGTTTTAATTATGCAAAGACA